>JAVDOI010000019.1:13264201-13526701 GCA_032191485.1 Leptoclinus maculatus | reverse complement strand
TCAAAGGTCTTATGGAACAGAGGTCATTTCAAGAGACAATGTGAGAGAATCCAGATGTTTAGTGTTTTTGATGTGTAAGGAGCATTAATGCCCCACAATGCAATGCCAAATTCAAACCATTTTTGTTCCTATTTGGATCCAATGAAGTCGTATGAAATGCTGGCCCATGGCCTTAATAGGAGTCTGTCTGGGAACCCATCAAATGAAAACATTTGCTCGGGAGGGACAGATAAGCAACAGTACAGCAGAGAGCGGGTCGATAGGCCGACACCAAAAAGCAGGATTTACTCAGAATGGATTAGATGGCCTTACCTCTAAACTGTATATTGCAATTGACAGCTGGAGCAGGATCAAAGCCGGCGCCGCGTGAGATCCCGGCAACGTTTGGCCAATTCCCATCAAGTCAGCTGGACGTGGAATTTGTCCATACGTGCCTGATCGAATCCGTGGCACCGACGCGGATGTGGAGTGAAATTGAACAGTGGACTGAATGCGCAGGGTAGTGTTATTGGTCTTTTCCTGCGCTGAGGGAGACAGGAGGAGAAGGCCACTCTCTCTGAGGTGTTGTGCACACCTTGTAGGCTGCCAGGCCCCATTAGAGGGTGACAAACAGACGTCCGCTCGGCTCGGCGCTGTCAGACCCCGGTAATGAAAGACACATCAGCCTTCGAAGAGGCAGAGGAGGAGGAGAACAACAACAACAGGCCATGCACTGACTAACACATTTTAAGACTAATGGCTTAAATGCAACTGCACTATGTAGCAACGACTGGCAGGGGGGGGGGGGTGTTCTCCATAAACTATGTAGGGGGATGAAGGCGAGGGGGCAAGACAAGTCAAAATAGGTAAGAGAGAATCAGAGGAGATTACAAAGACACACGTGGAGAGAAGATTCAGTGAGATGATCTCATGAGATGGAAAACGTGCAAAAGCAGAAGGGAATAAAAAGTGCGAGGGTCCTTTGCGACTCATTGAGCTACATGTGTCGGTGCCACGCTATTAAACAGCAAGATGCCGCGTCAATAATTGTCTCTGTTTCAGCCACATTGCTATCAAATGATTTAGCGGCGCCGGTAAAGCCCTAACAGAGCAAAGCATATATCTCGGGCTCCGCGGTGGAGAACTGCGCTCTCCATAATAAAGCTGGTTTAGAGCGTTTCTATTCCCTTCGCCATGAATCAGAGTTGCACTTTGTGAGGCGTGCAGGAATCCATAAGTACATAATAATGAATTATACACAAGGTGGCAGACAGGTGCAGCTCCAGACATTATGGATTGAGCAGTTTGGGAGCGGTGTCATTATAACCTACGGACGCACGGCGTAGGAACAGTCTCTTGCTGATGCGGAGGAGATAGGGAGGCAGACTGTGACATTCTCCGTCCCTGCTCTGTAATCTTTCTAGAGAGAAAAGGAAGAGACTCGGCTCTGTCCGGGGGGAAATGTATTTTCTCTGCATGGATATATTTCTCCCACAGAGCCGCCTTTAAAGAGAGGAAAGACAAAGAAAGAGAGCGAGACCTGTGTTTGTGGTAACGCGTAATCATTTATGAAATGGAGGTTATAGCACATCAAAAGTCTCACTTTTCAATATAAACTCCTTTTAAGGTTGCAGCTAATCCAGTTAATACAACAATAGCTTCACTCAATTGAGCCAATTAAACGGTTTGTTGACCGTGCGTACACAGAACAACGGCGTAAGAGAGATGACGCACGGACCTTCTGTGGTCAAACCAAAGCAGCATTAACAAAACCTCTGTTTGGCTCGACTTACAGCTGCTACGAGCATTACAAAAACCCAAGTACTGATCCAGGTTCACCAAAGAACAACTGCAAATGTGCATGAGAATGAAGCCAAGATTCAAACTACTGGCACGGCAGGCACAGGTCCATTTCTCAAAAAAAAGTGTGAATGCTTTATCTGAATGTGTGTGTGTGTGTGTGTGTGTGTCAAAGTTCCTCTCAATGGAAAATGACACACTGACATTTCCGACGCTTGAAAAGCAGCACACCATGAGCAACATCAACACCACTGAGCCATTCAATACCGGCCTGACAAAATCATTACGCCGCTTCCTCTCAGGTCAGAACCCGACACTACACGGCCACTTAGGAATATGGATCAGACTTGTAAAATGGTGAAAGGGCAGGTTAATGCAATCAATTATTTTTTTAACTGTAATTGCTATGCAAGAGTCCTTGACATACCCACACAGCACATCTCTGTGTAATGTAATGGGCCTCAGCCATTCTTTTGTGTGGGCTTTAGCTGGAGTTGGCCCCCTAATGACATTTAGAAAGGAACAAAAGATCAGTCCATTGGAAAAATCACATTTTATGGTGAAGTCCCTGTTTGAGGTACAATTAAAGCAAAACACTGTAAACGCACTTAGAAAGCAGCCGGAGTGGCTGCACAGCCCGTGATATGTGTGTTTGTCTTCCAACACAAGATACAGCGATGTTTAGAGACGTTCACATCTGGATTTCTATCAGCATCATCACCGCGACGACTGGCCGATTGGCAGGAATGACTGTTCAAGAAAGAGTCGAGTTAAATGTACACTGATCGTGTTCCTGGAGGCGAAATGCCATCAAAATGATGAGGATCACTCACAGCTGGTGTGTGTGTGTGTGTTAGTTGAATGTGAGGTAACTTCCATATGTCCTACATTTCACCTTATTTCAATATTCTCCACTCTCACCTTTCTGGAACATTCTGCTAACAGACGAACACGACGTGAGTGTTCCTCCTCTGTGGAGGTAGAACTCTTCTCTCCTCGTGCTCACAGTCTACTTTGGAAGCTAATAATGCTATTTGGTGCGTTCCGCTGTTTGTATTGTAAAAGTCTTTCCATTAAACTCAACATAAATCCGGCAGGGAGCTACATCAATGAGCAAATGAGCACACGCCACATGAACACACACCACGGGGGGGGTTAGAGGAAGGGGGCAGATTTCTCCCAGCACTCCGGGGACCCTCATTACAGCAGGGAGTGGGTGCAGGGACACATGGCGGGCGGGCATGTGAATAAAGCAGCGTGGGGGGTGAGATATTTGGACTCCTTGCATCAGTCTGGTTCCTCTTATTAGTCAACCTTGTGGCGCTGCATGTACAACTGACCACAATGCTGAGATCACTGCCGTCTGCAGAGGTGTCTGCAGTATGACAGCGAGGGAGCTTCTCATTTGCTCGTCAGGGGAAGGAAATATATGTTCACCTGCTGAGTTCACTGATCAGTCCCCTACTGGAACAAGATTCATGGATGTTCAAGTTGGACCTATTGCAGCTTTAAAGCAACGTCGAGCTGCGATACCTGCCTCCACTGCAGTACAGGGAGAGGTGAGAGGCGTTTAGTCTGTGGCGCTAACATCATTGAAAAATAGGAAATAGTCCCGATGAAGCAATATTTGTAAAATAGTTTCTAGTTAGTGGATTTGGAGCTCGTCGTGGTTAAACGTCGTGTAATAGTGATACCTTTTACCCGGAGAGGTTGGAAGGAAAATGTGTTTAAAAACCGTTACGCCTGTGAACCACATCATTCATGGCGTTGGTGCTTCTATGCTACGCTAGCTACTGATGCTAAACTGAGCGTACGCACACGCTGCTTTTGCATTTTTTTATGATTGTAACAGTGATTAAAAAGTGTCCCGGGACAGAGGACGTTAAGCCCTCGGAGGCAAATTTGTGATCTATGGTTTTGGGCAATACAAAATAAATTGAATTGAATATGTTTGTCCTCCGTGTGATTTGTGAAGACTCGGGGCGTCTGAAGTTGGCATTGGGACCGGTGAGCTTTTCCTTGAATGTAGTCCTAAATGCATATTGTAGTTGTTACTCTTCGTCTACTTCCCTGCTTGACAGGCTCAGCAGCAGTCACCGTGGAGGGAGGCTCTCACCGAAGGGTCAGCTGTGATTCAATATATGTGTACTTGATAAAAGCTTTCAGACTGCTGTTGCCGTTTGAAAACACTTTTTTTGTCTCCTAAATTGACCCTGAAGCCCCCCCCCCCCCCCAGAGGAACTCTCATGTTTCTCACACTTTACCTTTACCTGCAGAGAATCCAAGGACAAATGCAGCATTGCGCTGTCCGCGCCGTTTGATTGACAAGTGATCTCAGACAAACACAGCGATAAGCACTAACCACCCAAGATTTTGCCAGAAGAAAAAAGAAACCCAGAGAGATGTCACAGGTGAGAGCTTTAAAAGCTTGCTTCGGCGTCACGGGGAGCCGCTGATGTGAGTACTTTGTGTAACAGGAATAGCACGTCTTTAATGACTTACTTAAGTAAATGTGATTCATTGCTTTTGACAGTCGTGTGCTGCTGCAAATCACACTATAGCAACCGGAGAGCAGCCGCGTCTTAAAAGCCAACGACTGAACTTGTGCTTCCCGGCCCACGCTGAAGACAGACGACAGCTACTTAGCCTTTTCCAATTATGACTTTAAGTTAATTGAGAGGAACGACAAACACATTTCAGTCGGTGTCGTCGAATTGATGGGCATTCTGCGACGGCGAGAACTATTAGAGCTTGTTTATGATAATAACACAAGAGTAATATCCATATTCTTCATAATATGTTTATCTTGTACAACATATACTGTTCCCTTGTACTACTGGAGACACGGCAATGTAAGCTTTGAATGCATAATCACACATTCTTCTGTGCTCAGTCTGTATTCGTGTGTGTGTGTGTGTGTGTGTGCATGCGGAGCTGTAGCAGGCTTTCATTTAGCTCGTTCAGCTAATTTGATTTGAAACCTGGCGAGGGGCCGAGGTAATATAGGAGCTGAGCGGTCATCTGAGGGCCTCATCAAACCCTCGGTAATGAACGGGGACGCGACCCCGGCCGACACACTCGACCGGCGGCTCTACAGAGATAGGAAGGGAGACAGAGAGAGAACGGGGTTTGGGGAAATCTGAGTTATTTCAGGTCACAAGGAAAAGGAGAGGCCAAATCAGGGTCTTTTGATTCAGTTTAATCCTACTGGCCTCTTGAAAAAAAACTAAAAAACAAAACAATTACAACTTAATCTGCACTGGAGACAGATGTGAACAAGTTAACACGGTCACCCGAGCACTGAGGGCAGGGGAAATTGGAAAATAGAATACTGACTGAATTAAAGTGTGTGGGTAGGTTTCAATTGAGACGTGACAGCTGATGTTACATCGTGAATCCTCTGCGACGCTGTAACTTACATTAACGAGAGTTTAGATTTCACAGACTTAGTCGTGGTCACCGGCAAGCTCGTATCCCTGGTGAGCAAGTTCAAAATAGTTTGGTTTGAACCCAAATGAATGCAAACAATTAGTTATAAAGTAATAATATCTTTACAAGACCTGGCATAAATACAGTCCAAGACGGCAATCTTTGTTACTCTGTTCAACCTCGACAGAGGCAGCGCAGACCAGATCCACTCCTGCTCTTACCTTTCACAATAAAAGCCCTATAAATAGTATTTTGCATGTTTGTGTCCCTGCTGTGTACAGACCGTTACAGTAGATGTATGAGCTTAACAAGTCATGCATGAGGACTGAGAAGGAAGTAGTGTATCAAAAAACCTGAAACAAGTGTTGCCGAAGGCGTGGTTAGTTTCTTTACATGATTTAATACGACCGTGAATCCAAAGCAAACAAGAGCCACCAATATCCATTTGAGTGTTTCATAACAATGTTTAAGACTAAATGTGATCATAATACACATTTCACCATCTCCTGCCAATAAAACTGTTGTCTGGATCATTAATAGTGAAAGCATATTTGAAAAGAATTACAGGCAATGATTGCAAAACACGAGGGTTCATGGGTACAAGACAGATGACATCTGTTAGTCTGTAATTACTCATGGAAACACAGTAAACTGAGGGTAAACCACAGAGCTGATGTTTAGATCCAGCTAGAACTTTGTGTTCTGATCTCATAACATTACAATAACAAACAAAGGATTGTCGTACGAGTCGATGTAAGTGGTGCTCATGAAGATACAGACCACTGAAAAACTAATTATGGTCGGACCAAAAGGAACAATCTGCTCTCTAGACTCTGGCAACTGGCCATTGATACCTCATTTTATTTTGTTTGGCACAAATCTAAAAGAGTTCAACCACATGCAACGAAACTGCAATACCAACAAAGTAGACAGTTAGCAATTAAAGATAAAAAAAATACATTTTAATGTCCCTGTGTCAACTGTTCATCTATCTCTTGATATATACCAAAAATATGTCCAAAAAATGACAGACGGTTGTAAATCAGCAAAGCTTCCTTTTGATCTCTTCCTCGTCCAACAAGCCTCTGTAGCTCATTATCCACTTGTTAGCGGTCCAATCAAATGAGAAGGATTTCACCCCTCTTGTAACTGAACACTCAAATATCCCGTTTCACTTTGAAACACGTCACAGTACAGCAGCTAAAGACTTCACTGGGACTTTAAAGCAAGACCTCCTAATGGCTGCAATGTTAACGACACTGCACAAATGTGTTGGCTTGATTGAAAAAATAAACTTAATATGTGATTTATGTAGTTTGTCCCGTAACTAGCACAAAAGCCAAAGAGTCACTGAAATCTAATCATTAGATCATGAGGAACCCTGTGTGCAAACTTGGCTTAAGGATGGCTCTAACTGAATGGTTAATCCTCTGTGGAACATGATTGGAGTGATGAGAAAAATAAAAGTTAGATGGAAATAGACAAATGTTCGGGTCAAAATCTAAATGACTAATTATAATATGTGTGCTTACAAAGTCTGGTGTCCTCACGTGAACGTTTATGGCCTGCGTCCTGCTGAATGTGTGTGTGTGAACTTACTCTGACATTAAGTTCTACAGCTGCTGAGAAAGAAAGCTTTCTCAGTCCTGGATTGGAATGATAATAAGGACTGTAGACGCGTTAAGATAGACGCAGAGCTATGTTATGACCCGAACTTCCTGATTACGAGAAAGTGACCTTTGTACGAGAACCAATTGTTAGTGTCCAGATACGTAGCTGAATGAACATAATTCATGTGTGATCCTTTGTGATGTAAATTACCCTGTGCCAACCCATTGCATGTTGTTTACTCAGTATAAATATCAGAAGCTCAGAGTCAGAACTCCGAGCGGCCTTGATGTACATTCAGTATGTGAATCAACTCTGTCTCCTTCTTGCAAGAATAAATGTCCTGTGATTAATGATTTTCCATCGGTCTCGAGTGAATTTTTCCAACAACAAATTACCGGGTCAAATGGTTTAAACATGATTACCTGGGCCGGCTCTTTGGATTGCAGTAAATCAGAATCATGGCTCTGAGGGAAATCTCCACAGAAAAGGCAGAAAGTTAGTGATACTGGCTTTCATGCTCTCCCTACATTCATGTCTCCTTCCTCTCTGCTCCTGCCACAGTGGTCAGTGAGCTCAGGGGCAACTTTGATAAATTAATCCAATAGAATAAATCGGTCTTTCAAATGTAAAGAGGACCTTGGTCCTGGAAAGTAACTCATGAGAAGAGGATGGCAGAGGGGGCACGAATCAGTGTGAGAGGAGTGGTGAATGGACGGACCTGAAAGGAACCGACTACACTGGAGGGAGAGTGTGTGTGTGTGTGTGTATGTGTGAGCGAGTCAGGAGGGAAAAACTGGTTGTAGGTAAGGTTTGTGTGCATGGGTTCTTCAGAGGAACTGTTCAAAAACCTAGAGACCAAACCCGATCCAAACCAGGTCGGCCGGCCGAGGTTCACTACAAAGAGACTCGAGTGTGATCAGATACGATCGTCTCTTTAGAGCAACCGGGCCTGGTTTTGTTTGTGGCCGGCATTTTGTTTTTGACAGAATGGACCAACTAGCGTTACGTATCAGCTCTCATACATGTTTAATTGATTCCACTTATTGATTCCTGTAAGTAAAGTTTTGAGGTACCTCACTACCTGTATACATCAAATAGAAATTGATGAGAATCTAAACAATGCCAACATGTCCTGCTCATAAAACAATTAAGGGAGGTCTACAAAGGTATGTGGTCTGGGAAAAGTGTTAATTGGATCCGACAGGACAGTTAAAAGAAATGTTCTCACTCCGAACTCGTCAAATACGGACGGCTTGGTCAGTGGCTATTCACCCTTTTTGCGTCTGTATGAGACCCACTGGCCTTCCCACTCCAATGGAAACCATTATTAGAGTGTAAAGAGAAAGAAAGTCCTCTTAGTGAGCATGTCGAGGTGGACGGTTGGGTCGGACAGACACACTGTGGCTGGTGTATGCACCAACAAGTAAGCGTTAACCTTTTCTGGACTCGTATTTTTAATTAGTGTGTGGCTTTTCCAACACTTTCTTACTTCCTGTAACCATCATGACTTAAATGGAGCAATCGTGTGTTGTACAAGAGAAAGAGGATGTGTTGGTTTTCTCTCCATTTCTTTAATAAATACCACTCTTCATCATGACAGACCCCGGCATATGTTCGCTCACGGCAATTACTGTAGATTTTACATATGTGCTTGCGGCAGTTGAACATAGCAATGCACTTGTTGGCAGGGTGTAACACTGGTGCAGAGACGTTCCTGGGGCAATTTCATGTCGGATTGAAGAACGAAAATGTGAAGTAAAGCTCAACTGACAAAGAATACCAGCACAGCTAAAAAAAACTTGCATATTAACAACCTCAGTAATGATTTAAACCCAAATGAATACTCGACTTTCTGCAATCCAATCCAACTTTGTACTAACAAAAGAGAAGTCGATGCAAACACATTTTTGTTGAAGCAGTCTTATAACAAGAGAAGAAAAAAAAAAAAAAAAAAGCTGATAAGTTTCAATTGAGCTAAACTCAATCAGGGCATCTGAGATTGGCCTCGTGAGGATGAAGCAATGTGACAGGCCTAAAGAGGTTAGACGCCAGCTTTATCCAATTACAGCTCAGCAATAAACAATCCCAGAAACCCCCTATCCCCCAACCGGCTCATTGCTCCCTCTCTCCTCACTCAATTTGAAACTTGACCCACCATCTGTATCTATATACCGCTGACGGATGCCCTGGCGTTGAGCACTGACACTACTTGTGATGAGTGTTTGCGTCTTGCGTCTGCCAATCTGCGCCGTTAGCGAGCCGCCCTCCGTGGTCCTGCCTGCTAAGCAAATATTCACAGACTCTGATGGCGTCATTTTTTCTTCTAGATTAGCGGAGAGCCGTCTGCAGATGACGATAATGAGACACTCCATTTCCTCTACTCCGGCTATTTGAGAGACAGTCAGACGGCCCGATAATCTGGTTTGTGCTGGGGGCCTCATCCACAGAGTCCCACCGTCGCGTTGACATTAGCGCTAAGACGTATTAGCACATTACCCTGAATGGGCGATGATGTGTTCTCAGTCAGTTAAGCGGCATATGATAGCGGCTGCGTTATGGTTATGGTGATGGCTTTATGGAGTCGGTGACAACTCCATTGATCTCCAGACGCACCTGCTAATGCCAACATTCGGGGTGAACAGCAAAAAAAACGGAGTCTGAGATATCTGAGGATGACGGAACTCACAGAACCGACCGCGGGGCGTGAGGAAGATCTGGATTTAGCTTAATTAAGAAGACAAACAGGCAAATAAAGAACAGGCTGGAGGAAGCTGTCGTTTCAGAAGCAGGGGATGAAAAAGTTAATGAATAGCAGGTTCCTGCCATCTCGAGGATCGCTGCCAGGCGATCGAGACTAAGTGAACCGTTTTGAGAAGGGAAGCTTTCAAAGAATCTATTTTGATCCTAATTTAGCGGTCTGGATGTTCTCTGGGAAGCCGGAGCCCAGCAGTCCAGTCATTACACGCCACAGGCCATAGACACTGATCTATAAATGTTTGGTATTAAACGGACCCATTGATGGTCTGCCCTCACTCCCTTTGCTCCCGTTAATGGAGCTTTTATGAATCTCAGGCCTCATTTGTCTCTCATGGTTAGGGGCTTTCTGCAGTCTGAATTGTGTAATAATGGCAAACCCAATTTGCTTTGTGCTACGTTAATCTCAACACGCCCCTTCTCTCTCTTTCATGCTTCCCTAACTGCATTCAGCTCATTCATCAATGATTCTATTATCACGCTGTTCTTCTGAGAGAGTGTGTGTGTGTGTGTGTGTCAGGGGGGAAGAAAAATAAATCATAAAATAAACTCAAATTATGCCACTCTACTGGTAACAGACAAGTAAAGCAACAATGATGAAATTCTAACAAAAAAAAGAAAAAGCCATTAACCACGGAGCCATTATCTCCTTTAAAACTCCTTTTTTTTGTTCAACATAAACCAAAACATTTCCTCAAACAATCAGACCATTTTTAATGAATGTTTAAAAAAGTAACAGAGTGTGGACTCGGCAGAGCGACTGTTTAAGCCGCTGGTATTACAGGAAATTACTGATTGAGGTTAAAGGGCTCACATCTGTTTTGGGAATAGACGCGCTGGTCTCAGAACAGCCATGCAGCCCTCTAATTACAAAGGAGACTGCAGCGACTGCTTTGCCTGCATATGGAAAATGACAAAACAATGACCTTTCCACAACAGACTGCACATTACACAAATGTCTGTTTAGTCGTCTGTCTCTCTGGTGCACACGCACACAAACACCCCTTTCATGTGGACAATGAATGAGATTGAATGAAAGCATTCAGGAGGTGGAACCGTCCCCATGAATTGGTTATTTTAATAGCGAAAAATATTGTGTTTGTCAAGTAATTCACACTGATAGTATGAAGGCTGAGAGAGGGGAGAGAGAGGGATGGGTAAGATGCAAAAAGATGGAATTGAAGCATTCGCATCGCAGTCGTACGGTACGAGGAACCGCTCCGCTAACAAGGCGCCCAGTCAAGAGTTTCTGTCAAACTGGTTCTGGATGCGGACCCGCCTAAAAGCCGCGTCCCACCTGCCACAGATGTTCATGTGAAAATAGTTTTGGGGTTCTTATGAATGCTCGCACACCCATGCTGAACATTGGTGCAGGGAGGGAATAATATTCCATTTCAGCCTCAGAGAAAGGGTGTCGGAGGTGTACTTTGGTAGATTCAGGAACACCACACTGCATCAGTGCTAGTGATGAGATGTTCAGAGAATAGAGCTGAAACACCTCTGTGCATACTTTACTTCCTGATGAATAAAGCTCTGTGATAATCAATCTCTCCATCATGTAAAGCAGGTTCTGTATCCAGCATCAAGTATGTCTATCCAGCTGATTATCTTGATTTGAATGCGGGGGACACATCTACTCCCTTGAATCGCAAATCCTCAAATATGGCGGCGCTCTCAGTCGAATGTGTGATTGGAGCTCATTTCCACAGGTTGGACGTTACTTGGAGGGAATGTCCGCTGCGTCTTGTTCAATTAATCCAACTCCTCCGAGTCTGTGTCTCCGAGTGTGATGGTGAGAAAGGTCAGGAAGAGAAGCGACGGTAGGGTGGACACTCGTGTGAGCGAGACATCAAAGATGAAGCAGAGAAGCCTTCTGAGCCTGAAGATCAAGCACAGATATCACTGCTGTAGGAATTATTACCATGGCCGTGGACTAAAAAACTCTATTTATAGTGCAGATCAATACTTCTTATCATTGCAAGATATGGAATATGTTCACCGCTCTCGCACATATGGAAGCCACAAGAAGTCAAATCTGATATCGGGCACATGTATCCATGATTATGTATCAGCTCAAGTATTGGGATGCGGACCAACGTTTCTGCTCAAAATCAAAAGGACTCAATTCAGGTCATCCCTCGTTCTAAACCAGCTCATGAGCAGCAGCCAACATGTCCACACATCCCCCCAAACTCATCTTTCTAACCTTGTTAGGACATTTGGTGCTGACTGGATGGAATTACAAAAGCACACATTATCGGAGTACTCATGCAGCGCGAGAGTCGCAAATGTGATTTGGACAAAATGAAAGTGCCTGAGCATCTCGACGCGCAGTAACCACGGAGAAACAGAGGGAACGTATTCCAGAGAATTAGATATGCAAATGATTAAAAAAACAAAGTGAGGGTGAGAGGGGAGGAAAGAGAGCGTAGGAGTTGGTGTGAGGGAGAGAGTTTCATCTGTGCTGAGGAAAAAATAAAAAGATGGCAGAGAGAGAAAGGACTGGCACAAGAGAACAAGAGTGCGGAGGAAGAGGAGAAGTGTGGAGGGGGAGGAGGAGGAGGGGGGGGGGGGGGACAGGGCGGAGGACGAAGGGCGTACTGGGATATGTGAGCGAATGCCAACCGGACAGTTTTTGTTATTATACTCTACTACCAGCGGCTGCCAAAACACCTCCTACACACGGATCAACACACAGACACAAAGACACGGCGGGAAGCACACACAGTCTCGTAGCCTCAGTGTGTGTGTGTGTGTGTGTGTGTGTGTGAAGGAGAGAAATTGAAAGAGTGAGAAGTAGATGGGAAGAAAGGGGGAGGGAGGGGTGAAGACGAGGAGGCCAGATTGCAGGAGCAGCTTTAGCAGCATAACTCAATTCTCTGGCTATATTGACGGCGATGCACACTCCCGCACACTTCGTCTCCCGTCTCCTTCTCTCTGCTTTTGTTTGCCTTTGCCTCTCTCTCTCTCACACACACACACACACACACACACACACACACACACACACACACACACACACACACACAAGTCAAGCAAAAGATGGACGCCCAGAGATGTGGTGCTCAACGAAAAGGCGGGAAAAACGCGACCTTCAGTGAGTGATCGAACACAAATCCAGGTATAAATAAAAATCATCATAACTGGATTTTTAGTCCTTTCTTCAGAGCAGAAATAATCTCTTTGCTCGAGTTACACCTCAGTGAAGGATTCAGTGTTTCGGAGTACATACATCTGATCCACGAGCTTATTCAGAAGTCCAAGTAAGGATGGCTAGTTTAAAAAGGAATTAGCTAAGATAAACAAGCGTGGCTATAAAGAGAGTTTCTATGAATTATCTGATGAAGCACTCAAAGCCTTATAATAAACCCTTCCACTGCTTCTACTTCAAAGCCTGGTGGGTTTGTGGTGAAGCTGAAGGGGCCGGTCCCACCAGCAGTTTAATTGCGCAGCAAATTTAATCAATTTAATTATAATCATCTCAAACAGAAAAGTGAAATCAGCAAGGGGGCATCTACCTTGAGAATAACTTTGAACTCCATCAGTTGACCTTTGAAGCAGCAGGCACAGCTAACTTTTGAGGAAGCTAACATTTGAGCTAGTTCCATTATTGACATACATACAGATACATGTACACAGACAAAACAACCTGCACCAATACATGTGTGTTTTCTTCTGTAAACTGCTCGGGTGAAAAGGAAGCTCTTTATTTTGGTGGTGAAAGAACGCAGTGTGGGAGCAGGTCGATGATCAGCAGGCAAACCGCTCCATTCTGTAGGTGCATAGACACTGAAAGACGCCTCAGCGCACTCAGAGAGTGCTCTGAGGGCACACGGAGGAGATCTCCACCTTGTGACCGGAGAGATGTGCTGGGCTTATAAACTTGTCTGAGATGCACTGAGGAGCCCAAAAGGAGGATTCTCAACTGAATTCTTAATTAAAGCAACAGTGAAGGTTTTCTGGGGGATGGAGTTATACGGTCCTGGTTAGAACTCCTGCAGCTGAGTTCTGGATGAATTGTAATGGGTTGGTTAGTTTGGAGGACCCAAAAACTGAGACCTGCGATCATTTGAACTGCTCATGAATGACATTACTTATAGGAAGCTCATTAAAAGAAGAAACGCCTGCAGGAAAGCCCCTACAAACGAGGAGCGTGGTTAACAGCACGTCATGAGGTGATCCTATGTTTTCAACATAATAAACTGCAACACATGATCGAGCTAAGACATAAGTCGGGTAGCACATGTTTGCTGATAATGTAGCCAAGGTGAAGCATACATAGATGAAACAGAAGCATCTCAAGCAGCCCTCTCATCATGAATCAGGCTTTGGATAGAGGCCTCAACTGACTATACTGTACAGATGGAGAGAGTACAGAAGTCTGAAAAGTTTCCATGGATGTTTTGGTACTTTTCTTCTGCTGTAAAAGCTTGTAACTATTAGATTACGATGAATTCAAGCTGCTGTTTTCTGTGAGGGAGAAAAACAGCAGCCACCTTACACCTACAGCTGCTGAGTATATAATGGGGAAAAGATCTAGTTTGTGTCTAACAGACACGCGGTTGATGTTTAGAATAATAAGATGGTTAGAAACTATCTTATGCAAATAAGAAGGACTTCAGTTTACCCAGGATGCATCTCTGTGGACATCACAATGCATACAAAAACATGTATAGTCCACGAGGTCTGAACAAGACTTCTCAGGCACACACTCGCACACCTGGGTCGTGTTGTCCAGCTGTTGGGAATGAATCACAAGCCGCCATACGTGAACAGAGAGGAGGACTCTGGAGAGATGGACATCTGGACCGAGAACAGGGAGAAGGAGAAATGAGAGCCGGGGGAAAGGGGAGGCGAACGGTGAGAGAGAGAGAGAGAGAGAGAGGAAATGAACATCTGGCTGTAACTCAGCCCTCGAGGGCATATCGCATTCAGCCATTTGTAACCGGAGTACTGAGACTCTCAATATCCGTGTAGTGCCACGAGCCGGAGTCCAACGAACAGCAAGATCCATTATTAGACCGAAGCTGTTGAGGGAAGTCTCTCACCTGGATGGAATCTACCGTCATGACCTCAAACAAGCAAGAGCCAGAAGAGATAGAACTCCAATGCCACAGGTTAAAGAAGGTGTGCAGAGATGCCATTCTAAAGCAACATCATGGGGCTAAAGACGTAGTGTTTGAGGGCGAGTATACAGGAGAGGTCTTGGAGTCGTCAATAAACATTTGAAGTCATCATTCCCGTTGCATTGCAGAGTAGAAAGGCTTCGTCTGATATCTTGGTTCGGTTTGTGGGAAAAGATGTTAACTAGTTAAGTTACGCCTGAATAACCCAGACAGTCCTTTTAGAGACACTATTAAGAGGTGGTCAAAGGGAGAACATCGACCTGATGTTGGCACCAAAAACCTTGAACATCCAAACCAAATCTTTGGTGGTCGGACGAAACCAGAGAAAGGAAACTCTTGCGAACACGGAGACAACATGCAAGCTCAACACAGAAAGGCCTCCTCCAGATTTTGGGGGGATTTTGGGGAATTAGGTTTGACAACAGAGTAAATTCTAAAAAAATCCCCCCAAAATCTGGGAGAGTTTGTTTTTCCCTGAGTTTCTTTGACTTTCTTTGAGGCAGGATCGCAAATCTCACCACTGAAACCCAGGAAGTAAATAATAATTAGTACAAATACTTTATGACACGTATCAGATCAAAGTGGATCAATCAAAGTTGTTTATTGATAAAAAGACCGACACGAAGTGGCTGCTGACGAGAGTTGAAATGTGCAGCTGTTGTGTTCTTTAAATCAAACTGAAACCTGTTAACATGCTTCTGTAGAGCACTTCAAGAGGAACCATGACAAAGCTGGATAAAAAGGGGAGTTAAGTATTTTAAACCCTGGCTGACCTCAGTTCGCTTCCTCAAGTCCACAGTTGTACGGCGCCGGATATGATCAAGGGTTTTACTTCATGACTTTGCAGAAATTCATTCCTTATAGGAAAGGCATGGGGACCAAAATCCAACAGCTGAACGGTTATTATTCAAACATAAAGGGAAAAGACCAGAGGCAAAGCACAACGCAGACGAATTGAATTTAATTAAACTGAACTGCGGCCCCGTGCAGCGACTGTACTCTCGAGTGCTTACACCGGAATACAACTTTCAGTTCACAGCTTGTTTGAGTCACATTCACATCAAATGTCTTTAACTTCAGCTTCACTTTGGAAGCTGAAAAATAAGCTTTTTTTGCTGTGTGTAGACTCGTGTGAACATCAAATGGACCGATGGGGACATCCTGACATCCTGACATCCTGACATACATTGAGCTGTATATCATATCACTCAACCCTTAAATTAGCTTCCAACATGATGCCGTAGAGCTTTAAAGGCCTTCAAATCTCAAGAACTTTACCAACAATATTAAATATTCACGACTAAATCAGCAACAATTAAACTTAATTCATGAAGAGTTTAACATTTAGAAACACTGCTCGTCTTCTTCCAGGCTGTGTGGGTGTGATTTGGTCAGAATTGACAGACAGAGTCATCACTTTTTAAATTAAATCGGACTATTTTACATTTATTTATTACTATATTATTGCTCCCGATTGGTGAAAGGAATAATACAGTGACATTATTGTGTGCATGTGCAGTACATATGTCTTATTTTAATATATATTTTATTTATATTGGCTGTGTATTGCTTCATTCATTCTTCTTTCCCAACAATATGCCAATAATTAGAAAGCACCGCATTCAATGTTTTTCGCTGCCGCGCTGACATGCTTATGTGAGAATAACAAAGAAACAATGTGAGTTGCCCTTTTGACTGTGCATCACTGGCTTGATACAATAAATAACTGCCTCCATGTCAGAAGTCTAGCCCACACTTGCCTCTAACCACTATCCGTGTGTTCCAGTGGAGAGGAAAACGTGCATCAGGAACGCCGTGGCGGTCTATTTGGCTTTCCTTTGGTGTCAACACAACATGCTGCTACTGTGTTAGATAAATGGACAGAGCTGTGTGGCAGCCTGCAGATTTGGCAGAGCATATCTCACGGCTTTAAATAAAAAGAAGAAATATAGGGTGCATTTACTGCTGCTGTGAGTCTACAGGGGCCGGGGGGGAGAAAAGAAGGAGGGGAAATGTGGCCTTGGGGGGGGGAGGAAAGTGAGCGATATATAGCACGGCTCCCCGGAGCCTGCTGGTAGAGCCACAACCTTTACACCGCCCTCCCCTGGGACTGCTCAGGCACTGCTTGGCATCAATATTTAACACACTACACCCTGACTGGACTCATGGCTGCATCACAGGGAGGCATGCATGCACAGACACACACACACAAGGCAATGAACGCACTTGAAACACATTTAAAAAGGTTTGCTCATGCGCACACACACACACACACACACACACACACACACACACACACACACACACAGGTACTGAAAGGTCAGGGTGAGGCTCCGTTTAAACAAAGTTAACTTGGACCTTACTACAACCGTATACCAGCACACTCACTGCCAGCACTTGTTACACAGCCGTGTTATTAGCATTAAGAACAATCACTGAGCAGAATCTCTGGGTTCACAGAGAGGATGTGCTGATTCCTCTTTTTGAAGTCACTGTTAATGTGCAAAACCAATCAATGAATTAACATTATGTGTAATCACTAATGAAAGTAATCATTAGCTGCAGCCCTGTTGATTTTCCAGTTTGTATACTTTCAAAATGAATTCATTTTCGATGACATCACCGCTGCTGAAATAGATGGTGTCACTGCTGCTCATGAACAGCAGTGATAATAGTACAGTGAAGTCCTGTCTCCCGACGCTTTCTGCTGCTAAATGTCTCTGCTTTCCATCTGCAGCGTCCCATCAAAGCGACATCACACTCAGCTGCACACTACCATCCTGTTTGCTCACTCAAAGCAGGACTTTGAAGGCTTCCTTTTCGAAGTTAATGGCCCAGTTAAGGAAGCGGCGCCGGGCCGCTTTTAGAAGCTGTCCAGAAAACGATGCCGACAGGAGCCTTGTTTTACCTCATTTCATCTCATTTGGAGCTCGTGTCCTCATTATGTCAGCGCTGCGATGGAGCTGTAAATAAAAGGTGGGGGGGGGTGAACAGACAACAAGAGACGGAGGTAAAAGAAGAGCGATAGAGACTGCGGGACCCGTGGCTTTCAAACAATACAAAGGCTTCAATCAGGATATGAGCTCTAATTTGCACAGGACCTGTCGAGCTGGTGCAATCGCTCGCACTCTAAAATGCACACGCTCCATGCGCTCCATCTATAAAAATACACCTCGCACAGATACACAAACACAGAGCCAAGAACACAAGCACCCCAGGGTGCTGCTGCATGTACATTTATACATATGAGACGTGTGAAGGTTTCCGTTCCGCTGCCTCCTTCCCGTGCCATGGCGTTCCTTGTTTTGAATCTCACAGATTATGAATTTCGGGTGTTTTCATTGCCTGCTAAGTCTCCATGCAGATGTTTCTCTGCTTTTCTAAAGACCCTTCTCTGCAGCCTGGGGCGGAATATCAGGAATACCTCTCCTAATCCACTTACCCACTAATCCCTGCTCCCGTGGACCTGTTGGCGTGCTTTTTTTATACAACACTGGTACTTTCTCTCTCTCTCTCTCTCTCTTTCTCTAGGCACCATTCACTGGGGGTCTTAGTGAGATCACTATCGAGGAAACCGGCAGATTTAGTCTGCGCCAACGGGACCAGGGGAGGGATCACGCCGCCGCTTGATTACCTGATATTCAGAGGAGTGGAATGATCGGAAGCAAGTGGGGCAGGCTGTCTGCGGGGCTTGCAGGAGTGAGTTAAGGTTTCCATTCCACTGTTGGCCCGCCGAAGCGACGGGGAGGATTTAGTCTGCCTGCAAAAAGCCTGAGAGGGATGTGATGTGTCTCTGCTGCTCGTGGGATACAAGTGGATATTCACAGACACGGCGTAAATAAAGGCGAAAGGAACAGCCAGTGCGGAGAGCCGTGGCGCAGACAACCACATCCCACAGCCTGATTGAATGACTGGAGGGTGAGATTTGATTCAGGCGACTGGCAGCGGGACATCTGAGGGACAGAATTAGGCTAACTGGTGCGTTTCATCCTTGTATTCTCAGAGTCCGACTCGAGGGGCTCTGGAATGTGAGAGAGATGGTGACGAACGGCCAATCTAACATGTCTGGTCAAGTGTCCTAAAAGCTGCAGCCTGAGGCAGCAGTCGGCTCGATAAATAACTCAACAACCAAACCAGATGAAAGAAAAACTAAATAAATATAATTTAATGCTACCACTCAAAACAAACATGTGTTCCCTGTAGCATCTTGTTTTACCCTGCAGTGGTGCACATGCAACTAAAGGCACTGCATCAACGTTAGAAGAGAGCGCAGGAAGCTAAAATGTCGCTTTAGTGGTGGCACCTTTCCCTAATTGATAGTTTTGACACACAGCAGCTGCATGTGTGCTCTGGTGCCTCGTGCTTTCACACGGTACAGAACACTACAGATACAGATGTTCTGCTATCAAAGGGACAAGACCTACCCTGACCGAAACACCAACAACAGAAACGGGATGGACTAGAAAAAGTCACACTACAACTAAATAAACACATCGGGACTGTCAGAACAAAGAGTTCGCACGCCAACATGTTCTGCATCTCAGACTGATCTGGAGGTTTCTCCGTTCGTACGATGCTGTTTTCTCTCACTTTGACACGGCTGACAAACTTGCCCGTTGCTAAGAGACAAGCGCTCTGTCGGCGAGGTGTGGGCAGCAAAACACGGTCTTCAGCCGAGTACGGTTGAACTCCGAGGTTTAAATTCTCATTAGAGTATCAAAAGCAGAAAACCAACAGTCGTTGTTAACTTCACCCCCCCCCCGACTGACATCCAGTCCCAGAGAGATCGTCACGAGTCTCTGAGCCAAGTCTCATCAGAGACAAGTAACACGGCTATTTCTAGACGCTTCACAGCAGAAGACTTTACAATTATGAAAAGACTCCACATGTTTATCTACTCAATTTAGTCTTAACTCCTGCAGGTGTGTCTCCCAGCCCCGTCTCATCCCTAGGGGTCAACAGACAGACGGGACACCCCTAAGCATCTGTATGAGACACACCAGCTTCAATGTAAACCCACCCACGGTGATATCAGGCGCTCAGAGCCACTGATGTGGTATGAAGAGCGATAAAGGGACGAAGACGCGGTGAAGACATTCAACCAGGAGGCCTCTGTTCGTGTCCCTGAAGGGAAACCAAAAGTCAACTTTGACATGTTTCAAGTAGAGTTCGGTAACAAGCCAACTCATTACAACCATAAGTAACACGAGGGTCCGTATGCTCACCAAGGGAGCAACAGTTCCCTTTAACTCATCACCAAATGAGCAATGAGATGCTCATTCGCCTTCACTATTTGTCTTTGGAGGGACAGATTCGCTGACACCTCCATCGAGGATGTGAACATAGTTCACCTTCTGCAGCCTCTCGCTGAAAGACCTTAACCGTGGCAATTTCCGCCGCGTCGGAGGGAGATTGCAAAGTGCAGGGCTGAAAAAGAGAGCAGGTGAGCGGCAGAGAGGACGTTCATCGGTATGTTTAGGCGGCGATAGATCACATTACAGAAAATGAAATAAAACCGCTTAACCGCTCTCAAAGGAAATGGTGATTATTATGATTTCGCTGAGCAAATTACACAACAAAGCTGATCCTGAAATACTCCACTACAAAGTCCAACGCTAAGGTAAACACTAAGCATCTCTCTTATGGTCGCCTTTCCAATTTCAGTCATTTTAGACATTTTAAGTTCCATTTGTTGGACAGAGACGGAGCTTGTGTGAGAGAGAGAGAGAGATGAGAGAGAGACGGGCATCTGACAGGTGGTGACGGACCAAGATCCCAGGGAGGGAGGGAGAGAGAGAGAGAGAGAGATAGAGAGAGAGAGAGAGAGAAGAGATGGGAGAGACGAGGAGAGAGGAGAGAGACGATGAGAGAGAGAGAAGGAGAGAGAGAGAGAGAGAAGAGAGTGAGATGAGAGAGAGAGAGGGAGAGAGAGAGAGAGCCCAGAGAGAGAGAGAGAGAGAGAGAGAGAGAGAGAGAGAGAGAGAGAGAGAGAGAGAGAGAGAGAGAGAGAGGAGGGGAAGAAGGGTGGAGGGATGACGAGGCTGAGAAGCAGATGGAGCTCTCTCTCTCTCTCCTCTCTCTCTCTCTCTCTCTCTCTCTCTCTCTCTCTCCCCCCGGGGGAGACGAACAGCCGATCTGAGATCTGAGGCGCAAACAGAAAGAGATGGAAATAAGAGAAAGAGATGGGAGGGGGTGTGTAAAGAAATGCCAAATGGGGAGAAGATGCAGTTTCTTTTTCTGAACCTTAATTTATGGTGACATTTGTATTTGGCTCAGAGCTCCACTGTGCCACAGTACAGCCTCACAGAGCTGCTAGCACGGCTGTACACAGAAGGCATGTTTCCATTCTGACACAGCGCGAGGAAACGTGCATTTCCATCAATTACAACGTTATGTGAACATAACGGGCGGGTCCAGATAAACAGTTGGTGGCGCTGATTTTTCCAGTCAGGTGCCATTTAACGAGAAGGAAAGACGGGGACGATGACAGGTGGGAGAGTTTAACACGTGACAATAAATGAAAAGTATAGATCCAGCTGACAGGAGCAACGTGAGAAAAGATAAATTATCAGGAAAGAAAAGGGAGAAGATGACAGAAAAGAGGAAGAATGAAAGAAACACAAAGCAAAGACAAAGAGAGAGGAGCAGAGTCACACAGGCTTCAACTGAATGGTAATTAAAGGGGGAAATGTCATTAATTAGCAAACAGGCCAGCTGTGGCGCTCTTTAAAGCTCTGCTTCCTAACATTAAATATAGATTACAGGACATGCAGAACACACACACACACACACACACACATGTAGAGACAAAATAACAGTGATGCACAGATCTAATTAGAGGGATTGATTTTCTCTAACCCCAGTGGAGAGACAGCAATAGGAGAGCGAGATCCTCTAAATGCCACTCCTCTGCAGGAATCCTCTCGCTCTGGGGCTGCGAAATGAAAGACAGACTGACAGAAAGAGAAAGGAACGGGGGAGAGTGGTGGAGAGGGGGGAAAAGGGGGAAGATGGGCAGGCAGCTGTTGGCAGAAAGGAAAAATAATAAATAAAACCAAAAGGGAAGGAGGACGAGAGGATGATGGAGGACAGGCGGCTGGTACGAGAAGTCTTTAGATCACGTGATCGCACAACCATCAGGTGTTCAGCATCTCAGTGTGGACGTCATCTGAGGAGAGGCAGCAGCTAGATGCCACTAGACCTCCAAAGACAGTGGGGCCTCTTAGGCCCTGAAATGAGACGTCTTAAGATCTCTTAAGTTTCTTCTAACAAATCATCTGCACACAATAAAACAAATGAGATGCTACAACTCCCCCCCCCCCCCCCCCACCTCCCAACAACTGGATGGAAATAGTCTGCTGTTTGCATGAGTATTTATAGGATTCCCACTGCTCTCATACAGTTGAAGGGCATTTGTTTGAGTTATTATTAGTGGGAGCTTTGCTGGTTCTGCTTAGATGCTTGTTAAATAATAACCCAATCTCTGTGCTAACTGCTGTGATACTGTGTACGGTCAAACAAATACACGCTGAGCCCATTCGCTGCGCTGTGTGCTCCAAACTGGGCTTGTTTAATAAGCCAATGAGGTCCATGTGTGTGTGTGTGTGTGTGTGTGTGTGTGTGTGTGTGTGTGTGTGTGTGTGTGTGTGTCATCAGCAGAGCATTGCAGTCTGTTCAGGGGCTCTTGAATGACTCCACGAAATGTCCCCTCAGATATCCATCAGAGCCCTCGATCGAGGAATGACATGAAGCACAAATAAGAAGAAAACACACACACACACACACACACACACACGATGAATATTGGGTAAACAATGTGTAGGGCTGTACCCTTTGAATCAGATTCAGCTGTTAACTCTGAAACATGCACTATTATTACTGTTGGTAATCAGAAAGTCTGTTGGTACGAGTTTCACTGATCATTCAGCATGAAAAAGCATTAAAAAAAGATCTAATTGACTAAAAACCAAAGCGATTGATGAGACGACTAATCGACAGAGGAGACAATGCTACAATGTACAAACAGAATGTAACGAATGCACACTCACAAATAAACACACGGATGACTCGACTCGTCGTGCGTTGCCTTCGCGTGCGTGTTCCACTGATCCATGACATCGTAAAGAATTCTTCACACGCAACGTTCTCGGCCATAACAGTTAAACATGAAGACACACATTAGAAACGTGCACACACAGCAGCTCCACTGAGGGCATTGAAGGTGAAGCATAAAATAAGTTTTACAACGCACCGCAGGACATCAACCCAGAATAAAAATCAATCCCCTACAGACGGCGGCCTGAAGGAGTTCAGAACTATTCCTCCCTGAGCCAACGCGAGCGCTGCTTCCCAGAGACGCTTATTGATATTTCCTGGGTACATGATATTTATTTTGTTCTTTATCAATCTACTCGAGCCGGGTGATTGTATGCAAGTGCCTCTGTGTGTGTGTGTGTGTGTGTGTGTGTGTGTGTGTTGGTGGTAGCGCTGTAGCTCCCAGGCTAACAGTAGTCTGGTGCACTGTGGGAAAACAGGAGGCTTTTGTCTTCTTTCATGGTTTACAGCACTCTTTCGCTGCTCTATCGATCCCTCCCTCTATCTCTCCCACACACTTGGCCCCTTCCTCATACCACCGCTGCAATGTGTGTGTGTGTGTGTGAGTGTGTGTGTGTGTGTGTGGGAGAGATACAACTCGGTCCTTCCACCTCTTGCATGTTTTCTGCCGTTTGCTGCACAGAAATAGTTTCCCACAGAAGAAGAAAGCGTGCAGTAGCGCGCAGGCTTAAACCGAACACTAACAATGAGCTCATTTATCTTTAATCTCAGGGTTAGCATTAACGACGGAACAGTTGTGCAGTTCATACATGCAGGTTTTGGCCGGATGGTGGTGCACAGGCAGTGATCACAGGGCCCACAAAGCACACTAGGTGTCTTCTTGTTCTTGCACCGAGCCATTACTGTGGTGACAGAGCCGACAGCGGCGCTAGATGAAAGGTCGCGGGGGTCACCAACATCATTATGTCGCTAGCTCGAGAGCATGAATGTGCACGGCTAATATCATGCCAATCCATCCATTCATTTTGGAGATAATGCGGTGACAGACGAACAATTGAACGCACAGATACACTGAGGGGGGGGGCATGATGTCCTTGGAAGATTCAACAGCGTGGTGCTGAGATAAAGCATGAACTAAAATGTTTACTGAAGGTTCGTGAAGGTGGAAAACATGGCAATCAGGAAAATGTAAAGTCACAATGCACCGCAGTGAACTCTCCTTTTACAACAATAATTAGTGAGCGACGTGATTAGTTCTCAATGGTTTCATGAAATAACTGTATTATAGAGACATCTCCTTGGCCCCTAACCATGACACATCGCAATAAAGTAAATTGAAGCAGAAATCTTAATTACAAATAATAATTACCCCCCCAAAAAAAACTGATGAAGTTTACAAAATGTTTGAAATATTAATACTGGTTGACATGAGGGGACGCAGAGGAAAGAATTAGAGCAAATGAAGCAACACACTCCCTCTGTTATTCAATCTCTTACACACACATGCACACAGACATGCCAAAACCTGATCTTCTCGCGTCTGATGTAGGAATCGACGTTTTCCCTGACACCCTCTCTCTAATCCGGCTGATTTGATAAGGAATCTCATTCCCCCTTGCGAGGCCACGCCGAGGGACCATCCGACAGATCTGACTCCACTTCATACTGCCCTGTCAATGCTATCTCCTATTGCTCATGGCAACCAGACAGGAAATAAAGCCCGGGTGCTCGTGGGGAGGGGGGGGGGGGCAGCCCCGTGGTAGTAGCCCATTGCGGCTGCAATGCTGGCCCTTCCGGGGGCCCGCTCCAGGAAGGGGCCTGGGAGACCCCGAGCAAATCGATTCTTATCGACAAAGGCGGTAATTACATTTCATTAGCTTTCAGCGCTAATCCACATGGCCCTGCTGGGGATACGAAGCCAGAGACAAAGGGAAAGAATAATGGAAGGTAAAGCAAAAGCAGGGAGAGAAAATACTATGAAGCTATGAAATGATTTAAGATCTTCATGCAATTGAAGGTGAAGGTTTAGGGAAGTTGCTGCTTTTGGGTGATCCTAAAATCCTTAGGTGTGGTAGGTTCCCATCAACTGTTGAAAATGCTGTTTTTAAACAATAGATCTGTATTGCCTGCAGAGTCTAGATTTAAAACAAGAGGCTCATATTAAGTCTAAAATCAAAGCAAGGGGCCTGAGCTAGACAATAGGTTCCCATTGTCTGTTCAAATGTGTAGATGTATAAAGTGATCTAATCAATTCTAGCTCTGTGATCACAAGCGGGGCCCCTGCAATGGGTTTCATGGGCCTCCCAGCTTTGCCTATCCACATACTGCCGGTTCAGCCATCCAACCAGGCATCTGTAAGGGCCTCTTTATGCAGAGGATCAAGAGGCACCACTGGTAGGCCACCAGGTCAACCCCTGCTGAACCACTACCTCCAACATACAACGCATGAAGCACTCGGACTTCCGAGAGTCAATGAACGAGACGTCATTTAGTTTGTACATTGATCTGGATAGAATGGAGGGACGGGGGGGCTGCTTTTTCTTTCGGTTAATCAAAATCCAAGGTGTTAAGTGAAGCATCAACTCATTTTGGGATGCCAAGGCTAATTCAATGAACTGCATCAACAGGATTAGGTCATCGACAGAGATGAGTACCATGGAGTCACAGAATGGTGGCCAATTGTATTTGCAGGGTCGTCCGTCAGGGTAGTCCACCGACAGCAAAGCCGGTGGACTACCAGTAAGCCTCTTAGGGGGTGTCCAAGTAGTCCACTGGTGAGTGGGAAGACTCTGCAAACCTTTGTTGAATGTCATTCGGCACATTCCCTTTGTCTCCCTCTCTCTACTGCGCTGCCTAGTAAAAGAAAAGAAAGTTAAAGACCGAAAGCATCTGTCATGAATATAAAAGGTGAACTTAAATCGGCAACTTGAATCACCATTTCACCACGTGGAACGACATGCAGTCATTCAGGGGGCTGGTATCCAGGATTCATGAAATAGAAATGAAATAAGTTCCAATGGGAGATTGAAATGGTTTGTCAGATGCAGCTTTATGGCCCCAATACACTATAACTCACATCGTAGGTCCAAACTCTTAAAATTTGGCCCGGAAGCAACACTTGGCCACAAAGAATGACATGTGCTCGGTACGACAAATGGTGGACATTCATGAGTCCATTCAAGATGTTCTTAAGTCGATCTGGACGGCAATCAAACTTAAATATCCACTTCTTAATTATCTCTCAATGTGTGCCGGTCGTGATGTCTTCTGTCTGTGCACCATCTGCCTTGGCGCTCCCCTGCTGGTTTTAAAACCCTCTAGACAGTTGATGGTTCTCAGCCAATGGGATGCAGATGACGCTTTAACTCGGTCGCACTTAACCCTTGGACCAAAGCTTCAACCGCACTGAATTAAATACCAATTCCTTCTCTTTTTTCTGTCTCCTTTCCATACTCCCTCCTCCTCCTCCTCCTCCTTTTTTTTCTCTTATCTTCCACTTTTCCTCAACCCCTGAGGAGCATGTCAAAATGTTAATTTCCCTTAAATTACCAGCCATTACAGCGCAGATACGGGCAGCGAGGAAGAAACAGAGTTATTCCTCTGTGAAGGTGGAGTAGTGAAAGAACGGAGTTTTCTTCTCCCTCCTCAAACCTCCCAAGATAAAGCTCGTTTTCTCTCCGGCCTTTTCGGTTTTTTAGGAATTTGTCATCATTTCACTAATTAGCAGGACGCTAGGTAATAAGTTCAAGAGCATCGGCAAGCCCTTAATTAACATGCCGGCACCATTTATCATGAGCTGTGGAAGTAGATTCATTCATCGGACCAACAAAGAATTTGTGATCTTTCAGTCGCTACAGACGTGACAAACGCTCGGGACTGTGGCTCGTCTTTGGAGCGCAGTTTCAAAGCAATTAGTGTCGCTTTGTGGAAGGACAATCGGTGACATTTTCCGTCGGGTCAGAGTTTAACTGCTCAGCTTGTTTGACAGCGTGCATTAGATCGGATATTGTGAGAACCCTCTGACTGAGGATAATTATCCTCAGGATTTATAAGAACAATCTGTTGACAGTGAAATACATATAGCGCATTCATTGTGCTATCCATTTCATTAATATGGATACGTATTTCTAGTTCAGGTTTAGAAGGAAAGACCTAGGAAGTTGCTTGATGTAGTCTAAAGAAGACACACTGGTAGAGTTCTCCTGTGGTGAAGAATGACTCCCCTTTGTAACTGAATGTGCATCACTACCATGCCAACGTGCAGCTATACGTGCTTACAGTACAGTACCCGTCCACTCACCTACACCGCTTTTAATGTGAGAGGCAGTTCCTGCAGGATCCCAGGTGGGAGGTGTCTGATGGAGCGTTTGGCGGAGAGCAGGGGGGGGGGGGGGGGGGGGGAGGGTTGGCGTTTGTATGGAGACTGACGGATATGCCGTGGGCGGCGGCTAGCATGTCGGAAAAGGGACCGGCCATCCAATCACCTTTCAAGAGAGAGGAGCGTGGGAGGATAATTACAAGTATTCCTGTCACAGGCGTCACGTTTCCATTGATGCGCTGGAGTGAGACCAGCAGCGACGTAAGGAGGCGAGTGGGCGAGATAGAAAGACAGGAGAGACGGGAGAAGTTGAATAGCAGAGAGTAATTAATGAAAGTCTCTTTTTTTATGTGCTCCTATTGCTTGCTGGATGTTCAGAGCTTTAACTGAAAAAGAATAACTTGTCATTTTCTTCTGAATTCCCAACACGAGGTGAGCGAGATACAAAGAAGAGATGCTTAAATTAGCGCTTTGATATTCAACAAAACCAGCAGGAGGAAAATCCAATGTGTCAATGAACAAAGCACGTCAAAGCTCACATGCAATCCCAAAACACAGAGAGAGGCTTCTACGTGCATCTGTGTGTATTAATGGAGTTCAACGCTGTGTGCGTGGGTGCTGATGCTTTAGCATGGAAGGGGCCCTGAAATAGCCGCGCTAAGCTAACAGTGTCGCTCTCCCACACACGGCCGAAACCACTCGACTCCATCAGCGTTACTACTTCTCATGATTAGACGAGCACACGCCATTACGGGGGGGGGGGGGGGGGGGGACCCATTGACAAGCTTTGCCCTCCTGAAGAGCTCGACCGGGACTCAAATCTAAGGTCTGAGAGAAAAATAAAAGCAACGCACGGTTCATTTACATGGTTCTGTCTTTTAAAACTTGTTAATTTGTGTCTGACAAGCCGCCAGCCTGCAGGAGCCCCCCCCCCCCGAGGACCGGCCCCTGATGTCAAGGCATCAATAAAAAGAACTGTCACAACCACTCGCTGGGCTGATTACAGTACAGTACGGTAATTACAGTCATTTTGATGCCACGGCTAATCATCTGTTCCAGTTTGGGTCAGTTATGTTGATGGTTTGTGGCGTCACTGCCACGTAGTAAATAATCGAGACTGTTTCCGACATGTTTCACAGAGGACATTCTGACATGTCGCAAAAGGAAAAGCAGGTGGCTGAATTACATTCATCCATTCATCAGGTGGTGTTGTTCATGCCGACTCGCTGTCACGGCTGACTGGTCCGCTCGACTAGAACGATGCCATCGTTAGTAACTTGTTATTAGTAACACCTGTGCTTTTCCTACCAGGACAACTCGACGCGTCTGCAACCAGTGCTTGTATTGTATTGTCAGTAAAGTATTTTATACTTTTTGTGAACGCAATACTTACCGTGTAAGTACCGTGATATTACCTCATCGGGACAAGAAAAGGGTTTCCTAGTTTACCAATATGTACTTTTTTCTGACCGCCAAGACCCCAAACTGTCTGTGGTAGTTGTTATGAGCGAGGTGTCGAGTCCGTTCAGGTCTGAACAGTACATCTTTGTTACACTGACACACTACACGGTGTGTAGCCGTGTGTGTGTACGCCGCTGCATGTTGTTGCAGTAAATGTCCGTTCTGTCAGAGAAGGGACTCAAAAGGCAACAACACCTCAGCAGTCACATGGATTCACATCACATTGTACCCGAGTGGATTTTAATGATCCCAATGATAACAGCATGCAGTCAGAAGAGCCGGTCCAGACTCCCAAAACTGCAGCTGTCAGCAGTATCAGACAGAAGACGCACACTATTAAAGAAGAGGTGCAGGCCGCCGCTCAATACGGCTCCATTCTGCCACGGCTAATGATAGCCGGAGCTGTGAATGGGAACAACCGGAGCCACCGTGTCGTCTCAGACAGATGAATTGTAGATAAATAAACTTCGCACATCAATATAAAGTCCGCTGGACGGCCTGATTTCATTCACACCGGCACACACAGAATGAAAAATACTCAAAACTGTCTTTGAAAAAAAGCAAACTGCTCACAGCTTTGCTCTTGATTTATCTGCCGCTCTGCGAGTATTCAAACACTTTTGTTTGTCGCGTCTTGATTCCGCTGCTCTTTGAATGGCCGTGGTTACACTAATCTACATGCATATTAACTAAGAGGCTACCATCTATAAACAGCTGGTAATTGGCTTGAAAGAAAGAAAGGGAAACATGTAATCATGCCAGACCCCAACAAGTTACTTTTTCTTGAATTTCCTGAAGATGTTTCAAAATAAAAGCCCTCCAGAGAATAGAGGAAAACGGCAACAATCTCATCTCAAAGGTCCACTTATTGGCTCTTCAACACAACACGTCGCCGGTGAAGACTAGGAAAGCCTCCGATAAGCTGCTGAGATGACATTTGAGCAAATATTATTTTGTCTGAAGAAATAAAAGCTTTTTCTGTTTGACAGATTTTCTGGTTCCAGCCTCTTAAATCTGTAAATGTGCTGCTTTTCATCTTTTTATATGGATCTAAATTGGAGTATATTTGGGATTCGGCCTGTTGGTTGAACAAAACGAGCAATTTAAAGGTCAATCAATTGATCGACTTGTTATAGATAGATAGAACATCGATTGGTTGCAGCCCTGGGAGGTATAGAGTACAGGATTGTGTGTTGCATGAAAGAAGGTAAAGTATAGAGTAAAGAGGCTGAACATGAATTATGCAGAATGATGAAGGGATTGAAACCTGTGAAGAGATTTAGTGAAGGAATTATGAGATATGGCTTTTTATTGAGACAACAGTGAAGAAGAAGAAGATGAGGGAGGCCCCGTCTCTGCACTCATCTCCAATCATTCCTCAGCAGACTGAGCGGCGGCGAGCCCCACAGCTCCTCGTGGACCCTCCGGGACACACGAGCCGAGGCTGAAATTCCTCTCCGGCCTTATCGACGGGTAGCCATCTAATCAGCAGCCGCTTCAATTTGGCCCAACACACCTCTGGCCAGTCACCGCGGCAAACAGCTTAGCGCTGAGCATTGAGCCGCAGAAATGGCCCACACCCACCTCGCCTCGCCGGGAGGGCGGCCAGACGGCGGCCGGAGCGTGCAGTCGGTGTGGGTGAGTGCGAGGGAGGCCGAGGGGGGGGGGAGAGCGATAGCGCATTCCTCAAACCGCACGTCTGTTCAAATGTATCAGAAGTCACCGCACGGACGGATATGACTCGCCTTGTGTTCCTCGACTCTGGGCAATATCGCAGCTAAGTGGTGCAGCGGGGTGGGGGGGTGATCGGAGGGGTGAGGGGGGGTTGTAGGTGGAGGATATCTAAGACGAATTAGAGAGACATGATGAATGACGCAATATTTTCATGCCAGAGGGAAACTATTGCACTTCAAATTAGAGGGGGTGACAGAGAGAGAGAGAGAGAGAGAGAGAGAGAGAGAGAGAGAGAGAGAGAGAGAGAGAGAGAGAGAGAGAGAGAGTGAAATAAAATGAAATAAATCTGCAGGAATAAAGAGCTAATGAGGGGGGGGGGGGAGAAAAGGGACCGGGGGAAGGAGGGTAATATTCAGTTTGTCAATTTATCAGCCTGATATTGGCCTTTTATTGGAAACTCAGACACGACGCTGTCAGTGGTGTTAGTGGTGTCAGTGGTGTCAGTGGTGTCAGTCAGTGGTGTCAGTGGTGTCGGTGGTGTCAGTCAGTGGTGTCGGTGGTGTCGGTGGTGTCGGTGGTGTCGGTGGTGTCGGTGGTGTCGGTGGTGTCAGTGGTGTCAGTCAGTGGTGTCAGTGGTGTCGGTGGTGTCAGTCAGTGGTGTCAGTGGTGTCGGTGGTGTCGGTGGTGTCGGTGGTGTCGGTGGTGTCGGTGGTGTCGGTGGTGTCGGTGGTGTCGGTGGTGTCGGTGCTGTCGGTGGTGTCGGTGGTGTCAGTGTGGTGTCGGTGGTGTCGGTGCTGTCGGTGGTGTCGGTGGTGTCAGTGTGGTGTCGGTGGTGTCGGTGGTGACGGTGGTGTCGGTGCTGTCGGTGGTGTCGGTGGTGTCGGTGGTGTCGGTGGTGTCAGTGTGGTGTCGGTGGTGTCGGTGGTGTCGGTGGTGTCAGTGCTGTCGGTGGTGTCGGTGGTGTCGGTGGTGTCAGTGTGGTGTCGGTGGTGTCGGTGGTGTCGGTGGTGTCAGTGCTGTCGGTGGTGTCGGTGGTGTCGGTGGTGTCAGTGTGGTGTCGGTGGTGTCGGTGGTGTCGGTGGTGTCGGTGCTGTCGGTGGTGTCGGTGGTGTCAGTGTGGTGTCGGTGGTGTCGGTGGTGTCGGTGGTGTCAGTGGTGTCAGTGCTGTCCACCTCTGTGTGACAGACGAGAGGTGCTGCTGATGGATCACAGTGTTGTCGGACCGATCGATGCCACGCTGCTGCTCTGCTTGGTACCAGATGACGGGGGGAGAAGTACTGTACTTAAATACTAATGTGGGGCGTTCACGGCCCTGCAGCCGAAACAACAGATCATTCTTCATCCACGTGATTCTTATTATGTAGAGACAACCTCGTTTGACTTGAGCCTTCTGCACGAGATAAGAAAGTTCATTTGAAGGGTTTTTCGATGGTGAAGTTATCCAGTATATTTAATAATCTTGTGACCTATGACGATTCAGCAGTATCACGATCACTCCGTCCTGTTGTTGGTGTACTGCCCATTGCTCTGTGTTGCTTCTGCTGCTTTTAAAAGAGGACAGAGTACACACACACACACACACACACACACACACACACACACGTCTGTGCGAAAAAACAGAACACGTCATTGAAAATGTTCAAAGTGACTTAAAAGTGTGATATGTCCGTGGGCAGCTTAGAAATAAAAGAAATGTGGGCGGGCTCGGCCACAGAGGAGAAACTGGCAAACCAACAGAGAACAGAAAACATGGAGGGAAGAACTGAGACGAGGGAGAAGACTGAAGGGAGATGGAGTGAGGATGAAGATGAAGAGAGAGCTGACTGAGGAAGAGGCTGTCACACACACACACACACACACACACACACACACCTCTTACGCATGCTGAGGTTAAATTCCTCCTCGAGATGAGCTGTGCTGTGTAATATCCATGCTTCTGGACCACTGATCAGCCAATCCAGAGCTCCCGATCACACTGACAGCAAGCAGCCCATCTCTCCCTCGCTTCACTTCACTGGCTCCATCCCACACACACACACACACACACACACACACACACACACACACACACACACACACACACACACACTACTCATACGTGCTATGAGCAGACAGGGAGTCTGACTGGCCTCCTTTCACCTTCAGACCGATGATACGGGCTAATTCCAGACGTAGCATTCACACACTCGTACCTGCCAGACTGAAGGAGAAGGCCTCGGACGGAGGAGTGGGATGAAATACCTTATGATAGGTGAGACAGAGAGAGGACGTGGGAGAGAAATGCAGTGAAGTGACAGCGAGAGATGAACTTCATATGAAAAGATGAAAGAAAGAAAGACAGAGATCTGACCCCTCTGGTCCTCCGCTCTCTATTGTCTGAATGCATGTGTGTCCACAGGTTCAATTAAAGTCCGATCCGTACAGCAGTTTAACGGACAGATCTAGAGGCGTGCCGCTCACATCGACTCACAGCCACGCCGTAACAGGAACACTGTCAAAAACTACAGCTCGAGTGAGAAGACGGGCGAGTCGAGAGCTGACGAACACGTCTCCGTCCAACAAGTCTTTCTTGTCGGGCGCCTCACCTCCCATCTCACCTCCCCGACTGACATCACAACCCAAGACAAGGCTGCAATTGATGCTGGAGTCTGATGTGCCACGTTCGTACTTCACCCGACCGGTTGACTTGTCAGACGGATGGTAAGGCTGGAGGCCATTACCTCCGAAGCTATCCCTGAGGGGGAGAGGCTGCAACGGGCCCCGGAGCTTTTAAAAGTTTGAAGCTTTTGTTTCTCGTAACCTCGGATGACATGTTTAAACACCAGAAGCATCCATCTTCTTCACAGGTAAAGAACATGCTTGTATTAGACAGGAGGGGACCTATGAATAGAAATGGCTCAAGCAAACACACACACACACACACACACACACTCGTGCACGCTCCTGAACACACACATGCCGTGCACAGTCCGGCGGGCGGATTGGGGGTTTGTGTTGTCTCCAGAGGCAATTCTTGTTTGTCTGCTCACAAGTCTTTTCCTTCCTCTTTAGGTGTACGAGACGGGTCAGCGTCTCTATTCCCTCGGCGAGCGTCTGGTTTCGCGGCGGTAAAGAGAAACCAGAGGGAGGGGTTTTTTTGTTTTTTGATGCAACACAGAAATGGGAACAAAATGTAAACATGCCAAACGCCCGTTTTCCCGCGGGAAATCAGGCCTTGTGAAGACAGGGTGTCAGAACACATTCCAACATGCTGTACCGCTCGTCTTGGTGCCCCTGCTTTAAGACAGAAAACACAACGACAAGAAGGGGAGAAGAAATAAATCGGGAGGAGAACTCAAAGCAGTTGTACAAGCCGAGCAGATGGAGAACCAAACAAGAGGAAAACAACAAAAAAATCATCAAAGTTTGAAAGTGAGCGTCACCGGATCGGAGCAGCCATTTAGCGTGACAGCGCTCTGAGATTTAACTGCTGTTGTGCACGCCGACTGAACTTTTCTATAATAACAGGCATATGCACATTTGTCCTTTTCCGAGTGCACGTACAGAAGCGCACACTGCAGTGATTAAGGAGATGCCTTCATGTGGCACAATGTGGCAGTCGGCCAGGGATGTAGCCCGAACACCCACCCAACTATAAAGAAAGGAATCTCAGTCAGCGACGCCGTGTGAGAACGTTACTCTAAATAAACCAACTGATGACTTATGCAGTGAATCGCCACAGGAAAGGATATTATCGTTCTACAGTGCTGGGCGGCTGATTGGAGTAATGATTGGGGTGGAGAGGCAGAAGGGAGTGGGGGGGAGCCGGTGTTGGAGGGTTTTGATGGGGGGGGGGGGGGGGGGGGGGGGGCACGGTCCTGATTTCCGTCTAGCAGGGGGCCACTGCTCCAGTAGCCTGGCACCGAGCCAAACACACTGGCTTTAGTTTGTTATTGAGGGAAAGCAAAGCAATCAATCTGGAGGCTGGAAGGAGAAGGAGAGGGAAGAATTATTTTTGATAAGTCGTCTGAGGAAAACATAATCACGGCTGTGCGGTGTGAGCTTGTGATGGGCGTAAAAAAAAAAGAAGAAATCTCTCCATATCTTTTCTTTCTCCCTCTCCCTCTCCCTCTCCCCCTCCCTCTCTTGGTATACGGTGTGTGAATGGAATTTTTTTGGACTTGTGTGAAACCCAGAAAGGTGTTCCTGCCTCAGCTAGCGACGGATGTGTCAGAGAATGAGACGACACGGAGCTCTCGAGGGACTTCTTTAAGTGTCACTGGGAAGCTTTAATGCATGCACACACACACACACACACACACACACACACACACACACACACACACACACACACACACACACACACACACACACACACACACACACACACACACACACACACACACACACACACACACACACACACACACACACACATAGACACAGAATACTTTTTTGTCAGAAGTGCTGAATAATAGTGCTGTACTAAGCAGGCTGGGCCAATTAGGCCCGATGGGACTGGGAACAAGCACCAGTGTGTGTGTGTGTGTGTGTGTGTGTGTGTGTGAGTGTGAGTGTGAGTGTTTGTGGACTATCCTTGAGTCATAGGCAGACAGAAGGACTGAACGTCAGAATATTGTCAGACATCTGCCTGCCTGCCACTGTAACACACACACACACACACACACACACACACACACACACACACACACACACACACACACACACACACACACACACACACACACACACACACACACACACACACACACACACACACACACACACACCATGACAGCAGGAGAGGAAGAAGGAATTGGAAGAATGTTTAGGAAGCAGGCTGCTGTGTAGACGAGCCGGTGGAGGATGTGACCTTGTGTCTGTGTAGTAACAGGCAGCGTGGACACTGTCTCACTGTCTCACCTATTTAAATCTGCACAACTTCCCTTACATGAAGAAAATAGTCTAAAGAGTAGGAGTGAGAGGGGTAACATCTACCAATGTGCATTCTATGTCACAACAGTTCTACTAATCCGGTTTGACTCAAGTTGAGCTGAGTCTTAAAGTGATCTCATCCATCAAACTATTTTGTTGTCGATTGTCTATTAAGCGATACAGAACAATTACACACTGGAGGAAAGGATTGAAAGAAACCAGGGCAAAGAAAATAAGGTATGAGATGAATGATAAGAGGAGGAGTGGACAGCAGGTGGACGAGGACAGACGGATTAAAGGAGATAATTACAGCGAGAGGGAGAGCAGGAAATAAAGGGAGAATAGAAGAACACTGAGGGGAAGAAAAGGAAATGAAGTCAAAAGGCAGGTACTGGGAGATGAGGTTGGAGGGAAGGCAAACAAGCAACAACAAGTAGAAAATAAGAGAGGACGGAAGGAAAAATAAGACGGTTTAAGTGAAATTCTCGGTGAGGATGAACAAGCACAGGGAGGCACAGTTGCCCGTTGCTACAGCCCAGTCGTATCATCGCCTCCTGTGGGTTTTCCTCCAACACTCCAGAAGGTTCCACCTACACAACACACACCGCCTCACACATCCATTAGGCCCCATCTGTGGGCATGCACACACACACACACACACACACACACACACACACACACACGACAGTCTTCTGAGGAACTCAGCAAATCCATTGAAAATCGTCCTCAGGGGCAAAACAGTCTGTTCTTTCACACATTACCACTCATTGTAAAGTACTGCTGTCTGCTGGGTTGCAGAGTAACAAGCTACTTGTCTGATATCACTAAACCCCAATATTTACAGTCCATGGCCAATTAATGCAACATGTAGACAGCTTGCATTGCTTTCATTGACAGGGAAGCAAGTAATCTATAGGTGACCAAACACCCCTCTACCTTCTAGTCTGTGGGACACATGAGGACCTGTGAGTGGTCCAACAAGGCTTTCACTTCATCTTACAAGTGTTAAACAGAACCCAACAAACATGGGTTATGGGGCTAAGTCTGACTGGTCTCTCCCCCTGGGGGCATGGACTCAAGACAATGTGTATAACATGTTCAGTTATCCTTTTTCTAAGGATAGCACTGAAGAAACGCTGAGAATGAACAAGATTTACCCTTTAAAAAGGAGTATAAACGTCTAGATACAACAAGGGAAATTAAAGAAAGAACGTGTGGATCAAGGGGAAATATGTACAATAGCATTGGTATAAGCGTCCTATGGGGACCATGAATATTCATACCGTAATGAATGGTCTTAATAGATGGATCGTGAAGGTCTTTAGCTTGAAGACAAACTACTGATACACGTGGTGTTCCTGTGTTTCTGACCTCCACACTCTACCTATTGTTGCTGACCAAGTGCTTTTCTTCGTTATAAGTTCCCACACTGTACCATCTTGTCAAATGGAAACCAGGCACATGACAGGGTCTTCACCACAGTCTAGATTTCAGACCAGTAGGGACCCTTTGGGGGGTGAGGGGACACCAGATCTTTGCAGCATGAATACGTTTCCATAACAGACGCTGGTCTCAAGTCAAGGAGCAGCGTCCCTGAAGAACACTCGCAGCACTTTGTTGAATCTGGGCCTGAAGCCAAAAGGGGCCTTGCCTTCATAAAACGTAGGTGTATTTACAGATAACTGGAGTGAATTTGCCTGACTGCTCCTACAATAAGGTACGAGTCCAATATCTGTGTTTCACAACATGTAGTTAGTGATTTCTCTGCTCCTTCCACCAACTTGTTTCTCTTCCTCTCTCCATCTCCCTCCTCCGTCAGCGAAGTCCCAAAGCGATTGTAAATCTAATTGCACGAGTACCGGAGTCGATGCTGCTCACCTGATTCCGGTACGTCTCCGATGACGCACTCCAACTCCGGTACAATCAGACGGCGACAGGCCCAGGAGCCCCTGCAGCTCCACTAATGTTTTTGAGAAGCCTCGGTCCCAGAGTGGATCATTAAACCGGAGAACACCGGTGGCAGATGAACCAAAGGCGCAAGAGCTCGTTGGATCGCTCCCAAAACAGAGTGTGAGAAGAAAGGGAGGTAAAGAAGAGTCCCTTCATCTAAACACCGCTCATTAGCAGAAACAGGTATGGCAGCAAATGACGACGATGGTAAAAGGTATAAAAGAAAGAAGAGGATGTCATGGGAAGTAGGAGGAAAGACGCGGAGCTGCTGACAATGAAGGAATGACAGCTCCATGCTGACTAGGCAGGAGTGTCTAATGTGCTGTTAGACATCCGCATCAAAAAACTGTCTCTACTCCAACAACTGTTCAGCTTCCTGTCAATTAGGTGCCAGGAAATTGCGTGCACATTTGTCCAAGCGGGGCGACACACACACACACACACACACACACACACTTTGACTACGTAGTTAAAAGAGAACATAAACCCACCCACGCATGTAACACACACCTCATCAAGCTGCAGCGAGCGAGCCATGATTAGTCTCTCCGAGGCTCAGCGTGCGGCACGTTGTGGCTACGCATTTTGCTCCACTGAATGTGCGTGAAGCAGACATTTTCTATGGTTCTGTTTGACAAATACAAAGTGAATGCAACACAACCGCAATCAAGCTTCCTGAGGGAGCTGTGACTTTGAAGAAATAGAAGGAAATAGAAGGAAAGCGGAGGCCTCGAGGAAAGGGGATGCAGAGGACCGCTGTTAGAGAATAGTGACGACCAGACATGCAGAGCTGAATCAAGTGGAGAGCTGCCACGAGCTGGCAATTAGCCACCAGCACCCAACAACACACGCTGCTACCACACCTTCAAACGAGACAAACTGTTCTTCTTGGCCGTTACTCCTCAAATTGCCTGCGACATGTGGAAGAAGAACACTTTCAGAATTAAACCCTAATTGAGTTAATGTCGGCGGAGGACGAAGACTTCAGGTACACCGCGTGCCTGCATATTTTGATGGCAATGATGTCGGTGAATGCCGGAGGCTGTCGCTGCCCTTTGCCGCCCCCCTCGGCCCTTAACTCCAACCAGCCACGGTGCACCGAGACGTAACGAGCTCACAGAGGAACGGCCGCGACTCGTCTGTCACCTGCTTCTCTCGTGTGAGGTTTTAACGAGGTAAAGGGTCAGTGTCCGGTTCTGACCTCTGTGAGGTTGTATAACACATAAATGATGTTTATACAGTGTGAGGAGTCAGAGGCAAACGTGATGGAGGGGGGGGGGGGGTTCTGCACAAGCTGATTGGCTGCGGCGGCAGACGGGTAGACGCTGTTTATTTCATTTGGTGCATGTTGAGCGCAATGTGTCGGATAGTCTGTTCTCACCGCCTGGCTGCTCTGATCTCATCCCCTCGCAGAGGACTTTATATAAGCCTCAACATCAACATGGCTCTCAGTGACGATTACTTCAATGAAGAGGAGAGGAGAGGAAAGGAGAGGAGAAGAGGGAGATGGAAAAAGGGAGAATAAGTGGAGAAGGAAGGGAGAGAAGAGGGAGGAGGAGAAGACGGGGAGATAAGGAGAAGAGAAGATGGGGGACAAAAAGGAGAAACAGAAAGAATGATGAAGAAAATATAGGAACAGTAGAAGATGAGAGAAAAGGATGAATAGGAGAGAAGGCAAGGAAAGGAGGAGAGGATAGGGACAGGAGGAGAGGAGATTAGCTAAGATGATAGGAGGCGAAGAGGAATAGAGGAGAAAGAGAAGGACAAAAGAAGAAACAGAGAAAAGAAGGAGGGAGGAAGAAGAAAAAAAATAGGGAAGTTATAAGAAAAGATGGAAAACAACAAGGAAACAGAAAGAAGAAGGCACGCGAGACAAGACGAGAAGGAGGAGAGGAAAGGAGGCGAGAAGGACAGAAGGAAAATGAAAGGGGAGTCGAGATGAGGAGAGGAGAGGAGAGGAGGAGAGGAGAGGAGAGGACACAGAAGGATGGAGAGAGACTGAGCTGAGGGGGAGGAGAGCAGAGGAATGTGATTGTTCAGATGTGAAAAAAAAGAAAATTTTCTTCTGTCTTATAGCACACATGTTCTCCCCTCATCTCACACACACACACACACACACACACACACACACACACACACACACACACACACACACACACACACACACACTCAGTACACTCAGAAATGTCAGTCAATCACGGCGAGTGCTCGCTGTTCTTTGTGTTCGTCTTATCTCTCCTGTCAGAGTCGACAGTTTGCGTTTGCTCAAACAGCAGATCAGGAGGCCGACATTGAGAGACTATCGACTCGCTCCTTCTTGAATAAACACGTACATCTGCAGCCAGCGGCTGTCCGCGATGAAGAGCGCGAGGATGCGTGTCACAGACGAAGGTGTGGACACTGAGGTTCAACCAGGACGGTTCTTCTGAGGGCTAACGGTCACTTAGGAGGAAGCAAATATCTAATATGGATATTCTATAAAGCTTTAAAGTATTTTAAAGGTGCGAGTCTCTGAAGGGAGTGTTAATATGTGCATTAAAGTGGACGTCATATATATATGTTTGTCTTAAATGCCTGCTCTGGCCGTCTCCCTCCCATACATTGGGCTTTGACAGCTACTCGTTACTTTCTTCCAAAGGCCGACAGCTCATCACGATGATTGACGGGTGCTCGGGTGGAACACGACCCACCGAAGAGGAGGAAGGTGAGACTTGTGCTGCTTTCCATTTACGGGATTAGGAGCCAGGAATGACGTCACACCCGAGTCGATAGAAGTCCGACTGTATCGTATGTGAGCCGCTGCATATTACAACGGATTTTTGTATATTTACCGTTGATGCACGGAGCAGCCATCTTGGATTTGGAGGTGGAGTTTCGTCCAACTTTCAGAGTCGGTAAACTGACTTCAGGCGGCGTTTCTGTTCTGTTCTGTTCTACTGGGAGCCTCTACTGGGACCGCACTGGAGGTGTGTGTCTTCAATGGCCTCACGGTTTGATTACGATTCAACTAGCTGACCGATGCTAAGCTACGATTGGCTCGACTGCGATCGACAGCGTGACTCAGCAAAGGTTCAGGTACCTTTTTCATGTATGCAACGTTTGTACACATGTACATACGTAGCCTCATTCAGAGTTTGCATACAGCAGCATTTAAACAATGGAGTAAAAATAGATGAATCCAAAGTGTTTATAATATAACCGTTGGAAAGTAAAAGAAGTGTGTTGTGTTGTTGCACGAGGATGCAGAGGGGTTTGCTACTATAAGGCGTTAAGTGTTTGATGTTGTAGATCAAACACAATATACGAGAGATGGTTATTGTTCCTTGGGGGCAGGTTGTACAGTAGGACGGGCTCTGGTTTATTTTAGCTGCCAGAAGTAAGCTTCAAAAAGCTCCGAGCCACGAGTTAAGACACACAGAGACGAACGCTCCGAGAGAGATATACAGTCGACACACAAAGAGCGGAGTTCATATCGATGGAGCACAGCTTGAAGCTGGACATGGTTGCAAAGCATGTTTTAAGATAATTGAACAAAAATTCATCTCCATTTAATATTTTCATTCAGGGTTTCCTTTGATTATTAGAACCCATCCTTTTTGTTAACTTAGCGTCTGATGCATAATAAGTAGCTCATGTCGAGCTTTACCTTCTTTTATCTCGTCAATTTCTTGAACAAGAAGCATTTTCTGAGCTGTCAACGCGACAAAAAAGGAACATAAAAGACTTTTATTTCAACAAAGAAGCCTACACACTGTCAGTACATACTTTAAAAATACTGTGCAAATCAAGAGTTTTTGATCCAACAAAGCTTTTTTTAACAAACACTGTGTTAGTGTCGCTGAAGAACACTAACACAAGCACTACACCTACATGAATACATCAATGATATCATGTCAAACAATCATTGGCTATACGATGTGATCCTCAGTGTAGCACATGAGCATGCACTCCCCAGACAGACAGTGAATTACCTGTAGGACACGGCCATCATCTCCATACGTAAGACGATTATCGAGTATGGGAACACAAATGGATTCTGCTGATGACTGCAGCAGAGGTGCCGAGAGATTCCATGGGGGAAATCTAGAATTCATGGTGTTCGAAATGAACACAACAAAACCTCATATCTGTGAAGTTTATGAGAAAATAAACACATTAAAAGGATGCAGAACGTGGACAAGCACTGGATGTGTACATGTGCAGCCCACACCGGCATTGGGGGGGGGGTAGCGACGAGCTATCAAACCGCTGTGATCTCGCCATTGATCAGCGCGCGGATCAAAGCGAGGAGCACGCCTGCGGAACCGTGTTGGCTAATTACCGGGTCCTGTAAAGGATTTCGGTCTTTAAGCACGGCCTTTGGGCCTCCCTCCCATAGCGGGGATCCTGTGATCAGGGCCACGCAAGACCTGACAGGCAACGAGATGAAGCCTACGATTATAAACACTCAGCTGGCATATGCTCGCCATGACTGATTGGCCTTGGCGCTGGCAGACTTCAGTGCTTCCCTGCAGAGGAGGCATCTGTGAGCCTCAGACTGATGTTTTGCGGAGTACACCTCAAAAGATCTCGGTTTCATTCATGCCTGCTTCTTCTGGCGCTTTCAAACTGGCTTTGTGTCGCCAGTGATGGCATCACCACGTCACCACATTCTGCATCTGTGCTCTGGACTGAGCCTCGCTCGGCTATCATGGTGTGAGAGTGATGGTGTCATGACTTCCTGGTGTGCAACAGGTTTGACAGATTCAGGGTCAGTTTGGGCCTTGCCTCTTTAACATACTGTGAGCTTAGCTTTAACACTACTATGACAACAGCTGCTTGGACACAGGAACAAATATCTAGGATGCGATATTTTAAATCCTACTGTATTCTGATTGGCTCACCCTGATACTCCTACCAGCACACCCTAAACACCTCGATCAAAACCATAACGGTCGTGTTGACTCACTCAGCGTTGCAGTGTCTGTGTGTAGCAATGTGCTCGGCAGAGAGAAAAACACTTTTGACCTCATCGCTTTGGATTCAGGCCAGGTCCAGACTGTCAGTTGTCTGTCCATCGCCGGGCCTCAGGGCCTGAATGAATCAGGGCCGGGTCAGGCTTTTGGCCTGAAATGCGGTTTCTATATTGGCTTCAAAAGCTTTTTTTCGCTGCGCACCGACCCAGAGGCTGAAGGGATCCAGGCCACGCTCCACACTGAAGGTCTTTTACTGGGCCGACCTTACCACAGTGCATAAACCTAACACAGAAAATGTTTCCCCGACAACCTGTCACACATAAGCACTTACCACAAGTTATGGAGTGCTAGGCTGCGAGTGTGTGTGTGTGTGTGTGTGTGTGTTTCAGTGTGCATGCTGCCTGGCAGAGCACCAAGTGCACCCCTACCTCTGCTGTCACTCTTGCTCTCACACTGGAACAACCGGGGCATGTGGCCTCTCCTCTCTCTCTCCCCGACAGCACGGCGAACACACAAGCGCACACGCAGCACTCTCCCCCCCGCTGTGCCGGGGCTGCTGACGGACAGACGGGCCCTGCTGCTGGAGCGCTCTCATATTTCAATTACTCCGTCTCCCTCTCCTCCACACTCTCCGTCTTTTTTTTTTTCTTTGGCGACACAAAACGCACACCTCACTCCGAGCGAAGGTTTATTTTCAACTTTTACTGAATTCCCCCCCCCCCCAAGTCAAAGCAGTATTTTCTCTTTCATCCGCGGACCGTCACCGAGCCTAAAACGGTGGGCTGGAGGTAGTAAAACGGAACAAAATGGAAGCCCCTACCTCTACCCCCACCAACAGGAAGAAGACGAAGAATAGAGAAGTGACAGTGGCTCCGATAGCCACTCATCCGTATAATCACATCCTGCTATTAGAATACTGCAGCTATCTGATGCCATTTGTTATACCAGTGGATGAGCATTAGTGCTCATTAGTCACATGCATTAGCTCCTGGATCGGGCCTGTCAGAGGAGTCGGCGTGGGATTAATGCGATGGAATAGCGGACGGGCTGGAAGAGCGATGTATAGACAAAAGGGTGGATTGGAGGACTGATGGACGGATGGATGGATGTATTGACTGGTGAGGTGATTGACAGACAAAGAATGGACATGTATGCTTGTGTACCATACATGAATGACAGATGGATGATTGTAGGTGGATAACGGGTTGAGTTCTACCAGAATAAGACTTTGAAGGCGGATGCTAAGACTTTCTGATTTGAGGTAATACATGCTGAGAAACTAATCAACAATTCTGACTACTGATTATTTAAATATTTACGTCAGTTATAAAGCATGAAATGCCAAACATTCCCTAGTTTCACCCAAAAAGAATGATTATGAGACACATCATCAGGTCAGAAACAGAGATTTAAAAACATCACCTCGCTCTCTTGACAGACGTCCCTCTTGTCACATATTACAGCCTGAATGGTAAAAGTGATGACATTATAAAAATAGCTGTCACACTTAATTGACAACGAGTCGAAACAGCAGCTGGTCCAAATGCAATCATAGGTCTGAGCTTTACATGTCTGGCTATTTGTTTGCTCCATTCTTATTAGATCACATTCTGCTCCACCATTAGCAAATAGCAACAGTCCAGTTCCCAACGGGCGTCATTAAAGTTTAATCAAATCTGAATTAATCGCGCGTGCTTGTGAAGAAGCCGATCAAAATGTCTCATTAGAATCAATCATTCGGGTTAAGGACTTCCATAAAAATGAAACAGCAGCGCTGATGAGTTCTGGAACGAATATGTAATCACACAAACACGCCGCTAATATCGGATTGTTGTGATGCTGCAGCGGCCAGAGACAAGAACGTCCTGTCGGTCTGCGTCCACGTCCGTCCGTCCGTCTGTCCGTCTGTCTGTCCGTCCGCTCAGTGGGTGGGGGGGGGCTGGACCGGCCCCCAGTAAATGTTAATCAATAGCACATCCCTATTAGAGGCAAGCAGATGCCACCTCCACCTCTGTGCCGCTCCGCGTCTTGTCTTAATGAAAGCTCGGGTCAGAACCACAGCTGGGGTGCACACACACACACACACACACACACACACACACACACACACACACACACACACACACACACACACACACGTACAGAAACACTGAGTGAATGATGGATGAAAGAGGAGACAGAAGAAAGGGAAGGTTGACTGCGGGAGTAAAAGCAGTACGTTAGTTGAAGGTGGCCGACAGGAATGAGGGCGGAGCGGTTCAGCCGCGGTGCTGCTGAACCGGCTAAAGTAATGAGGCCGGCACATAGCAGGGAATACTGCTAATATGGTGAGATCAAACTACTGGTACACCTCTAGGAACACGCTCCCTGGGATCCCTGCACTTAGATGTGACACCCCGCTGACTCTCTCACACACACACGTTACCGTGGCTAGGCTTCATGCTAACTGTTTGAGATGTAGTGAGTAACAAAAGGATGCACGGGGATGACAGACTCCCGGGGAAACACATGAATATTGCAACAGGGTGCGCAGCTTCAGTTTAAGACAAAAAATGTGTTTTTGATAAAGACGTGATGGAAAGAAACATGTGGTGCAGTATCTGGTGCACGGGGGGTTATAAAGATCGTTAAAGATCATACTTCCTCATTTATGATTACGTGGTAAACATACGAGAGAAGTTTGTGGGCTATCTACGAATTACAGCGCTTCACTGCTCGACACCAGCCTGCACAGTTCCATAGTACACGTCAGCTGTAATGTACTAACTTCAGTTATTTCTCAGTTCTGTGCTCTTGTTCTAAAGTAAAGGTTCAGTCTTGATTACTTGTAAAACAGATGTTTGTCTCTGTTTGAAGCACAAGGTCTCTGTTAGTCTTTGATAGGACTGGAGGTCAAACATGTCCCACCTGGTTAACAAAACACTACATCAGCACAAGGCCAGCAAAGGATCCCACAGTAATGTAACAAGTGCGTTAGTGGCGGCAGGTTTACAGCCATGACCCCCCCCCCCCGCCCCTCTTCTTCCCAAAATCCTCCTGGCCTTCACAGCTGCAAAGAAATGGAGCCAAACATGCGACTGTACAGCTCATCTCGCTTTGTGGGTTTGTCTACGAAAAACAAAAAGGTGAATAAGAGCGATTGTTGGCTCAAAGACATTTCCTTTGTGAAGGACACGCTAAGAATACAAAGTGAGCGCTGAGAAGGGCTCCTGAGGGAGGCCTTGTCAAATAAACAATGAGGCGCGATTAAACGACACTATTAAAAGAAATTAGCTCGAGTCGTCGGGGAGAGAAAGAGAGAGAGATTTAGATTTACATCCGTCATTAAGTAATGGAGTTGTTTGAATGCCGGCGCCTTGCGTCGGGACACGGCGACGCCAAAGCGGACCTTTCATGTTCCCCGTGTACAGCATCCCTCTGGCTGAAACTCCACGGGCCTGTCGGAGCCGCCCGGGCGAGGCAATCGCTCTCCGTCGCACACGTACAGTACACACACTTCCAGAGAGAGGCTGCATGCATTCAAGCATTCTCTAAACTAATAAACCTGCGTATGGACTTAGCCGGTCTTAGTCTGAAGTGTCATTAGAAGTGTCAGGCAGCTGTGGCAGCCTGTGTGGGGGCTAAGAGGCTTGAGCTCCCACCGTCTGTAATCCCCGCAAACAAAGTACACGCTATGCTGCAAAATAAATATATAAGTGAAGAATACATGCAAACATGCTGGTGCACACACACACACACACACACACACACACACACACACACACACACACACACACACACACACACACACACACACACACACAGTCTTACAGTAGGTGATGCGGAAAAAAAAAAGATGCCCACGAAAAGCTTCAAAGTGACAGTGGAAATGCGAAGTCATGTATATGACAATCCGCCTTAGAGAGTAATCTGACACGCTGACGAACAGGCGCGGTGTGAGGTGCACAAACCCTCACACACACACACACACACACACACACACACCCTCTCACACACACACACACACACACACACACACACACACAAACCCTCTCACACACACACACAAACCCTCTCACACACACACACACACACACACACACACACACAAACCCTCTCACACACACACACACACACACACACACACACACACACACACACACACACAAACCCTCTCACACACACACACACACACACACACACAAACCCTCTCACACACACACACACACACACACAAACAAACCCTCACACACACACACACACACAAACCCTCTCACACACACACACACACACACACACACACACAACACCCTCTCACGCACACACACACACACACAAACAAACCCTCACACGCACACACACAAACAAACCCTCACACGCACACACACACACAAACAAACCCTCTCACACACACACACAAACAAACCCTCTCACACACACACACACAAACAAACCCTCTCACACACACACACAAACAAACCCTCTCTCACACACACACACACACACACACACACACACACACACACACACACACACACACACACACAGTCTGGGTTCACTTTTAGGGAGGCAGCACAAGAAGCACATTTGGCAGAAAGACACACAGAGCTTGCTAAGTGGTAATAAAGGCCAAGGCTTATTAATGGGACAATCTGACAACCAGCAGTGCTGTGCTGAGGATTCTCTCACACACACACACACACACACACACACACACAGTCTCATTCCTGATAGCTGTAAGTTATTGGAGAGGAGGTAATGTTGCTGGCCAGCGTCTCCCTACAGTCACATTTCCACTTGGAGATGAAACAGCTAATTGGACATGGGACCTTCTCAGCTCTGCAGACTCAAGTAATGGATTTGGATGAAGACCCCCCCTCCCCCCCCCCCCTCCCAACCTGCTTTACTTCACATTTTACAATCCTCTCTGCTTTATCTGCTCCTCAGCCCCCAACCCAAACACACCCAAAACCATTTAACCCTCCACTTTCATTCAAGATGTTATTTAACAGGCTTGGGCGATGAGATTATCGTTCTATGCGATATTGTCTGGCCAAGATAACGTTCCTCAAGAGTCCACGACAACGCAACGATATTCAATCATTGCGCTATATGCAGTCTCTGCTTTATCGCATTCATGTAGCATACACATAAAAGGCCATCATGTAATACGTCTGATGTTGTTCCAGCAGCAGAGAGGTCTGCTCTCGTTGGCTACAAGAATGCAAACAAGACTATTTGACGATTCTTTGCTTTTAAAGAACACAGAAAGGAAGAGGAGAATGTGGCCCAAGTGATCTGTAAGCTGTGCGATAAGGACCGAATACTGGGAAACGTCATCTTCTGTGGCGATCCACAAAACTAAAACATTTGCACTGCGGTAAAAAAGCAGGCAGGCACTATCACTGAGTTATATCGGTTTCTATTACTCTGGTTCCCTAATATCCAAATGATGACAAACAACCCGAGTAGAGAGAACATCTCTCTCCCACATGAACCCCCCGGTGTCCTCGTCTTTTCTCTTTTCTCTCCCGAGAAGCTATCGAGGCATCGAGCTATTCTTCTAAAACATTCGCTGCTATTACATCTCCTCATGAGTAAGTGTTTATCTCTCTCTCTCTCTGTTCCTCTCGGTGTCTCACTCTCTCTCCGGCGCTCCCGGTGTGAGTTTCTCTTTTGAAATCTTTTCTAATTAGCACGTTTCCACACACAGCCGGGGTTAAACTAAATTGCTCAGACACAAGGAGGTTGAGGTCAACGGCTCTGCAAAGACCGTCAGCGCAGATAATTGGAGATATCATCTTCCCTTCTTCTCTCCTCCCTTTGCTAAACATCCATGATGAAAATGACACCGCGTGGCACACAGACAGCTCGGCAGGGCGGCGGTGAGCCGGAGCGACGACGCTCTATGAAATATGAATTTATTTTTAGAGGTAGAGGAAGACGAATAATTAGGAGTGTGCGGAGAGAAAAATCACTTTCATGTCTCCTCTCGCTCCGTCTTTACTCAAACGCTCCTGCACTCAGGAAACAACTTCTGTAAGAAGTGATATCAGGACCAGCACTGGCTTCATGAGATAGAAGATGATCTGCTCCTCATAACTGGTACAGATAAGCAGTAATCCGGTTGACTAAAGGAAGCCCTTAAGCCCGTGTAAGGTGCTTTGATCTTTCCTTTCTTTCATTGTTCTCTCGTCTTCTGGTCAGTGCACCCTTTGTTCCTTTTAACTGTTTGTAGAAGATTGAGTCAAGACCTCTCCAGGTAACTGGAGCCAATTAGCAGGACAGCTGACTCTTTTTCTGTATTGTATAGCACTACAACATCAACATTTCACTTAAATGAAGGTGACTCGGCATTAACAGCACCTGTTATTTGTTTTTCAGCAGGTCTCTTAATGATGCTGCTGACGCTGTTAACATTCCTTTATGGATCTCCAAAAACAGGACAATATAGGACATATGGGGCGGGGCTCGTGTGGTAGTATTGGTGGTGTTGATTATGCTAATTAGCAAAGGTAGGAGGAGAAAGTTAAGATAAGAATCAAATATATATATATAATATTATAACAGCAAGTCTCTAAAGTGGGCTTCCACGGGATCCTCGATGCTGGAGATCAGGCAGCAGGGGAAGGACCGAACAGACTGCATCATTGACTTACAACACAAGAGTCCAAAAACAGGCAGGAACCACAGGCATGAGGCATCCAGGACGGACAGATGTGCAATAGATGTGTGTGCAGAAAAGAAAGATAGAGCAAGAATAAAGTTACACTGTGGAAAATGAGAATGACAAGAAAACAGCTGAACGCAGTCTTTATTTAGAAAGGGAATACTAAAACATGTAAGTAAAGTGTGTGAGTGTAAAACAATCCAAGTCATATATGAAGTAAATAACGCAGACAACAAGAGACGTATGAAACACAAAGGGAGTGTGTGAGGAAGGGAGGGAGGGGGAGGGAGCGAGAGAGCAATATGTCAGCGTGGTAGCACCTCTAAAAGTCACCGAAATGCCAGGTCGCCCTGCTCGACGGGGAGAATCAAACCACACGGCGAGTGTGTGAGAGCGCCTCGCATCACACGTCGAGTTTACAACATCACACACACACACACACACACACACACACTTAAAGATAGAGCGCCGGTGACAACTCTGTCATCGTCTGCCTTTGATTTCTCTGTTATAAGCATGCCACCATACTTTGTCACCCTCTCCTCTTTGATAATTATTCCTTTAAAGGTGGAAGGATGGCGTGTGTGTGTGTGTGTGTGTGTGTGTGTGTGTGTGTGTATCTGCCGCTGACTGTGTGCTGCATTGTGTGTCGCTGGCACATTGTCTCACACGGAGGTAGGTGGGAGGATGATGAAGCAAATGTGCGTTAAAAATGTATTTTGGCTTCATTAATATTTCACACGGATGGGCGCGATGTACAAACCGATGACGACAACCCTCGCTCCGGATAAAGCCTCCCACAATGCTCAGCGATGGCGGTTGGCACGACCTGCTGAGCTTTTGCTTCGCCGCAGAGTAAACAACGTCTCCCCTCGGCCACCGCTTCCAAAACGTAACCGTTTGACTCGTGGCTGTGACACAAACTTGAACTGATTCCTTCTATTCTCTCCCCTCCCTCCCTCGATCTCTCGCCGTGTCTTAGCGATCACTGAACCTTGAGAAATCTCCAAGTAGAAAATTCTGGGTAACTGAAACACGAGACGTCTGCTGGGATGTAATCTTGGAGCTCACCCACTGACTAGCAGAGTCACACAGATATTGTGTTTTAGGAACACGCTGCGTTTTACCCCCAAAAGAAGCAGTTCAGAAGAAATCTTATCAAAAAATATAGATTTGTATTAATATTTATATGTTATCTGCAATTGTGAGAGCAATCCCTCCTTTCAAATTAGCTGCTGGAGCACAGCGGCTGGAGTGTACCGCGGCGTGGTTTACCAAGGAGGTGCTGTAATCTCTCTGGAAGGAGTAATCCCTGCTATGGAATACACAGGATACTGATGATAGACAAGTAGCCCCCCCCGCGCCATCCATTATAACAAACACAAACACAAAATGTCTGCATGGCAGAGACGAATGTCTTGTTGAAAAACACAGCGTGTCTCCTATCGGGTATCTTCAAGGTATCGACCGATATAACCCAGTACTAAGAAGTACTGAAACTTCTCCAGTCAAGCGATACTTGCAATCGATGATCCTTTTTGTACCCAGTCTGTATGATTTGGCGCACAGCCGGCAGCTGAAAAGCTAACGGCGCCAACAGTGCTAACAGTGCTAACAGCGCTAACAGCGCTAACAGTGCTAACGGCGCCAACAGTGCTAACAGCGCTAACAGTGCTAACGGCGCCAACAGTGCTAACAGCGCTAACAGTGCTAACGGCGCTAACAGCGCTGACAGCGCTAACTGTGCTAACGGTGCTGACAGCGCTAACAGTGCTAACAGAGCTTCTACGTCTACGTTCAGCAGTATGAACGTTGTGCAGTGAGGTGGCGATCAGCACACAAGTTCCATTCACAAGATGGGTATGGACTGAAGTACTCTACTGGTATCGGTATCACTTTAAGGGTACTGGTACTGACATCAACATTTTCAAACCATACCCAGTCCTAATTTTGCAAATACACATTCAAGGTGTCGTCTTCCATTTGCTACATTTTCCATTTACAATTAAATTAAACAGAGAAAAGAGGCAAATTAAAACGGTTAAGAGATTAAAATGGTTTGATCAATAATTATCAGGAAGTGTTGATTAATTTCCTGTCAATCAACTGAGCTCTTAATCGACTAATCATTTCAGCACGAAGCATCTCAAACAGCCGTCTCAGGCTGGTATTCATGAGCCACATCAAAGACTAATTATGACTCTAAATCCATGTCCCATTGATATGCATTTAAACAGACAAAAGTTGCACATAAAACAACATCTTTAATATCTCATTCTGTTTTTTTACAAGGTGCTTTCATTTGGAGTTTTTGAAAATCGTGCGATATTCGGTCAGAACAATACAATTCCACTGAATAAGTGCTACTACAGAATCAATGACAAGTGTTCTGTGTATATATATATATATAGTCTGCATATACAACACTGCATAATGTCTTTCTCTAGGCTCACACACACACACACACACACACACACACACACACACACACACACACACACACACACAGTGAGTTACAGAAACCCTCCAAGACATAAAACCTCAAAGACTATTTACTTTGCGTGCGTCTCTGAAGTGCTGGGCAGAGTGGGAGAGAGTTCAGTGGTAGACGGTGGTGGAGTCACCAGGAGGAGAAGAAGAAGAAGAAGAAGAAGAAGAAGAGCAGCTCTCAGTGGAATCGGCTCTGCTCATTACAGCAGCTGAAGAAGAAGAGCAGCTTTGAACAACACGTCGTTGTTTGGAACCAGGACCCGAGATGCTGAGGAGCGACGCTTCATTAAATGACATCAGAGACACTGGAAGGAGCTCTTTGTGTCACACCAGCATTTCTGTATTTTCATTTAGACATGTGGAATCATGTGGACCATTAAACTTGAACTGTAGTGTTCAAATGGCCAAACTTAAATTTCCGTTTCACAAAGTTCATCTCAGGCAATATTAAAGCTGCGACCCTGAAGCCCTGTAGCATAGCCTGCTGTCAGCAGCGAGACCGTTTTGAGTGGATGGTGTAATTTTGTCTCTGTACTGTTTCTTTCTAAAACCCTCTCTTTAGTTCACTTCCTCAAAAATTTGAGAAGTTTGTAATCATACTACAGGGGTTGTTTATGAAATATTGTATTTCAACAAGTACTTTTAAACCAAGGCAGATGAAAAGATTACAATCAGTTGTGACTGTGTATAAGAAGTGGATGTAGTCACCATGATGTCACCTGTTGGTTTGTGGACGGTCGAAGCCTCGAGTTTGGTTGTCTGTTTTTTCTGGAGCCAGAAGTGACCATATCTGGAAGGACTGAGGCCCAGCAGAGCCAGATACTGTTAGCATAGCAAATGCTAAGTTACCAATAGCTAGCCAGCATGGTTAGCAAGGTGCAGTGCTACTATGCTAATCTCAAACATGCTCTAAAAAATGACCAACCGACTTCTTTGAGTGTCTTTTAGTACAACCGAATGCTGAACCACGCCGTGGTAGAAACCTGTCAATCACTGTGTAGCTAAATCACTAAAAAAAATAAAATAAAAATAAGATAACTAAAAAAAAAAAATAAGATCACTAAAAAAAAAAAAAATAAGATCACTAAAAAAAAAAAAAAAAAAATAAGATCACAAAAAAAAAAAAAAGATCACTAAAAAAAAAAAAAAATAAAAAAAAATAAGATCACTAAAAAAAAAAAAAAAAAAAAATAGTAACTTAAAAAAAAAAAAGAAAAATGTAATTCACAAAAAAAAAAAAAAAAAAAAATCCACCCACAAAATAAATAATAATAATTCTAATAATTTTTTTTACTTTTTTTCCACCAGCAAAAAAAAAAAGAAAAAAAAACTTTTGGTGCATCCATCTGTAACCATAACACTGACCAGATTTTTCCAGTTGCTATAGAAAGTCGAAATTATGAGATACTTTAACACAACAGTCATAGAAGCAGCTATGACATATGAATGGATTGTGAGTACATTGAAGACTTCTTTAAAACGTGGCTTTACAACACATGAAATACAGATGATGTTTCACATGGATTGTACTGAGCAAACGCACCCTTGAAGCTCTGGAGTATAAAGAATGAAACCAATGTGGCTGAGGTGGCGACCAATAAACTATGGAAGCCCATTCACGCCAGCAAAAAAAATAAAAATAAGATCACCAAAAAAAATAATGAATTCACAAAAAAATTAAATATATATATATATATATTTTTTTTACTTTTTCTGTGTCAGCAAAAAAAAAAAAAAAAAAAGATATTTCCAGTTGCTGTTTATTGGTCGCCACCTCAGCCACATTGGTTTCATTCTTTATACTCCAGAGCTGCTTCTTGCTTAACATTCTATTCAAGGGTGCGTTTGCTCAGTACAATCCATGTGAAACATCATCTGTATTTCATGTGTTGTAAAGCCACGTTTTAAAGAAGTCTTCAATGTACTCACAATCCATTCATATGTCATAGCTGCTTCTATGACTGTTGTGTTAAAGTATCTCATAATTTCGACTTTCTATAGCAACTGGAAAAATCTGGTCAGTGTTATGGTTACAGATGGATGCACCAAAAGTTTTTTGTTTTTTTTTGCTGGTGGAAAAAAAGTAAAAATAAAAAAAAAAAAAAATTATTAGAATTATTATTATTTATTTTGTGGGTGGATTTTTTTTTTTTTTAAGTTACTATTTTTTTTTTTGTGATTTTTTTTTTTTTTGTGATCTTTTTTTTTTTTTGCTGGCGGGAATGGGCTTCCATAAAATGGACCATAGTTTACTAAATGAACATCATGCTGTATTGAAGAAGACTTGAAACTAGAGATTGAGACCATAAACTCATGTTTACGATGTTTACTGAGGTAATAAATCAAGAGAGAAGTAGAGTCATTTTCTCATAGACTTCTATAGAACCAGAGGAGTCGCCCCCTGGTGGACACTAGAGAGAATGCAACTTTAACACATGAAGCTTTGGCTTCACCTTTCGGGCCCGGTGGTAACCCTTGAATCATTAAACTTTACCCAGAACTACAATTTAAATCAGCAAGACACAATCTGTAAAGTAGAAGTTGTATGTTTGTGTTTCCTCACCGTCTTTCTCTATTGAGCTAAACCCATACCAAATGAAAGTGATGCCAATTAGGATGGCAAACAAGCACAAACACCAACATGCTGAACTGTTTGTTCCAACCAGGATTGATTTTTATAATAAGACATTCTGATGCATGAAGATGCTGCTTGGCTTCAATGGGGACTTTTAATGAGATATGACGGTGCAAAATGCTCTTATTTATCCGTCTCTACAAGTTAATAACAATAACAATAATAGTACGAGTCATTTAGGAGGGTTTTTTATTGCAGTAATGTGGTACCATTCCACATTAGCTCAGTCCCACTTTATATATTTATGAATGTGTGTGTATTTCATATTTCATATTTCCATGTTGACAAAGGGTGCAACAGGCTGCTTGGCCACGGCTCCATTCTCCTCACTAACTTGGCCTTTGAGAAGGGAGAATTCTAATGAGTTTCTCCCTTCTCTCACTTGCAGTTTGTTCACACACACACACACACACACACACACACACACACACACACACACACACACACACACACACACACACACAGTTTAATGAGTGTGCCTTTGCGCTTTCCTCATTAGCCACACGGAGTCTTATCGCAGGCATCAAACGCAATGCACCGCCACCCCTGACAAGAAGAGAGAAAGCAGGAAAGAGATCTTCCCTCTCCTCTCTTTCCCCCCCTTTCTCTCCTATTTTTCTCCCCCCCCTCTTTCTCCCGTCTTCCTCTGAGGTTAAAACATTTCATTATGTAGCCACATCCAATGCTCCGACTGATGGCGGAGAGGAAGACTTCTATATCTCGCTCTCTCTAAGATGTTGACTAACTTAGATCGCAGCCAAGATCTTCCCTTTCGCTCCCCTCCTTTGCGTGGGCTGAAGGGAGGCTATTGTTGCTATGGCAGTGATGCATATCTTGCCATGGAGAGATGGAGAGGTGGTAGGAGTGAGTTGACAGAAAACGAGAGTGTGTGGCCACCTGCTCAACCCCTCGGAGTCGGACTAAAACTGGATATAGCCTCCTGGCGCCGTGCAGGATGTGAAAGTCACAGAAGAAAAAGCACCTACGAGAGCGCTCTGATGAGCTTTTCAAAGAGTTTCAAGAGTCAGACACGAACGCCACAGCAGCATGAGTCGCATGCGTGTTTCATGACAGAAACATCAACATGACAGCAGGCTGTGTGATGCACAAAGTCTGCCATTGTAGTCGGGGCGGCGTTGTGACAGGGAGGAAATGAACGAGACCACGGCAATCTTTTCATTTTGTTTTTTTCAGAGGACGAGTTTGTCAAGAAAAAGAATATAGACTATAGAGAGGGTGGAATAATGCGAGGTCTGAAGAAGAGGGGGTTAGTTTTCCAGCGCGAGACGCCTGGAGCCACTGCAGTCATTAGAGGAGATTTGTCACATTAACAAAGGAGGAGGAATCGGCCCTTTTTAAAAAGGGGGGAAGATAAAGAAAGACACAGACGTGGCAACACAAAGAGGCAGGGTGGAGGAAGAGGGGATTTCAAGACAAAACGGAGGAGAGCAGGAGGCAGATTGATGGAGAGGAGGGGGGGGGGGGGATCTGAATTCATGTTTGGATGGAGCAGAGGTTATTTTCTGTATGCCTGGATTAAAGAGAAAAACATCCCCTCAGATCTTTGCACAGTTGTATAGCATCCATGTTTGATCTTCAGGGCTTTACAGGAAGTTAAGTTTGTGATTAAATGTAATCCTGACACACGCGTACTTGTGTTTTTCCTGTGTATTTGCACCCATTTCAGCCGATTGAATGAGCGTTATATCAGCAAAGCGGCAACCTCCGGTGCTGAGAAATGAGGCCAACGCGGAAGTGACAAAGAACTGCAGCTCCTCAAGTGGCCCCTTGACGCTGGCTCCAACAGAGAGTCCAGTCCACAACTGTACAGCAGAAATAAACGTGCTTAAACTACGTCCACATGGGATATCAGTGGTTATACCAACCAATCCAATGCTATAGACGGGCAAAACCTGCACCTCCCGTGTTGTGACAGTGACATTATTTAACAGAGCAACTTCAGGTTCAGGCAACTAAGCGGTGGGTTAGGTTTTTGGGCAAAGATTGGGTTGAAATAAGAAAGTGACGTAACAAAAGTACGGTAAAATAAGTCGACTTTTGGTTTCACCTGGGACACTAACAGCGGTCTGCAGGGTGAAAGTCCTGTTTGATTGATCTCTGATCACCTCTACTACGAGACGGCCATGTTGACTTCTTGTAGATCAACCACGGCCTCTTCTAACCCATGTAGGAGGATCAGTTAGTGTGAAAGCATAATGATGACTCGTGTTGTTTAAAGAGAATTTGCTCTTCTTGTCACAATGCATTGTGGTCTATTAAAGGAATACATCTTGGTCCCTCAAAGGTAAGTTGTCTGTCAGATAATCAGACAATCGTCTTTGATGTGGAAGGACGGCCGTAAAAAGTTTATATTTACAGCTCTATAATAGACATTGTCTATCATTGTACCACCCCCCCCCCCCCCCCGCTGCTGCTGCTGCGACAGGAATGTGTCGACATCTTAACGCGTCGTCTTGATCCTGAAATAGCTCGTCTCACTTTGGCTAAGCATTTCTCAGGTGGGGTGTTTTGTGCGAGCGTGTGAGAACATCCGAGCTTCTATCACAGACTGCTGACAAAAGGAGCAGCATTTTCATGCTTTGCACATTTCCCATGAATCCCAAGGACCCCTCTTACAACAGACATGCCTCCGCCTCTCTTTCGCCTCCTTTTCATTTTGGTACACGAGAGGAAATACGAATAAAAACTTACGGGGCTTATTCGTCGCCATCCAACAAATCCGACCTGTTGACATCGATGTAAATGCAGAGACTCAACGATGCTCCTGTTTTTGATTCCTTATACAATACCTATAATGACTGTATGGTGACTGATGTAGTAATACACCAAGGAGCACCTGTAGAGTCCTCAGCAGCTCACAAAGACCTTCCTGTTCTGCCTTTTCTCCACCTGTTTAAGATGTTAAACAGTCTCCGGTTCGCTGCTCCGCCGGCGCTTTGATCCTTAGACGACTTGGTCACGGCCAAATAAAAAAAAAAAAGAAAATGCAAAGAGGCACACTTGAAAAGAGAGGATAAGGAGCATGTCTCAAATAATACGGCTCAGCAGATGGATTTGATAGAGCCCGAGAGTGACGGATGCTGCAACCCTTTGCTCTCTTTAGAGTTGCATTTGTGAAATGAATCGGGGGGGGGGGGGGGAAGAGAGGGGTGAAGCGCTTTTTTCTTTTTTAATATTCTGAGGGCTTATCGTGCCCGGGCACCTGATTATGGCAGAGCTTGTTGTTTCCCCTGGCTATGTGGGGATTGCAGGGGTTTGACTTACAGCGAGCATCATGGAGCATTTCTGCCCTTTAGGCAGATTCAGAGGAGAAAACCTAAAGCTAACACCTTATATCACACCGGGGGGTTTCAAACGGTCTGTGCCTTCTGCGTCTCAGCCGGGGATTTGTGAAAGCAAATACCTTGAGCCCCCCCCCCACACACACAGAAACAGGCTGATAATGATGACATCGCTTCTGGTACCTTTAACCTCGGATATCAGCGTTACAGTGTTACCTCGGCTGCAGATACACTGGGTGGTTAAGTTGCCATCGTGAGCTGAGAAGCGTCCAGAAGCGGGAATAAAGCAGCAACAGTATCTTCTCCATCTCTGATGAGGAGTGTGTGTGTGTGTGTGTGTGTGTTAAACCAACGCGCCCTGGTGCCATATTGTAAAGCCTCACCAGGCAGCTGCAGGCAGGCCCCCCCCTACCCCTGCTAATAGATTCAGTCGTTTCGACGAATAAAACCCAAATCATCATACAAACCACATTAAAATAGGGAGATGGCTTGATTTAATACTTTAAAATGAGAATGATCCCCATCAAAAGAAGAAGTCATTAAACTAATATGATGCGACGGAAGCAAAGTCAAAATAATTCCCGTACTTGAGGTAATGTTTTTTATTTTTTATTTTTTTTAAATGTCTCCTCTTATGTTAGCAATTAAAATTTGGCAATTATGAGTGTTTACGCGATTGATTCCCGCAATAATATCAATTCATTTCTGATCCCAGCCTCCTCTCATCATCATAACAACAACGTTGGACCGTTAAGGGGCGAGACAACGAGCTCCGAGCAGGAAGCTGCAATATGTTCTCCCGTGTTCATCCGGCATTTGATGAGGCTGTCTGTGTCTTGTTACCTCCGTTTGTCCTGAGGACACACACACTCGCACACACACACACACTCGCACACTCGCACACACACACGGTTTCTCAGGACTCATAATCAGGATGAAACCCGACGGACTTTGTCTCAATTTCCTCATCTTTTCTGCTATCGCCACTTCAATTATGAATGAAGATGTTTGATTACAAAAGGAAGAAAGGAGCAGAGATTAGAGGAACCAGCTATAGTGTGTGTGTGTGTGTGTGTGTGTGTGTGTGTGTGTATAATCAGTACCTTGGTGGCGCAGGTTAAAACGCTGCTGATTACACTGGATGAGGGAGAAGATGGATGGAATAAAAGACCCTCGTTAGCATTTCTTAATGAATATAGATTCAAAACTATGAAGCCGTACATTCCGTACAGGCATTCAGGGAGATGTGGACACGACGTGAATATCGTATCGCGTCCGGGATAACCGTTCACCGACGCCAAATTACTCTCGTGGTGTGATTTGGCAAAACCTGAAGTTCTCCTGGCTGAACGGAGCCGCATTCGAGGAAGTGGAGAAGCCTAATGACACATCAAAGGATGTGTACGCTCCGCGTTCCTGTGACCCAGATTCATGAGATGTAGGCTCAATTATTATGCTGTCAAAAGGTGCGTGCGTGTGTGTGTGTGCGTGGTTTTTTGCGTGGGTGTGCAGATACGAGCCCTCGTTCGTGTCCCACTGAAGTCACTGCTTTAATTAAAGCATGAGGAGATGTAAAATGCATGGCCCCCAGGTTCACCGCTGCATTTCTTACATTATTGAAGCATCTCAAGCCAATCACAGCCAGCAAACAAAAACAATCTCACACTTTCATTCACTGGCAAACTTGACATTCAGCGGGAAAGAAAGCATTTCAGGTCACGCCCGCATTTCAAACGGCTACAATTTTGAAACCAAAAGTGATTATTTTGAAGGAGAGGGAGAATCCCCTCGTGGACAGAGTGGATGTATGAAGAGAACGTGAGTCAGTGCAGAGGCCACAAACCAGTTCATAGACTTTAAATACATGTTCTAGGTTCTGGTTATTAATGGTGGAGGTGAAATGAATCCGTGGTTTAACTTAAAGCTTCTGTGAGGAACTTCTCTCTGGTTATGAAACAGTTAATTTATGACCTTTATGAAGAAACAAGATGGTCTGTTTCTATAGAGTTATTCTTAATGATGTCATCGGAGCCACCGGGTCGGATTCTGATGAAATCAGATGAAATCATGCAGGTTCACCAGAAACTCCTTCAGCTCAGACTCCAGCGGGGCCTCCAGCAGAGACCTCCTCCTCCTCCTCCTCCTCCTCCTCCTCCTCCTCCTCCTCCTCCTCCTCCTCCTCCTCCTCCTCCTCCTCCTCCTCCTCCTCCTCCTCCTCCTCCTCCTCCTCCTCCTCCTCCTCCTCCTCCTCCTCCTCCTCCTCCTCCTCCTCCTCCTCCTCCTCCTCCTCCTCCTCCTCCTCCTCCTCCTCCTCCTCCTCCTCCTCCTCCTCCTCCTCCTCCTCCTCCTCCTCCTCCTCCTCCTCCTCCTCCTCCTCCTCCTCCTCCTCCTCCTCCTCCTCCTCCTCCTCCTCCTCCTCCTCCTCCTCCTCCTCCTCCTCCTCCTCCTCCTCCTCCTCCTCCTCCTCCTCCTCCTCCTCCAGGAGCAGAGCTTCTCCTCTCTGGGAGCCAACACCGACACCACGCTGCTGGAGACCCAGGACGTATCGCTGGACCCGCTGGAGGGAAGGGAGGCAACGGGAGAACCAGAACCAGGACTGAGAGGGTCAGACTGTCAGACCCTGCTGCAGTAAAATGAGAGCTTTTCTAAAGGGAGTCTGGTCCTCATGGACCACCAAGATCAACACACAATTACAGTTCCTCGTCGTCGCTTTGAGTTCACTTTGACACACAAAGGTCTACAGTGGATCCATTAGCAGAGCTAGCAAACTGTCCTCACTGACAGAGCTACTGTTTCATGCAGGACGGATGGAAATCCATTTAAACTTGTAGTTGATTTCAGTCGCTGGAGCAGAAACAAGGCTCTTTAAACCGGGAGGGGAGGATATATTCAGGCTGTATAACAGACTTAAAATATGTCGTTTTATATTGGAGTTAAGGCAAGTTACACGTCGCCTTTTGTAGTCGACAGGGGGACAAACGATGGAGGAAGAAGAGATGAACAAATACAGAAAGATGCGGGGTGGGGGGGGGGGGGGGGAGAGGGCAGATGAAAGCCCAGCGCTGCTCCGACTCCCCCCTGGGACGGAGAGGTATCTTCAGAGAGTAGACACGGTGGAAACGCGTGCTTGTTAGGGGGAAAACGAGAAAAGAATAAGCGGGAGCAGAAGATGAAGAGCGCGCAGAAAAATTGAGGAGAATGCAAAAAAAGAAATGCTGGAAGAAGGTGGGGGGGGGGGGGGGGGGGGGGAGCCAGGTTATGAAATGATGTACTTTTATCCCTGTTGTTTTTATTTGCCACCTCTCGCAGGAGTTTATTATTATATCCTGTGCGAAGCTGCTCCGGCACATATGGAGGCTGCCACTCAACGCTGCAGCCAATAACGCTGGGAGTGCTCTATGAATTCATTCCCTTCCACAAGTAGCTATTCATATTAAAACAAGCCAAGGATATGAGAGGAAGGGCACATATTAAAACCCGATGACGCCTCGCCCACCTGCACATCCAGCCATTCATCCATCCCGCGGTCCTCCTCTCTATCCGCACGGCGAGCTTTTGGGTTTTTTATTAAACGGGGAGCTCGGCCGAGCTCCAGCCAAATTTGGACGGAGACGTCCACCGTGTGCACAGAGGCGGAGATAAAAGAGATGAAGCGAGAGGAGAAGAACGATAGAGCGACGGACGGTCCAGATGGAGACTCACTAGCCTTCTCACTTCCCGTCGAGTGTGATGTGTGTGTGTGTGTGTGTGTGTGTGTCTTCTTCCATCCATCACCCAATCTGCCAGCAGAGGCAGAGCTCACGCTTAAAAACTGGCTCAGAGTTCCTCTAATTGGCTTGAACGGCGATGCCATCCTTCCATATAGTTCTGTCAGAGCGGGAGCTACTCGAGCGTTGGACCAGACGTCTGCGCTCACACCTACTGTATGTGAATCTCCTCACATAATGTCGGCGTGATTGGTCCCTCCGGGGGCAATCTTTAAGGCGCCTGTGGGGAGAATTAAACCTGAGCTATCCTGAAGTCCTCAAGACTCCGTTTCCTCCTGCCATCCAGCGTGTGCTATCTAGGTTTAGCAGGCCTCTTGCTGCGCCGCCAACCTTTCCCTCTGTTGCTCCGTCGCCTCCTCCTCCCCTCGTTTGCCTCCTCCCATCTTCTATCGCTCATTCTTCTTCCCCCACACATCTTTCTTCCCCTCCTTGATGTGTGCAATCCCTTAATCCTCTTCATCTCGCATGCGTCGGGGTCCTTCCTTCTTCCTTCCTCCGCTTCCTCCTCGCAGCTCCCACGTTCCTTCCCTTCCTCTCCTCCGTCCTTTTCCTGCCTCTGTTCTCCGGCCCAACCTGGCATCCATCCCTTTTCTCCTCCAATCCCCGTCATCCAGTCGTTTTCTGCCCCACTTTCCCCTCCCTTCCTCGTCCGTCTGTGACCTTTCCTCCCTCTTCAGCTGTCCTCATCATGGCTGCTCTCCCCTCCTTTCATCCGTCCGTCAAGCCACAATCGGTCCCCTCCTCGTCCCGCCATCGTTCTCCGCTCTCCCCCCTGATCCCTCCGTCCTCTCTCTCACGCCCACCGAGAGCGACGTTTGCCTCCTTCCAACAGGCATCACCCCTCTAATAATGTTCTTATTGGGTGTCACGAAACGATCCCTCGGATAATATCTGCTTAATTATTCTGGCTCAGACATTCTGGCGTTTAATGAAACTGCAAACATAATAAAGAAATCACATTACGGAGGAGGGCAGATAATGTTAATATCCACTGATAATTTAACTGATTATATAGTGTAAAGCCTCTCTTCTCCTGTTTGTGGAGACATCAGAGTTTAAGAACAGGCTATTAAATGCCACTTAATTATATGATAAGACTAGTAAAGTGCACAAACACACACACACACACACGCGGTGATGAGGATGATACATAGACATGCATTAATGTGCACGCCGCCACAAACACGAGCATAAATCATCACGCTTGCTCACAGAAGGCTGATTGAAGTCCCTCTGGAATCCCTTTCTAAAGAGAGGCCCTCTGTGTCACATTTAAAGGAATTACAATTAATAACGTGAGTTTAGCAGCACGGCTCTCAGAACGGCATTAAGTGAAGCTGTAATAACTGTTAATGTCAGTGGTGGGCCGTCAGGGCCTGCAGGGCCTTCTCTGCTGGCCTAAACAGAAGCACAAAGTCACGTTTTTACATTTATATTATTCAAGTGGCCCGTTTGACATAATGGTGTCCAACACGTCCAGACATTCAGAGCTTCAGTAACGAGCCGATTGCATATTTAGTAAAGTTTCTTGTTGGCCAACAGCCCTGTCCAGACATTAATCATATTACTAATAGCAGTCAGGTTATTTGTACAGGCGCCCAGCATGATGGCTTATGACCCATAAATTACCAACAGAAAGAATCACACACACCCCGGGAAGACGGCAGGACTAATAGTGGACGATGCATTACATCAACGTGATTAACATGCATCCAGCTGCGTAGCATCATCAGTTCACTGCTGTGTTTTTATGCTGAAGTACAACGTTTCATTATCTTACAGCGTAATGTTTTCACAGAACCCTCTTGAAGACGAGGTGATGCATCTCGAGGGGCCTTTTGTGTGAACAACACAGTTCATCTACGCACCCTTTGGAAAAGTAAAAGAATAAGAAACAATGGGAAACAGAGTGATGCCTCTTCTCGAGGAGGAAATCTGTGAATCAAGTGGATATGCACGCAAAAGTCAAAATACAGGAAGTAATCACACTGCTGGATTTTAATCCATCGTTACATGAAGTGAATTCACTTTCCAGTGGCTGCTTTCATCCTGATCAAGGTTTACAGAACACACCTATTCAGATTCTTATTTAGATTATTGGTGAGAGGTTATTTTAACCTGAGCTTAGTTTGAAGTAGTTCTGTTCCCTAAACCTAACGGAGTTCATGTGAAGACAGAACTTTATTTTGAAAAGACATGTCTGCAGGTAACGAGCTGAAATTGACAAGTGTTGCTGGCTTTCGTAGGAGAACGCATGAAAAACGACGGGTACTTTGCATAAGATACACACGAGGGTATATATACGAGGGTACGTCGCCTCTGGATCTCTCTTCACCTCCTCATGGAATCACACCGATAACATTTTGTTCTCCTTTGTTGTGACGAGAGGGGACAACCCCCTTCTTCGTGCTCCCGTCTGTCAAACGCTCGCTGGTATAACGTTTCCCACCAACACACTTCTGAGCTCACAGCCCTCTCAAGGTAAATTCTATATTAAGCGGCGGCAGACTCGGAGCAGACTCAGCAGTCGAAGCAAACAATGGTGTAATCAACAGAGAAGCAGTGGGGCACCGAATGCTTTCCTGTGAGAGCGGAGAGGGGCGGGGGGGGGGGGGATGAAGGATGTTACCTGGGTCTTTGTCTGACAGTTCTTCCTCTCTGTATCTTCACCCCTGCTGGCAGCACTCATCAACAATATTAATCAAAGTCTGATGTCTGCTCAATTAGACCGAGGCTCTGCTCGACAACAACCAAACAACACCGAGCCTCGGGTGCACAAATATGCACAAATACATAAACCTGCATGCATAAAACAATATGCACACCCAGCAGTAGCTAAATAGAAGCATTGTCCCGCTCTTAAGCTTCCTCTTTGGAGATCTTTTGCTTTTTTTGTGCAGCTGCACGAGACGGTTCCTGTTGTTCGTAGCATGGGATGGCAGTAATAAGTAACCCTTCAAACCCAAGCACCGCAATAATGTGGGTGGGTTCCAATAGTCCGTTTTATTAATCTAGTCTCAAGTTAGTAACAGACACAGATTCACATCTTATATGTCCAAAACCTTCACATTATTCTGAGGTTTTTCAGAATAAAGTTATTGAAGACCCAACCTAAGTTAATTGACTATGGGATTTGGAATAATTGGTATTAAATAAGCGGAAAAAAGGAGTATGTCTCACCCTCTGCCCCCACCCCCCCCCCCCCTTCTTTCTTGTGATGCTACAAGTGTCTACAAGGCGTCTTACTCTCAGCAACAGGACAGACAAAGACCTCCCCCAGGTACAATCTGGAGAAGAAAAATAAGCAGCAAAGAAATGATGTTGCGTAACACCGTCTGCTTCCTGCCCGATAGCATAACTTTAATGGCAGAGACTGGTGTCATGAGTCAGTATATTGGTAGGTCCAGTCGTAAAGCCCCGGGGGTCCGGCATGACGGAGGAAGGATGTGCCGTATATACTGAGCTTATTTATCCTCCAGTCATCCCTCGCCCCCTTCGGTACAACCCTCTGTTCTGGCATGTTATTAAAAACAAACAGCTATATACTATTTGGACTACCAGTGTCTTTGCTGTCAGCCTGTATCTCACACACACACACACACACACACACACACACACACACACACACCCACACACACCCACACACACCCACACACACACACACCCACACACACCCACACACACACACACCAGGAGACTGGGACACCAAATCTAATCTGTGAATTTCTGGACAATATGAGGCCACTTAACACAACTGACATAAGAGTTTGAAGCACTGGAAAGAATGAGAAAGCATAAAAGTTATGTTTATGCTTTTGCCGTTGTTTGGACGGGTAGTTGACCGAAACACAAACTAATGACGTAATCATGTATGAAGATCTGATTAGTTTAAAGAGACAGTTAAACTCTGTTGGAGCTGTAGTTGTCCACTTTATTTGATTCCTCATGCGTTTGATGCTACTGGTCTATACAGAGAAATCACACCATGAAGAATACAACCTTTGCTCTGGCAACAGCTGACCTGACCACGCTCACAAACACAGGACTGCTGCTGAGGACCATGGGAGTTATCAACAAGAGGACTCACAACAGACCCGTTGAGATCCTCCAGACTGGCCCCAACGACACCATTGGAAACGTATCGAAAGATCTCTCTCCCAAAGACAACAAACACTAAAAACTGAGCGGGCACTGCTGGGACTTTGAGGCTATTTCGAAGCAAAAGACAACATGATCACAGCTAGACATAAGCAGATGTTAAATATACCAGAAGGGATATATGGATCTGATAAACTACCATCTTTGATGTATTTCTAGAACTCATCAAGTGGCATTCTGTGCAGAGTGGATTACAGCTGTAGAAGTTGACCACAGCACCACGTGAGGGTGTAGGAAAGTCCTCCATTAACTTTGATCATCAATATGTAGATTTAGCTAAGCCTCCGATTAAATGTGACCTTCAATCAGCGTGCAGGTTCTGGTGCTGCAAGTCACCCGCCAAACAGGCCCGGTGACACGCAACATTCCTCCAATCTGGATTGTTCATCGACTAAAGTGCGACCGCTTGATGCACTTCTTCCTCACCTCACCTTAAAGTGTGACTGATTGGCTAATGGAGGAAGTGTCTGCGATTCCCCGGCCCCCCATTTTGGGGCCCTCGCTGCCTGTTCTTTATGCATTAGACTGGAGCACTCAGGACAGCTCATGCTAATTCTCTCCCTGAAGAAAGCAATTAGACCGCCGCACTCATCTAATGCTCGGAGGAGGGAGTGAGTGGGAGAGTGTCAGTGGGTGGTTGGGAGAGAGAGAGGTAATGGGAGGGTGGGAGAGACTGAGTGAGGGGCGTAGAAGAGAGAAAGCGGCGAGGGATGCTTTTCTGGCCATCGCATTTCCAAGAACCATTCATTCCTCATCCAATTATGAGCCGTAATAATAATTTCATCAAGGCTTGCTCCTTAAAAACTGTTGGTCCTGTATAATGAGTGTGGAATTATTTGACTGGTAGCAAAGGGAGTTGAGTGTATGAGAGGACAGCAGTGTGTGAGTCTAGGTGAGCTAAACTATAGAAGCACCACCAGTTTAATTGAGTTTTTGGGTTCATTACTATAATTTCAAGACAAAGCCAGGTCCATTAAAAGATGGGGCCATCCGAACGTTAACCCTCTTTGAGACGGTCCAACGTCTTGTTCCAAAAGCATGTGCTTCAATACGCTGCTACAACAAGCGTCCACTCTGCTGGGACGGCTTTCCATCAGAGGTTTAACCCGGCAGCAGGGATGTGCTCCCACAGGAGCGCCGCTGAGGTCAGCCACCGACGCTGGGCGATAAGGCCCGACTCGCTGCAGACATTCCTGTTTATCTCAGAGGCCTTGGAAGGACTGAAGGTCAGTGAGCTCCCTGCAGGCCAATCAAACTCTTCCACCCCAGACTGGGAAGAGCGTTTCTTTATGGACCTGGCTTTGTGTCATGTGGAACTAGGAACGGACCTCCCCGAACGTTGCAGAGATCTGAGGCATAGAGTTGTCAAAAATATGCACCGATACTGATACTGAATCAAAAGCTGGATGCAAGGTATTGATGACATGAGGCCCATCTGGTATTTGATAGAATAATAATACATAATTCAGTACATTTATATGTATTTATTTGTTACATTGTGTTTTACAAAGTTAAGCAATGGTTAAATCAAGCCTTCCACATGAAGAATGATCCCAGTCTCCTCCACACAGTGAGGCATGAAGCTCATTAATCAAACACTGGTGTCAGGTCAGTACTTGGTATCCGCCAATACCCGACGTGTCGTTATCGGGACTGAAGAAGGTGGATCATATGATGAAACCTTTGGCCAGGTGCATGATTGCCAAACAAGTCTTTACCCTGAAGACAGTCACATCACCAGGAGTATTTAGCAGGCTCAACCTTTAGCAGCATTACATCATTCCTCCTACTTTAAGATCACTAAAACTAAAAAAAGCACGTGTGGGCAGTCAGATCGAGGTCAAGACCACCCTGACAAGAAATATGTTTGAGTAATGTCTCTTTTTTTAAACTTAACAACAGGGAAATAGGTATTTGACGCTCTGAACTTATAATAATGCATGAAAAAGCCAAAGAGTCTAAATAAAGCAGGAGGAGAACAATAGTGTGCAGATACGTAGAGTTTCCTGGACGTGTGAGGCGCTGCCGGCCACGGAGCGAGGCGACAGAAGCGGCGTCGTGATGTTTGTTCGGAGAGGGGGGGGGGGGGTTATTTGGAGACGCCGCTGAACCGCAATCACTCCAGGACCTGTCATTTCATTGTTCCCTGTTTACTGATGGATCGGAAACGATGGGAGAAGATGGGGATGTGTGGACTGGGTCTGCCTGTCCCCCTCGGTGCCTCCTGTATATACAGGGGTCTGTCATCTCATATCATCTCGACAGTGACATGGGGCTGGTGCTATAGGAGAACCGGAGAACATCTGAGCAAAGAGAAGAAGAGGGAACTAGGGTAACACGGAGCACATATGGTGCTGCTATGGTGACAAACCATTAGTGTTGGGGTAAAAACACAATACAATAGAAGCATACACTTTATTATTTGTTAAGAGTAAAGCAGCTCAGAGGCTGGTGCTGCAACTACAGACCACAACAAGCATGCATGCGCTACTGATTACAATGGCTCAATCCAATCATTCATGCAGCTCAGAGGCTTAGGACTCAAGTGGAAGTGATGTGTTTTGGCTATTGGACAGCGGTGGTGTTATAAGGATGTTGTTGAACATTCTATATTTGATGAACTAGGATTCCCATGCGAGATGAAAATTGGAAATGTTTGTCTCTTTCGATGCTTGTCATGCGTTTTAAAAACAGACCCTTTTACATGAATTTTCATTTTCCTTTCAGTACTTCATCTAATGACCAAGTTCATTTCTGTGGTCTTTTGATATCTTTATGTATGCTGGATATTGAGTGCTTGTAATGCTTGTTCATACAATATTCCAGATGAAGGTCATTTAAAACTAGAACATTTCACAATCAGTTTTGACAGTGTGGCTTCTACTGCCCGAAGACGTCGCAATATACATACATACACGCCAATATTATCAGTAGTATCATTGAGGTTCAATTGAGATATCGCTTCTCTCTTTTCTGCATTTTAGATTGATACTCTTGGATTGAATCTTGTATTCCACAAATGTCTCCCGTCATTTCTGTATTTGAGATATATATCTTTGGAAATTACATTTCTGTATTTGTGATTTTCAACAAAACTACCTGTCAAAGCTCCGCCCTTTATACCAAAACCATGAGTCCATTCAACAACATATGGGTACCATGAGAGAGACAAGACTCTGCCGAACGCGCTGATGTGGTTTCTATGTTTGTGGTGTTAAAAGTTTGAGCTCCAGAGCAATATACAAAACTGGTACCGTCTGCTTTCTTTGAGGAATGAGTGGTGAGATTTGACATGGAGTCTAATGGAGCAGGTGGTTGGAGTTCATGTCACTCTGCGGCTCTTTGAGCTATATATGTAAGTCTGTTGGATTCCGTAGACACTTGACTGTGACCAGCACAACATTCCCAAGATTTTTGGCCAAAAATGGTGTATAAAGAGTAAAGATTGTGGGATCACAGAATACTTTTCATGCTCCGCTCCACTCTGACCGTGATGTCACCACTCTAGCACTTAACGAGCCGCGCAACACACACCCATTATAACATCTGAAACTTAATCTGTGACTTCATGAAAACTGTGCTAGCTATCAAAATGTCCCGTTGGCTCAATAAAGTGCAGCGTTTTGTCTACGTTTTAAACTCGGAATAATTTTTCTACGTTAAAGTATGGCTAGTCAATATGGGCCCAAAGTTAAGTGTTTTTGTTGCTCTCTTCACGCCAGAGTTCATGCTATTAATTCTCCTCATAACCAGTAAACTGATCTTGATGTGAACAAAAGAGTTCCCAGTAAATCAAAAGGCACTTCATCACAAGTGTTCCCAACTGTTATCATTACCTTAAATTATGGTTTGAATGTAATAAAGCTTATTCTTCTAATTCAGTAATATTGAGCCTCAGTGATCACACCAATGAGTCCACATTGGTCCTGATCAACGCCCCCCCATCGCTCCGACAGCACACATATAACAGCCGTGACATTCTACAGCATCCTGCTAATCGTCCTTCAGTCAGCAGACACTCAGTAGGTCACTGACTTGATCGAGTTGTTTCCCTTTACGTTTCAATCCTGCCTCCCATTTTGCATTTTTGTTCCCCCGTTTTTTGGGAGCAGCTGTTATTAATAATGCAGCCGAGCGCGTTTCTACGTCTCACAGCCACCACATGCTGGGGGTGAATGATGCAGAGTTCACTTGGTTGGATACGCAGCGGGGGGGGCGTGAGATACGAGTTAGGAGATGCTGCCGGTAAATAATCCAGACTTGCAATGCTTTGATACGGCAACATAAATGAAAACAAGCGTAGTAAACAACTACAGAGGGTGGACAAAATAACAGAAGTAACGAGAGACACGTCGATGTGGACAAGAAGAAACGCAGACAGTTCTTTACAGGATGTAGAACTCGCCTTCTCAAAGAAGTTCACATCGGCTTGTTGGGGACTTTCATGAAACTTCTGATGAATTCATCAGTGTGTGGGGACAATGTTATCTTTGAGTGGAGATAAACCGTTAACCGTTTGGCAACGTGACCTCAGAAAGCCCGTCTGCTCTGTACCGATCTCACAGATAGTGAGATCTGCTCGTGTTGGGGAGTTCATTTGTGACATGACGTGTCATGAATTTGCATTTGCCAAACTTAATTGTTCTGAAAGTCTTGTAAGTTGACTTATTTAAAGAAAACAGAGATCTTCTGACCCTAAAGTGCATTTTATGACATTTAATATGAAACATGTTCATGAGACTTGAAGACAAACTGACTTCCTGGCATAGTTCATAGGTTGTCGTTGCCTGTCATCCACACCTAGTGGTTCATAACCAACGGAGTGAGACCCCCAAAGAGATCCACAAGGTCTACAAGGTGTAGCCCCAGACACACGATAGAGACAGTAGCCGAGGTTCTGTATGGAAGCGGGGATGGAACTAAACTGCTGCTGTTTGGAGCTTTGACTCTGGGAAAGACAGTAGGACTTCCTGGTGCAGGTTTTAATGTAGGAAAGGGCCTCTTTAAGTGGAATTGCTCACAGCTCACACATGTCAACGACAACAAGTGCCACAGGTGTGACACTAGAGGGGTAACGGTTCTGAAAACTGAGCAAAACTCCTTAAACCACAAACCTCCGCTCTCCTATCTTTATGACACTATACCAGTGTTTTAACTGTTGCAGTGAGAATTATGGCCAATGTGCCACGATTCAAAGTTGTTATACCAAATATGTACCAAACCGTGAGCCCATAACCGATGTACATATACCGCTACACCCCTGTGTGATATCCAACAGGCATAAGACAAGTCTCCATCAAATGAATGAAAAAGAACCACGATCAGCAGAGCCAGAGATCGCTCTTCTTCTGCAGAACGCTAATTTGTTTACGCAGCGGAGCCTTCATGCTGCCATCAGAACCGGCTGGCCTTGACTCAAACCAAACATCTCTCTCTCTCTCTCTCCCTCTCTCTGAACAAAACAGAATGCTCTTATGGAGCAGAGGGGGGGAGGCGGTTATTAGCGCTCTCTGATGAGTCTCTTGGCCTCGGTCTGGGTCTGCGTATATATATATATTCCACCGGCTGATTGAATTACAATAGAGGAGCACAGTGCTACAGGTGCTGCATGGAAATGTACATTCAAAAGTAGTGCTGTTATTTGCTTGAGGTGGCACAAACACACTCTGAAGCGTACCGTGACCCCGGAGGTCATGTGATTAGACATCAAGTGAATTCTCCTTCAGCGGCGCGTGATAAACAGGCAGGGGGACACGGAGCGGGTCGGCAGGTCAAACTCTGCCGTGCATCCACGCCGCCGCCCTTCCTATCTTCCGCACTACATCTGGGTTAAAACGTGCATAGCTGGGGTTGGGCTCTATAAATACCTCGGCGCTGTCAGGCTGTCAGCTGGATTAGTGCGTGTGGAGTGTACGAGGCGGCCTCGGGGCGGCCCCGGGGACCGGGAGGAAAATAAATAGCCATTCAGCTATACCTACAGTCAGAGATGAGCTGGATTCAGATGGAATCAATCTCGCTAAAGACCGGTCTTAATGTTAAAACATCCTCCAAGCCCCGTCACAATCTCCTCTCACATGAAAGATATGACTGACAGCTTCTAAACAACAACAACAACATCTACAAACTGTGTGTCTGAAGTGAGAAACGGAGTGAAAAGGCATCAAACAGACCGCAGCAGCGTCTCAGCGCTGAGATCTTTGGCAGCGAGACGCTGACGATGACGTCATCTCAAACGTGTCTCTGCTCTCCGTCGTCTTATTATTTGTCGTGAGCGTGAAAAGTCATTCCTTCACTTCGAAAATACATTTCGGATTTTCTTCCTCTCTGTGAATTTGTGAACGATTTCCATCTGTTTCTCTTTGCAACCAACTTTTTATTTTCTTCCCGCTTGTGGACAAATTAGAAATTTTGTTTTTCTTCGCAGCATGAAAACGAGCCGATGCTCTCGGCTGGATCCCTCCCAAGAACTTTCTTTTTTCAACATCCCGTTTTGAAGCTGAAGCAGAATGGATCATTGAACTTCTGAGGGCAGATTATGAGCACACCCTCGTGCACACACACACACACACACACACACACACACACACACACACACACACACACAAGAACCCACAACCATGTGGACAACAAGCACACTCTTGGACTTCACATTGGGGATCGATGCAGCCTGATCGATATCGCTGGCCTCTCTGACTACACACACACACACACACACCCTGACACACACACACACCCCCTGACACACACACACACACACACACACACACACACACACACACACACACACACACCGGCTGCAGTGAAGAGATGGAAGTTGTTTTAGTGCATCTGGAAAGCTCTCAGAGTGTTAGTGAGTCCTACCTGAGCTCTCACCAGTGTTTCTTGTTACTCGTCGTCTTTTCTTCGTGCTTCCCGTCGCTGTGGAAGCCTTTCACAGCCACTGCTCAAGGCTGCATCCATCAAAGCAGTCGCGGCACCACAGCCAATTGATTCCCTAATCGAATATCATTATTACCAGCAATTAGCCTGCACTATGACTTCAGTTAAAATCGCTAATTAACAAATGTGGGGTCTTTCCAGTGTGTGTGCGGGGGGGGGGGGGGGAATATGTCGGAGACGTGCGCGTCGAGATGTTTAGGAGCCGCTATTAATCACACCGCCATTGTCGCGGCGTTCGACGTGGCGATCAGCGTGGCGACGGGGCCCACCTGTTTGTATGTGATGCTCAGCAGATGGCCCACCCAAGGCCTGGTGCCGGCTAATTGCTGTTGATTCATACACAACATCCAACATGCTTTCTTTTAATGGAGACATGATTTTTTTATTGGAGGGGGGGGGGGGGTTCACCTGTGAGAAAAAAAACCTCACAGTCTGTTCTGTTTCAGAGGCTCTGTCTTTAATTATTGCCATTTATGATTAATTAACTAATTATTGTGCAACACAGGGCTTTATCTTCCCTTTGTGGCCGGGGACTACGATTTAAAGTGCAAAGAAACGTCTTCCATCTTCTCCTTCGGATTGTAAGTACGAGCTCTTCCTCATTGTATTAACAGACGCTTCAGGAATCATAGAGTAGTATCTGGTATGCTTGTATTTATTTACATTCTAAGATGTTTTTTGTGCATTTCTTTGTCAGCCTCTTCCTTGTTTGTGGTGCAGATGTTTGACTGTTTTGCACGGGGCCTGATATATTTAATTGATTTACCTGAAGCATCGATACGATACATTTTTGACGCTGAAGGATGGACAACTTTCCTCTTGAGAGCAACACCTTACAATGAATTGTAAGGTTGTATGTAATTGTAAGATTATATATATGACCCCCACAAGTAGTAGTAGTAGTAGTAGCAGTAGTAGTAGTAGTAGCAGTAGTAGTTTTGATTTATCTAATAGGGTGTTCTCTAAGAAATCACAGCCAGCAGTGATGAGCTTCTCACATTTTGAATAATAAGTGTTTGAAGAGCCAATTAAAAAAACCTGTATTTCCTTCAAATAGAAGACTCCTTTGGTCACTGGAGCAAAGAAATGCAAGATAAAAGTCGCCCTCAACAACTCCAAAGAAACTCTATATTTGCATACCGTAGTACCTGAAGAGGTCAGTTCTCAACGGAGCACAAGGACCTCCCAGTGATACATGATGTATGGATTGTGTTGGATGTCTAAGCCTCATCTATAGCAGCAGTACATCTGGGGTTTCAGTGGAGAGTTTTAGTCTAAATTACAGGTTCTTCCACCCTGCAAAGATAAAGTTTATGAATATGCTGAGGACTCACTGAGTTTAATGCAGAACTCTTCTGGCACGTCATATCAGCCGCCCCCCCCTACGAGGGCCCAGGCTTGAACACACACTGGAACACACACACCAGGCACAAAAAATAAACGCAGAACTACAGGACGGACCTCTGTAATTCGTGTGGAGTCAAATGTCAGTGGAGGGGGGGGGGGGGGGGGGGGGGGGGGGGGGGCGCTTTTAGCTCGACGCCGGAGGTCTGCGATGGAGGTTGGAGAGAGCGGTCAATGGCCGGCGGGGTGTCCGCTGAGGTCTTTGTTAAAGCCCATTCTCTCTGTGGCTGCGGGGGGGGGGGAGGGGAGGCGGAGAGCGTCGGAGGCCGGTCGAGGAGACGGAGAGGAAATCAATGGAGCTGCTGGAGACCATCCTCTCGCTCGGCACGACGCTCGCACTCACACGGCTCTCGTGGCTTTCTCCTGCTCTCTATACCTCAGCTTGACCCCTTCGTTCCCTTTTATTTCTATTTATTTCTAACAGTGTGCTCCGGGTGCTGTCGTCCTGTCGTCCTGAGCCCACGTCCGTCTCTTTTCTACATTTTATCCCCTTTTCTTTTCCTCCCTCGACGGTAACCCTTTCTCCTAATAACATGTATTGGACATCGGCCCGTTTCGGATGCAGAAATCTGTAGCCGAGCTGGAATGCGCGGCTCACGAGGGAGAGAATATCATGAATAATAACTCCGGAGCTTCTTCCCTGTAACAACACACGAGCCCACACTACTGGCATCGTACGCGCATGCACCACGACTGCCCACAGCTATCATCCATTGTTTCAGACGTTTAATTGGAAACACAAAAGCAGCCCACGCTAATGCACACAGTGCATCCAGCCCCCAGAGACCTCACCAACATGCATTAAAAGTCCCCCACAGGGGACCGTTCAACATCCATCTGTCTCCCTCTGAAGGCCTGTAAGCTCGGGGACACACCACTGTTCTCCTCGATAAACAAGGTGTGGACCGCTAAGCACCGCTCCCCGCTAAAGACTCCAGCTGACCACAGCTTATCTGACTGAATATCAATAACAACACTACATGTTTTATGCTCTGCTTCCTCCAATTCAAGGCGATTAATCTGCCTGGACTGTTGAGGAAAAAAGGAAAAACAGCCAGCGCCTTAATGTTTGATACAACATCGTTGCCCCTTTGTAACTTAACGTGTCGAGAATAATGCATGAAGGTGCAAAGTGCATTCGATATCAGCATCTCAGGCAAGCCGCCGCTCTCCATCGCTGCATGATATAATAACTGTTCACACTGTGAGACACGCAGGCCATGTGTTATTTAAAGGAATAGGCCCAGATCATTTGCAGTACTGCTCTAACACACCTCAGTACAACGTAGCAGCGCTGGCAGTAAGAACATCCCAGTATATATATATATATATATATATAATATATACGTATAAGTGTGGAAACTGCTGTAGATTCATAAATCCATATTACAATTATGCTCCTAATACAAACCAACTACAACAAGCTGCTTGACTCAGACCTAAATGGTTTGACATCACCTACGGATATGTTCTCACTTTAGTACAATACAATGTATGAATACTGTAAGTGTTTGAAGGGCCAGTGACCCAACTGTGAATACACAGTTTGATGTCAAGGATTAAGAGCTTTAAGAGGGTTATTATTTAAGTATTTACAGATATTCATTTTAATTATCAGTTCATCGTTTGGTCTATAAAATATCAGACAATAAAGAAAAATCAGGAGGTGTGTTAAACCTGCATTCTCTCTAGTGTCCACCAGGGGGCGACTCCTCCGGTTGTATAGAAGTCTATGAGAAAATGACTCTACTTCTCTCTTGATTCATTACCTCAGTAAACATTGTAAACATGAGTTTATGGTCTCAATCTCTAGTTTCAAGTCTTCTTCAATACAGCATGATGTTCATTTAGTACATTATGGTCCGTTTAGAGTCAAACAGACCATAAAGCAGGGGATGCTTTAGGGGCGGGGCTACACAGTGATTGACAGGTCTCTACCACGGTTTTCCAGTCTGTGACGTGTCTGTGTGTTTTCGTCCACAGCAACAAGCGATCAGTCGAAGCAGCGGGTATGGAACCTCGTAAAGTCAAAGAAGATGGTGAGAAAACCAAAAGTTAAACCTGCTAAACGACTTTAAGAAACTAACTTTAAAGCTAAGAGGTTACTTTCCTCTTTGAGTAAACTAATCTCTTAAATTCTCAGCAGATAAATTGGAGTATAAAAATAAGTCACCAATTTCAGAAAAAAGAAAATGAGCTTGAAGCACGTAAAGTGACATCACGACAGCGGAGAAAGGGTGAGTTCTCCCGTGTAATGATGTATTCTCTGATGACAAGCCTATCGCAGCGGCGTGCTGATAAAGAACACAACTGCCTTATGTGGAGTTACAGGGATTAGCCCATTAGGCTAAATCAGCTAATTACATGGAGATTTTCTTACGGTTCCTCCGGCTAATTAGTTGGAATGACTACCACCACTGTGTTCAGGAAATGAGTCCTATCAGAGCAGAAGAGGTACAAATGTAAAATACTCCAGCAGGCACACGTTTGTAGCCCGCTCTTCCTCCCCTTACACCTCAAAGGCAAGCAAACGATCAAGCTCCTCATTTTCACCTGCTGAGAAACTGATGACAAAGACGAGGATCAGGGGACGCAACGCCCTCATTCTGTGATGTTTGAATTAGCTGCACACCGTACGAAGTTCAGTAGAGAGAGAGCCAAGGACAGAAGGAATCACTACTACATCAATACATGGTAATGGTTGATTCAACTAGAACAATAAGACGATGAACAATAACAACACTGTGGATTTAACCAGAATAAATAAACAACAACAAGTGCCCTGAGAAATACAATAGTAGCAATATTTACCCAAATGTGTCTCAAAAGATAAAGCTCATTTAGACGTAACCTCGTACTATTAAAATGAAGTTACATAACGGAGGCGGCAGTGACTGCACGGTGGTTCAAAGTGCCTAATTTAGATTAACGCTCTAATGTTTAATGTTCTTCTCTGCTCCGTCCTGAGCCAGTTTACAACCTGTGATAACATACAAACAGCCGACGTCCTCTCAATTAGAGGTTGCACCTGTGCTTAAAGCCAATTATGCCCCACGACTTGAACAATAAACGAGTCATTATGCATCCTGCGAGGCCGGGAAAGTCTAAGTGTTCGGACCGGAAACGCACAGGGCAACGAGCGAAGTTCACCAAGTTCATTTATGGGATGTGTTCAGCTCGGAGAGAGGAAAAGAACAGTAGAAGAAAAGAGTGCATTGATATTTCTTTGATGCTGTGTTCATGTAACCATAAAACTCCCACGCTCAAAGCACGGAGAGCGGCTAACCTTGAAGGCACTCCAGCTGTAAATTGACAGTCTAAACTGCGCTGGCTTTTAACCAGAACCTTGCCGCAGATATCAAGTCTCCTCCGGTCAGTTGTTTAACTCTTTGGTACCATGAATGTACATAGAGAGTGAACTCACGAACTAGACCGCAACCCAAGAATATAAGAGCTATAAACCTTTCACCTATCATTGTGCAAATGTTCATTTCAGCTCAGACATTTTGTTGCATTTATTCAATTGTTGTATTTTATAAAATGCAAAAAAAACATCGGGATTATATATCTATATATATTATATATTATGGTCACCTAAGAACCAGCATCGGCCATATGAAACCCACATCAGTCAACCAGTAGTCAACCAGTAGTAAAGGGGCTAGTGGTGGTGTGGAGCTGTCCCAGGTACTGAAACCATAGACACGTACTGTAGACAGACAGACAGACAGACAGACAGACAGACATGTACTGTAGACAGACAGACAGACAGACAGACAGGTACTGTAGACAGACAGACAGACAGACAGACAGGTACTGTAGACAGACAGACAGACAGACAGGTACTGTAGACAGACAGACAGACAGACAGACAGGTACTGTAGACAGACAGACAGACAGACAGACAGACATGTACTGTAGACAGACAGACAGACAGACAGACAGACAGACAGACAGACATGTACTGTAGACAGACAGACAGACAGACAGACATGTACTGTAGACAGACAGACAGACAGACAGACATGTACTGTAGACAGACAGACAGACAGACAGACAGGTACTGTAGACAGACAGACAGACAGGTACTGTAGACAGACAGACAGACAGACAGACAGGTACTGTAGACAGACAGACAGACAGACAGACAGACATGTACTGTAGACAGACAGACAGACAGACAGACAGACATGTACTGTAGACAGACAGACAGACAGACAGACAGGTACTGTAGACAGACAGACAGACAGACAGACAGACATGTACTGTAGACAGACAGACAGACAGACATGTACTGTAGACAGACAGACAGACACGTACTGTAGACAGACAGACACGTACTGTAGACAGACAGACAGACAGACAGACAGGTACTGTAGACAGACAGACAGACAGACAGACAGACATGTACTGTAGACAGACAGACAGACAGACAGACAGACATGTACTGTAGAGAGACAGACAGACACGTACTGTAGACAGACAGACACGTACTGTAGACAGACAGACACGTACTGTAGACAGACAGACACGTACTGTAGACAGACAGACAGACAGACACGTACTGTAGATAGACAGACAGATAGACAGACACATACTGTAGACAGACAGACAGATAGACAGACACGTACTGTAGACAGACAGACAGACACGTACTGTAGACAGACAGACAGATACATACTGTAGACAGACAGACAGACAGACACGTACTGTAGACAGACAGACAGACACGTACTGTAGACAGACAGACACGTACTGTAGACAGACAGACAGACACGTACTGTAGACAGACAGACACGTACTGTAGACAGACAGACAGACACGTACTGTAGACAGACAGACACGTACTGTAGACAGACAGACAGACACGTACTGTAGACAGACAGACAGACGGGTAGATACTGTAGACAGACAGACGGGCAGAGAGACGGAGCGAGAGAGTGAACTCTCACAGACTTGTTCACAGGTGTGGGTGGAGGAGGAGGAGAGAATGAGGGAGAAAGAATTCAAACGTCTGGGTTTTCACACCGTTAATTTATCCGCACCATTCTCTCACTCTTCCTCTCTCCTGTCGGAAACATGCTAATTAGAGACGCCGACTGACGTGAGCTAGGTTTAAAGGGTAATTAGCATAAAAATCCTACATGCTGTATTTTTACTTTCTCTAATCAACACCCTCACACGTACACATTTTTCAGATGTGAGAAAAAGCGGTTTGACGCAATTAAAATGAAAATCAGCATCGGAGAGGATTGGTGGTGGTGGTGGTGGTGGTGGTGGTGGGGGGGGGGGGGGCATACAAAATGTTCTCTCCTTGCATTTTGCCGTTTCTCTCGTCGCTGCACTATTTTAGGACTCAGAAGAAAGAGGAACAGTGGATAATGTAATTGTTTTTACAAATAGAAGACATGTGGAGTGACAGCAACGCGGTGTTCTGCTATCTCGTTCTCCGTCGCCGGCTGACAATCTTATCTTTGCCTCTCGGGAACGTCGATTCACCGCGCTCCACATGGAGAACAAATGCTGCTTCTCTTATGCAGTTTGGAAAAAAAAAAAGATCTTCTCCAGATAGAATGATGATTGCACGACTGTTGGCCAACACCTTTTACTGGAAGAGGTGCTTAGAAGGCGTAGAGAACGCTGCGAGTGCACGAGAAACACAATATAGTAAACACCATGTGCAAAAACATCATGGGTTTGATGTTCTACTGATTGTCTTTGTTAAGTTTGCTAAGTTCTCTGAAATGTAATGTTTACATGTGTTCAAATGAGGCATCATCTAATGGTAACTTTTGGTGAATTTAGGAGAAATCTACAGACGCAAACAGACAAAGCAGTGAACAAACACTTAGATGTGTACGTGTGGTCCGTCGGGTGAAGCAACGCCGCACTACTGACTTGAATCAAAGAGCAGACGTTTGCCGTTTCCTCTGTTCTCCCGTCTGGATTCCTTACACACACACACACTGACTTTTGCAATTCAGTCTGGAGGTGTTTCACCGTTCGCTTGAAAGAAGAATGGAAAAGCTTTAAGCTCCGTTGAAAAAGTCCAAAACAGGTCTCTGCAGGGTCGAGACAAGACAAGCTGTGCTCAAGGTGAAAAGCAGTTATTCTGCACTTCTGTTGCAGCTCCAGGCTTCATGGATTTGATTTTTTTTCACCAGACATGAAGGTTTAGGTGCTTCTCTTTGTCGGGACATAACAATACCTTCCCGAGCTTCAGCTGACGAGCGGCGGCGGCAGACCAGGCGCACGTGTATCCAGGGGAAGCTGATGATTATTGAGCGAACACTATTATTATTACTGCAAATAGAAAAGAAACGGAGCTGCTTAATTGCCCACACAGGTGGCTCCAGTATCGTTCCAGTTGAGCTGTTCATTCTTTGAAAAGAGCAACAGGCGCTTGTAAATATGCTTTTACATATTTTGAATTGCAGAGTACGTCTGATGTATTGTAGTAAACTCTTGATGACTGCATCATTGATATTTGACATGACAAATTATAAAATTGGAGTATATATTTCCTCTAGTATATGGTAATAAACCAACCAGCTCTATAAACCAAAGTAAAACTAATGTCAGCCTCGGGAAGCATTCCAAACCAGCTGTCAAATAACTTTCAATTAGGCCAAAATCTAATTTTCTCCATAACTACCTTTGAATTATTGTAATATTTCAAGAGCCATATTCCCGTCAAACTCCATTCCTGCTCAGACAGTAACAATGTAGGGAGACTTCCTTCATTATCCCCTACGAGGAGAGACGGGAGGAGGAGAAGCGACTCGACCTTGGAGGCCCGTCTCTGAGCACCATATTGCCCCACACCTGGGAGGCCCGGGGGGGACGGGAGAACCCGTCAACCCTCGGAGCGTTACAGATGGACCGCTCCGGAGACAGACAGAGAGAGTGAGAGAGAGAGAGAGAGAGAGAGGGAGGATGGGTCTGGGGGAGGGCGAGAGGGGAGGGAGGACGCCCTACGATGCCTTAAGGGATCCATATGCTCCGCTGACTCAAGCCAATGACACCAATGATGGCGATTGGCTCAGAAATAGGCCAAAGTGGTCCAGTTCACTGTCCACAAGATGTATTTTGAGATGATTGGAAATATGTGATATGAGACTACATATAGTCTTAGATTCTGGATATGGTAATATGTCATAAGGGTTGACATTTCCTAGTTTTTTAAAGGCTGCATTACAATAAAGTGATTTTCTGAACTTCAAAGATTGATAATCAAATAAAATGCATAGTATGGATGATATTAACGGCGTACGACACTCAATGGACTATATTTGGCAAAAGGCTGGTGTATCCAGGCGGCAACCTTTGGTTCTAAAAAGTGAAGTCAAAGCTTCATGTGTTAAAGCTGCATTCTCTCTAATGTCCACCAGGGGGCGACTCCTCTGGTTCTATAGAAGTCTATGAGAAAATGACTCTACTTCTCTCTTGATTTATTACCTCAGTAAACATTGTAAACATGAGTTTATGGTCTCAATCTCTAGTTTCAAGTCTTCTTCAATACAGCATGATGTTCATTTAGTACATGATGGTCCATTTAGAGTCAAACAGACCATAAAGCAGGGGATGCTTTAGGGGCGGGGCTACAGAGTGATTGACAGGTCGCTACCAGAGACGTATACGGCGTCTCTACGTCACTCCTCAGTCCAGATATGGTCACTTCTTTTCACTGGTTGCAAAAAGCCCGTGGGGCCAGAAGCGTTGCCAAGCCCGGCGGGGGTGTGGTGGGGGCTGCTCGTACCACCCTTCTCTCCCACCTTCCTCACTCCTCCTCATCACTTCCCTCAGAGCCGACTGCCATCTGTGCATCTGATAAAATGCTCCCCATTTGTTTTTTCTCTGGATCTCTCTTCCTCTCTTCTTCTCTGTGTTCTGACTTGCAGGACGCTGCCGCAGGGGTTCTCAAACTCTTTCATGTCAGCCCACGTTAGTGCACAGACCCCCCTTTGATAAGATTGCATTCAAGGCAGCCATATGGGAGGATCTTTGTTGATTTAATATTGAATTTCAGAACCGACTGCACTGTATGTGGAGGGCTCAACACTCTACTCGTTCTGGGGTGATTTAACGTAAATGGAATTATATTGAAATTTAGTTTCGTTAGGGGGCCTCCCAGGAACCACTTCAAGAACCCTGGGGATCCCCAAAGAAACCCACTTAGAAAGCCACTGCAGCTGCGTATAGAGAGAGCAAGAGACGAACACAGAACAAGAGAGGGAGCTGCAACCTAAAACTAATGTTCTTTTCCTCCAAAGGGCTAAATGGAATAATAAGTCCTCCGGCTCTTCTCTGCAGCTGTCAGAAAGATCAAGTTACAGCCCCGTATGAGCAGGCACAGTAAGTGTGTGTGTGTGTGTGTGTGTGTGTGTGTGTGTGTTTCTGCAGACTGTACTTAACACGCTGAATTGCCATCTGCATATGTCCATATAACCAATTTGGCTGCTTAAATGAGCCAATGAGCCAATGAGCCGAGGGAATCATTCAAAATCGTATCCTTATCTTTATACCGTATCTCATCTCTGCCCTTACCTTTATCTTATCTTATCCTAAACATACTTTATCATCATTTTCATCCTTATCTTTATTCCAATGCCTTCCAATGCCAACATGTTATTGAGAAGAATGTTCATCACATCCGCCATCTTAGTTCAGCCTGTTTGAATTCTAACATTTGCTAAATTGGTGCTAAACACAAAGCAAAGTCAAATATAATATAATTTTTGGTCTTTTCATTGCACTGGACAAAAAAAGTCAAGGAATCACCAAAGTCAGTGCGGATACATCATCTGGGAACCATGAATACCCATCAGATAGCTGAGGAGACGTCAGAGGGTCACCGAAGTCAGTGGGCTTCATTGTGATAGTACACTTTACAAAGAGGATACAATAGAGATATCACAGATATCATCGTTCACCCTCTCGGGGTTATGAATGTCTCTACAAACGGTCATGTGTATCCATCCTTAAGATTCTGAGGTATTTCAGTCTGGAGCGACCGGCTGATCAACCAAACAAGTAGACTTCCTAGAGCCGCGCTGCTAGCGTGGCTAAAACCAGGACTCAACGGAGAAAAGTAGAAATGTCACACATTGGAAATGTGAGAAAATGTACGGCTAATGCAACTATTTGAAGTTCTGCTCTTGCTCCCCTGTTAAATTACCCAAATGGCACTTTCTCCTCTTCAGCACTTGATCTTCAATCTCCATCTCATCTCGTGCAGATGTGTAAAAAAGAAAAGATTCAGTGAATATCACAGGGTGTACTGGGCCAAGTAAACATCAGAATTATGGAGATCCCTTCCACTTACTGAAACTCTGTTCCTTAAAGACAGGCAGCCTCATTCAAGTGCTGTCACTTCCATTCCTTCTATTGCTCTGATCCCTTCTGTAACGGCCAGTTAAATAGCCAGTAATGCCTTTTAGCCTGTTAGTGCTGGATGTGAGTGAGCCCAGACAGACTGGGATGGACATATGGAGGGAGTCTGGCAACAGACTCGCAGTCCCGATGCCAGCTCCTCAGAAACACCATCATGAGCACACACACACACACACACACACGCCCACCTACACACACACACACACACACATCCGTACTCCCTTTTGTATCTGTTGTCCAGAGCTCTGAGCCGTCCCCACTTCCTGCTGTCCGATTATCTCGGAATCTGCTCCATATGAGCATCGTGGGAATTTTGGAACCTCCTCTATTTCCCACCGTCCCTCTCGGGCCAAGAGGGGGGGGGGGGGGGGGGGGGGGGGGAAACGCTCTCTGTACTAATTCTGCAAAAATTCCCACCCACAGAGAGGGAGGCTGGGACGGCAGATGAAGCGGCGAACGCAAAGCTTTGTTCAAAGAACAGTCCAGCGTGGATCGCTTCCCTACGCCTCACATCTTTGTCTTTGTGTCTCGTGCCTCATGTGTGTGACAGCTGGCCAGGAAATCCTTTCCAAGAGTCACAGGTTGAGTTCTGTGTGAAACAGAGAAGTATTATTGGGAGGCCAGACTGACAACGAGACCGCTTGCTGTCTCTATTTTTATTACAGCAGCCACGGAAGCGAATGCAGAACGAATCACTTCTTCTCATATCGGTCTGATCCCGACTGGACCTTGTTTGTTGTTTCATACATCGGTGGTGTCATTGTATATAAAGTCGGTGATTTTCCTTTGAATGACGTGTTCCAAAATACATTAAACTCTAGACTGTATTCCACGGAGCATTTTAAACTTCAATAAATCCTGACCTTGTGAATTTGGAGACATTTTTTTTTACAAGATTACATTAAACCACATCCTGATCACGTTATAATTTACGTTTTCCCAATAGTACATTTTTACTGTAAAGAACTTTAACGCATCGTAATGTAACTCAATGCAACCTCCGTTAACGTTAGCCGTTAGCTCCGTTATGTAGCCAAGCAGGACTGTGCTGCCCAGCGGCTGCTAACAGCTAACAGCTAACAGCTAACAGCTAACAGCTAACGTTAACTAGCTCTCCTGCCGATTCGAACGCATAAAGGTTAAACGTAAAGGAATGAAAAGGGTGTACAAGAGTGTTTAACCACAGGTGTGTAGTACTAATCGTAAGGAACGTACGGATCGGGTGGTGAGGGACACATGCTTGTGTGTCATAAATGAGCCGATAAATGATATGATGACGTGATGTCGTATCTGTGCATGCTCGCCGATACCCGATCCAGCATTTCAGGCTGTATCGGAGGCATTGTACAGCAATGTAAAGCATCTTCATGCACTTAAACTGGCGTGTTCTAGACAGCAATGTCAGGAGTCGGAACCTGATTTAATATCCTTCTTCTGTGCCTTCGGTATCTTTGCATATCTAAACCCGTTTGTGATTACAGCCGAGTTAAAGCCAGCAGGTGTACTAAAGAATTCCACTGCAGCGCTCCATCCAGAATGGACTTTAATCTTCGCGTTGTGTCCCATCATCGCTGCATCCAACTGTTGTCTAATCCTCCTCTCTCCCAGAAAACAGCAGCAGGTGGGTCCGTTCCTTCGTGCATAATGAATGCTCCGGGATATCGTGCGTTTCATACGCTTCTCTTCCATTGACTTGACCTGCGGAGAACGTGTCGTCCACCTGTCACTGTCAGCAAATGAAATCCACTCTGGTGCTACTGTGAGAGTGAGAGGTGGGAGGCAGAGAGAAGTGGACATCCTGACCTCACGCAGAGCTGTGCGAAGGTTAGAGAGCAGCGGGGGGGCCCCCAGAGTGCCGAGGGCCGACAGCACTCGTAAACATGCATTCACATAAAATGAACAAATGCACTCAAACACAGAAAAAAACCATAATCCTACTGTACAGTCATCAAGCTGGACATGCTCAGACGTTCCAGTTCGCACGGAACAACACCACCGATAACACCCGTCCAATCCTCTACGCTACACATGTCAGGTCATGTCCCAGGATACGTAGGTTGAAACATGAGAAAACGACCTCATCGTGCCAAAGAGCTAACATCTAACGTGAGCTCTGACTGGTTGAAGCCGCACAGGGGCAGCGTGATGTGTTGGTTCTAGTTTTCAAAGCCCAAAAGACCTTTGCTGCCCAGAAATGATGCAACAGGTTACTGAGCTGTTGGCTGACACAGTTTCTCTTCTCTACAGAGACGGTGAAGAGGTTCAGCCTTCATGACTATGAAATACATACTTTTAGAGTGGTCAGTTCTGATCCATGGTGGACTGGATGGTTCAGTCGTGTGAAGCGAGACTTGAACATCAGAACGCTATTTTTTGTGCAATCTGAGCCACCGTACGTCCAAAAACCTTGCACGTAAACTACTCATTGATAACCGATGCGGTGGTTTTTGACAATCGATACAGCATCAAAGCATAATATCGTGATAGTCAAAAAATCCATATTTCCTTACAGCCCTGCAGCAGAAGAAAAGCCAGTGATCATCCAAGTGATAGCACTTGATTCTGAGGGGAACATGCGCGCGTGTTCAAATCCAATCCATCCAATCGTCGAGATATTTCAGTCTGGACCACGCAACCCACTGATCACCATGACTACAGCCGTGCCACCAGCTAAACTTATTGCTGCCTTCCCACTAGTGACCTTATATGACATCAGCAATCCAAACTAAGCTTTAATTAGACGAGGTGAGACGCTCTCCTCTATATTCATAAACTAAATAAACAATGCAGCAGCTTTTATATGAAGCTATGGCTGTTTGGGCTGTTTGGGAGGTTGGTTTTATTCATCCTTTTCCTCCTCGTTGGCAGAATGCTGTTGTAATTTGTAATGAGATTAGAGGTATATCAGAGCACACATAAGGTGACAGACTCTTTATTATCCACTCAGAATAGACCTCGTTTAATGACAGTGATTTGGAGTCTGTTAGAAGCTCGGAGCCCAGAAACCAGATACAGCAGGTGTGGGTGTTCGGTTTGTGCGTAGGTGGACGCAAACCACTGACAAGTGTGTACTTTAATATTTCATTATTAAAAAAGTAGATTGATGAGTTATATGCCAGGGGAATAAGCCGCTGAATATTGTCATGATAATAGAGTTTGAAAAAAACACACACAGAGGGGCTTTGTTTCTGAATATGTTGCTGATAAAGTTTGATGTTTTATGAACAAAGTTTTACGTGACTGTATCCAGCGTTTGATGAGCAAAACAAAAGATAATAATCTTTATCTAAGGCTTATTAATCAGAGCTTCTTTATAAAAGAAACAGATCCCTTTTACATCCCCACACGTCCCAATGTTGTCTCGTCTGTGGACGCTCAAGTAAATAAATAAATCATGTAAAGTCACAGTCGTAAATTAATCAGATATTTATATTATCCATTTATAGTTTTAATTTTTTTATTTACACAGCAATCATCAATTGTGTTCATTCATCAAAATACACACCAACACAGTTCAGGATGTATTGTTTTGTAAAGAAAATAATAATAATAATAATAATAATTATCCTTATCCTGAATATCCCAGCGTGCACATTTCTTTCTTTTCTTGTGCTGTAGAATATGTACGGGCATTGCTGTGCAGGTAGGCGTGTTATCACCCTTTCAGGGCCCGGTTGGCGGGGGGGTGGGGGTGGGGGCAGATAGATCTGGGCTCAATTAGTTGCACTGTCACGGCAGATCGGTGTACCGGTGGCTTGATGGTCCTGGCTACAGGCAGCTCAGCTGTAAATCACACTGTGTGTAATAGGCTTCACAGCGGTCTCCAGGGCCGGGTGTGTGTAAGCATCTGCACATGTTCCTCTGTGTGAGTGTGTGTGTGTGTGTGTGTGTGTGTGTGTGTGTGTGTGTGAGAGAGGCGAGCCGAGGCACAGGACGACGGCTTTCCAGCGATTTTTTATTGGCCGTTTGGTAATGATGGCGCAGGGTGGAATTGATGCCGGACTTTAATGGCGGCTTGTAATTTGTGTTAATGCTTTTAGCCGGAGCCCTCTGAGACTTTCAACAAGGAATTTTATGCCTCCAAATGAGGGAAAGGTCACCGCCTGCTTTATTCCATCGACCAGACGGGATCAATGTGGCTAATGTTCTCGCCGTAACTTTGTTGTTTCGCCTGGTTGGACGGTCATTTTCTCCTTCCCTCTCGGCCGGCCAGCGATCGGCAGGCGGCGATCGCATGAAAGCTGCAAAAACCTACGAATCTTAATTCTTCTTCCCGTCATTTACATTCGCAGCTTCGTCCCTTTGTGGCGATTTCAAAGCCCTGTCCTCTGAAATATTTAAGTGTGGACTAACCAAAACAATTTGCCTCAACTCTGGGGGGGCGTTATCTCCGGCGGCGAGCGTGGCCCTGGCAATCAAAGAGACGCCTCCTGCAGCCCGAGAGGCGAGCGGGAGACAGAGCAGCGAAATAATTAGATGACAGAGATCGACAAACGCATCAATAAAAGAAAAGGGATACCGCGGTACGCCGAGCGGGAGGAACAAATTGAAGAAAACAGGAAGAGAGACCTCCTCATTTAGGAAAGTTCATGCATCCTATCAACAGTTAAGTATTGACCAGCATTAGCTGAACTGTAATTGGCTGCAGAAATAAATTGAAAAAAATGCAGAGAGCTGAGGGAACAGGTTGGAATGGGATCCAGGCTACCGACCGTGTTTGTCTATTTGTTCAGCCAGAACAAATGGCTTCCATCCTGTGCATGATGGCATAAAAGACTCTTTTTTTTTTCCTTCCAGTGGCCGACGCGGAGCCTCTCTCCTCCCCGGCCCACGCACTGATGCATGGCTGCATCCGCGTGCTCACAATTATGTGCGTTTGTGAGGCTGAAAGTGTGCCCAGGCAGAGCCGCGTGATGGATGGAGGTGGAGGGCTAAAATCTCCGGGGGGGTGCGCTGCCGATATAAAAATGAGCAGCAGGAATGCAGTGGAGAGAGATTCAGGGCTGACCCCGTCACCCCTGAATCTTAGCCCTCCTTCACTCATAGCTTACTCCCTTGTTCCCTTCTCCTCTACACCTCCCCTCCCGTTATTCATCTGTCCTTTGTCGACACCCATCCGTCACCATCCTCCTTCTTCTCCCTCTCCGACTCTACTAGAGCGGATTTCAGCTGCTGTGAGTTTCTTTAATTAATTGTTTAAAACACCTCCTCCAATGAGAATCAAGTATGTCCATATGGTGTTTTGTTTTGAGCGAAATACACAGTCAGCACCATGGCTGAGCCCTTCCACCATGGAACTGCAGTGTACCAATGACTCAGAAACACGGAGTCAGACAGCCGTGACATATGGGAACCAATCCAGTCATCTTACTGGGCGGGGTTATTAGCAGAACATAAACAAGGGGTGTCAGAGTTTCAAGTCTTCTTTAATACAGCATGAAGTTCGTTTGTAGATTATGGTCCGTTTAGAGTCAAATAGACCATAAAGTAGGCTATGCTTTAGGGCGGGGCTACTGTGATCGACAGGTCCCTACCGTCTCTACGTCACTCATCGATTGCAAAAACAACACGGCGATGGCCATAATCCAAGATGGCGGCGGGCGAAATGGCCGAACTCGAGGCTTCATAACGGCACTCATGACGTCATCCATCGTCCTGATGACTACGTCCACTTCTTACATACAGTCTATGCTACTAACGCTGTGTCAACCCCTGCAAGTTACAAGCTAATAAACAACATTAACAAATAAAAAAGATGCTAACTACACTCATCATTCCGATACGTCCGCTAGTCGTCCTAGGTGATCGCCAAGTTCTGCGTCGCCATCTTGTTGCTCACCGCTCAACCGAGCGCCTGAGAGTAAAAATCCTCTCAAACGGCCTTCACAGAGCAGCAAAACGGTATTATTAAGAGCACGTAGAAGGATGAGGAAGGTTAAAGAGACACATACGGGTTAAACAGACAGCAGAACTCACTATATATCTTTCAGCACAAAGAACACTTGAAGCACAACACTTCCTCTGCATTTAACACACACCTCCAGCAAATATCCAACAGTTGACATGGTTACCACTCACCGTGATATAATTGCATTCATTACGTTTCCGTGTGTCAAACGAGTCCTTGAATAGATATAAGACCAGAGAAGTAGAGGAAGAAACCACTGTGATATAGTGTCGGGTTAAAGCGCCACTTAGTTTGAAGAAATGATAAACGCTTTGTGAGACATGAAGTACTAGTAACAGATTGTATTGTCTTTTGAACTGCTTTGACTCCAGATTCATTTCTCCAGTCTGAAACCCTCAAAATATGAAACCCATGCCGTGGTAATCGAGAGAGAAAGTCGGTCATCTGTGGGAGCTGGAAAAGCAGCAAGAGAACTCCAAACACGGACCAAAACTGAACGCCACACCTTCCAAGTCACTGCACCCCCACAACTCCTGAAACCAAACAGCAGCCTCAGAGAAAATACATTATTTCTTCCTCATTTGGGAAAAAAAAAAAAAAAATCACATTACAATTCAAATGTGTTCATTTAAAGAGGCCTTTTTAAAAACATCTCCGAGGCATACAGCGCCGCGCGGTTCTTGGCTGAGGCAGGAAATGATAAATAATAAAAGGAGCCTTACTTCATTAGAGGGTGACATTATTTTGAGAACAGATATTGCGCTATGAGACAGAGTGTACAATAACACAATAACAACCATCACCCGCCGCCGCCGCCGCCTCCCACCTCAGCCTCTTGCTGTTGACAACCCAGGATTGGATATCTCGCCGAGTGCACCGGAGTGAGCACTGTACACAATACAGTACGGCACTCACAATAACACAGAGAAGATATTTCCCAACGTAGGGCCATAATTATTTCTCCCTGCGTAATTTAATCCGCCGAGTGCATATTCAATTCCGATCCGGGTTTGTCGGTGCGCTGTGAGGTGCTCGGCGCGATTGTCTCTGAAATTGGATTATGATAACCTGTCACCGCTTTAATTCCATAAGATATTAGAGGTGGTGGTGGCGGAGCAGAGGAGTGGAGTGTATCAAAAAAAAAAAAAAGCGGGTGGTGCTGGGGGCCTTCGGGCGTTGAGAGAGAGAGATGTGTTTAATGCACGTTTCATTCTGTTTCCTCAGGGAGCGAGAGGGAATAATGCGTGTCTAGTCTGACCTCTCAGCACACTTCTTTCCCTGATCTCTGACATACCCTTTAAATATCCATTAACAGACACAGAGAGGGGGGGGGGGAGTACAGGAGGGTGGAGGCGGGCTGGGGCGGAGCAGGGACGGGTGGGTGTGGGGTGCCGGCAGAGGAAGGCGGTCTCTCCTCTGCTGTCTGACTAATGGACGGGGTCAAACGCTCTTCTTCTTCTTCTGCTGCTGCTACAGTTTTTAATCATCTCCATCAGACCCAGGTAGCCCTGCTTTCATCCACACTGTTTGCTATCGAGTCAGTTCAGCTAAATTAAAAAAAATACTTTTTATTAGGTGTCAAATGGTGTCGGATCATAGATCTGAAACAGCGGAGGCGATTGGAATTTTGTTTCATTTAGTGCTCAAAGCATTGACGGATTATTAAATGTAAATGGAACTTCAAGAAGGATTTCAGCAGAACAAAATCCAACCCGAGCTCCTGTCCAGTCATTTGGAGTCAGAAACTAATACATCTCGGTCTAAATCATCACTGAATACACTGTCGACTGGTTTTCTTCACAACTACCCGTTTTTACCGGAGAAACGACGCAGAGCAGAGGTTCTTAAAGTGGGAGGAGGGCCTCCAAACAGCTTCCGGGTAGGCCCAGTTAGTGGAAGAGAAAAATATATTACATTAGATATTTAAAAGTGTGATTTGGTTAAAGAGATTTTTTCCCAGAGAGTCAAAACCTATTAACTTCACATGCAGATCACCATCTATTTACAGAACTGAACAAATACATTCAACCTTATATACTGTGTATAATTAAAGTACACTATAATACAGTGTTTTCAAACATGTAAGCGGTTTGCACTGTGGTGTCGTCGGAAGTTGGGATCAAATAACAAAATCACGATCCAAGAGGCGAATTGAGCGAAAGTAAACTCAGACTTTGATCGATAGCAACTTGGGGTGTTTTTTTACTGAAAATTCAAGACTCTTGGCGGGTGCAATCAGGTCCAAGTTACTAAAACCTGATCCAGGACCAAAGTCCAAATGAATCCAATCAGGTTGAGCAGTTCCCAATGTACGGCCACTCAGGTGTGTATGCGGATATGCCTTAAACCCACCCAGGTGGATCCAAGCGGACTCATTAGCTTTGATTTGGTGCGTCATAATGTGTTCAACAGGGTGAGACATGAGGGTGAAAACTTACTTCTGACTCTTCTCCACCGCTAGAGCTCATTAGTTGGTGAAGCGGTCATGCTGCTGTCAGTACGGGTGAGTTCTGGTCGATCACATTTTAAGAGCGGGTCTTACTGCACACGAGTGTGTTTGAGAAAAGTTCTTGACTTTCTACAAGTACCTTCTTCTAGTCTGGTCTCTGCACAGTTAGTTTATGTAAATGGGGTTCAGGTAGGTCTTCCACAGGTCTGTTCCGGATCGGATCCAAAGAAGAACTCTAGTTTGAAGTGTCTTTAAGTAAGACATGCTTTAGAAATCAAGCCTTTGATAGCTCGCAGCCTCAGCATATCAAACTATTGGCAGACAGACCACGAGGAATAGATTTGATGTTTGAATTCCTTTTATTCTTCTAATTTCGGTGAACTGACCATTTAGATACAACATCTCTCCCCAATTCTTTTTTTTTAAGTTTCCTGCGTCAGTTCTTCCACGCTCACTAGCTGCCATTGGGACTCCAGCTCTGCTCTGTGTAAGTCTGGACTACTTGTGGCAGGACTCTGTGATCCACTGTGGTTGGAAAGACGCATCTCGGTTTGGCCTTTGTGCCTGCTGTGCTTCCTCAAGCGGACACCAACGCGAGGCTGACATTAAGCGTCCCTGTCGGACCGGCCCTCCGCTCCCCCTCTCCCATCAAGTACAAACGGGTAAACACATGCCTCTGGTCCTCATCTACCTTTTTTCCTTTTAATGTAGCTGCGATTTTTTTTACTGGAGTCAAACTCCAACTCCAAATATCACTGAGCAAGTTCTGGGTCACTGGCCTGTCTTTTCATTCCCTCGCTAGAACTTAAGATGACGGCTCATTTAGATAATGCCTCCATCCTCCAGTGGACTCCCTCTCATCCAGCTTTGGATGGTACTTCCTGCAATCATATCCTTTGATTCTTTCTTTCTGCGAGAGTCTCGGGGTAAAAGCTCTGCTCAAATGAATCCGGATTGCAGCATATTACCGCAAGCACTTAGATTCACCGTGTGAATTTGGCTGTGCTCCTACTTTCATAAGTGGAGAGCAATCAAATCAAGCCAATGACAAAGCAGGCCGACCAGACCTCGGTAGCTTCACCGGCAGTACCATTAGACCTTGGCCGTGAGATCAGACAGGCATTAAGTAACACTTATACATGAGCATTTGTCCATGGCAACCATCATTTACCAATGCTGCTACTGAGCTGAAAGCTGCACAAGAACAGTCTGCAGGTAAAAGGCTCAAGGTGGCAGCGAGGACTTAGTGTTTCAAGTCTGAGGACTCGACAGGAAATGTAACCGCATGTGCAACCAATACTTATTAGCATTCGTACATTTTGGGGCACAACAAGGAGGAAACAGAAGTCACTTTGTTCACTGCAACGCTACTTATCACAGACGTCATCACCACAAATGTTTACTGATATGATGTAAAATGTGTGTTTGCATGGTACAACATTTACAGATGCACCGGCCAGCTAATTGGCCATGACCATTGACCCGCAGATTAGTCTCATATATAAACATTTTTGGCAGTCAAATTTACACACATGTGCCTTTAGATGGTTGTACGTTGAGCACACAGCAGCACAGACAGTAACGTCACACACACACAAGACGTGTACAGCCACACAGACATCATGTTGTCGGTGTGGACGTTCTTCAGGGTGAGTGAAGAAGACGTAAAGCTCGCACCTGCAAGCCCAAAATAAGCCGTGGAGGAAGTGACATGGGAAGTGACAGGGAAACTTTGCCAATTTTTAACCGTCTATCTAACGCTGCCATGTGGGTGGATAATGCAAATGGCGGACGTTTGCCAATCGGTGGGCAGGGACCTCAGGCCGCCGGCAACAACGAGAGAAGACCGACATTGTTCATTTGTGACGTCTGCTCTTGAAAGGTTATATATAAATACACTTATTATTACTACTGCTCCTACTCCTACTATTATGATTATTATCATTCAGCCCATCACGGCACTTCGTGAAATAGTCACGGTGGATAGGTCCAACAAACAGGACTTTCACCCAGAAAACTGTTAGCATGTTACCCCTCACTCCCTCTGGATGTTCAACAGAACATATGTTTGTATGAGGGACGAGGATGAAGTGAAAGAATGAGGGGGTGTCTCCCTAGATTTACTCCAAGCTACGCAACGGCATGCAATTCACTTCAAAAGGAGCCAGTAGATGTGACCGGACAAATCTTTTCTTTTCCCTTCAAACGAAACACACAACTCTCTCGCTCCCCGTGGTAAAGTTTAGAAGAAGAGGTCCCGGGGTTGTCTCACAAGGTGCCTGCTTGGCTTGCCTGCCTCTTTAGACTCTGGAAGGAGAGACTGATCGTGACAGACACTACGGTCCACATCGGTTCACATCAGTTGAAGGGAAAGAAACCGTGTGCTGGACGTCTTGTGTTTGGTTCGGGGCTGTCAAAGAGATGCGAGGTCTCCTGCTGCTTCCAGCGGCAGGTCACAGATGACGGTGACCAGGAACACTGCAGGTTTGCTCGGACGTTGCATATTCATCATGCCACCTCTGCTCCGGTTCATGGGCATAGAGAAAGCTTCTAGAAGCGGGGGCCATTTTGATAGGCTTCTATTGAAAAGAGAGGCTTTCTCTAAAAGTGGACTTCGACTTAAAACCCTATAACGGACCTCGCATAGAGTTCATCGTCTATACATATATTGATACAGAGCCGTCTTCCCTCTTTCTGTGTCCTTAACTATTTCTTTACACTCTAGTCCAATCGAACCCATTCATTTAGGCGCTACTTGATTTGACAAACTGCTTCCTTAAATCTGCATCACAGCTAATGATACATTTGTGCTCAATTTGTTCGGGGACTAAGTTGAGTCGTGTTAAGAGGCCTGCAGGCCTAATGGTCTGTGCTTACCTATGCTTTAATGTGCGTTGAGTAAATCCCATTTCCATCAGGCCCCTCTAATCAAAGACGGAGGTAACTGGATGCATGATAAATAGACTCTTACTTCTCTCATTGCACACCGACTGAAGTGGACCTAATTTCCAATCGCTCCAAAGACAGAGATGTTTCCCCCTAAAGTCAACATTTTCAAGCTTTCAGGCAACTTTTTCCCTTAAAAACAGATTTGTTCCGAACAAGCCCTGTTATTGCAAAGCCGTACAGAGGCCGCAAAGACACAGGCTTTTATATCGCCAACAGTCACAGAAGATTAAAAAGCATCTCTGTGTCCTTTCTTTTTTTCATCATGGCAGATACATCACAAAGTTGGTGTGTGTGTGTGTGTGTGTGTGTGTGTGTGTGTGGGTAAGGGAATGGCGACTGTTTCTCTTTCTTCAGAGTGCAGATTCAGAAGTTGGCACCACTTCCACTCCGCCGAGTCCTCCCCCTCACAAGGCCTTTCTCTCTCTGTTTGATGTCTGTGTCAGTTTCTTTCTGTTTTCCTCTAATTTAATAATCCCGCTTTGAACTTCATCGCACAAAAGGCCTCACTTTGTTGGCTGAGCAGGCAGACGAGGCATCACTCGGAGGGTAGGGGGTTTGGGTGTGTGTGTGTGTGTGGGGGGGGGGGGGGGGGGGGTTGTGTTTTATTTGCTGTGCAAAGGGAAGCTGTGGAGACTACTGTGCTTTCAACCTTCTGCAGCTGGTGTCCCACAAAGCACCAGTGGTCTTCAGGTTGGTTGTCACATATTAACTGATCCAGATCAGGTTCCTCACAACATCCCCTGCTTTATGGTCTGTTTGACTCTAAATGGACCATAATGTACTAAATGAACATCATGCTGTATTGAAGAAGACTTGAAACTAGAGATTGAGACCATAAACTCATGTTTACGATGTTTACTGAGGTAATAAATCAAGAGAGAAGTAGAGTCATTTTCTCATAGACTTCTATACAACCAGAGGAGTCGCCCCCTGGTGGACACTAGAGAGAATGCAGCTTTAACACACCTCCTGCATTGGCTTCACTCGTCAGAACCATTGTTTTACAAACAAAATGTCATTCTATCAGAATAATGTAAGAGATGTTTTCATCTGCAGTTCTGTCTGCCACCGGGTACGATTCCCCGGGAAAACGAAGGCTGATCGTGTTTTCGACAACAATAATACCTCTCGAACACGCTACTAAATAGTAAATAGCGTTGTTTCAAATCCTTCTCTTGGCATACGTTTTTGTTTGTCGAGAAAGAAAGCCTCTAAAAACGTTTGACAACATCACTATTAGTGGCAAACATTATTTTTATTCTTGGACGCAGGGGCTTTAAAATTGTTGAATCAAAAACTTCAATAAAGTATATACGACAGCTTTGGATCAGATGAGAAAATAGGATAAAATGCTCACAAACCCATCAGTACTGTTCCTGTGTGCAGCATTCAGCACCCTTTGAAACAGCAGCCTGAGGTTATTTCAGGGCCAGCGTGGCACCTTGTGTGAATACAACCAATCAGACAGATCTGTGCTGAGGTGTGTGACGGTTCTGGCCCAGTCCATGACCTTTTCTGAATGTGTGTGTGTGTGTGCATGCAAACGCTGTGTCTACCAAAGAGCGCGCACTTTGCCGAAAGGGCCAAAGATGAAAGGAGCTTGATCAGAGACAAGAGGCTGGATAAAAAGAAGGAAAAAGTAAAACAGAGAGTTCCCTTTATAAAGTGGAGAATAAAACACGGTGTGACAAGGGAGCCGGCGTGGAACAAAAGAAACGGGAGGAAGACATCTTTCATCACGCATCATCCCACTCTCTAGCCAAAAGTGTCTTTGTGGGATATTTTGCCGGAGAGGTCGGTCTAAATCTGTACTAAGATCATCTCTCGAGTCTTGAAACAGACAAGATCATTTCAGTTTTGCATGAAAGCAAAAGAAGCGGTTTACATTGTGTTCTCTGGTAATGCTTTGACGTACAAAGGGCATGGCTGTTACTTCAGGGCTTGGACTCGGTAGGATCTCAGCTACAGTCTGGTTTGTAGAGTATAAAGGTTCCCACATGTTCTAAGGCTGCACGCTATTGGAAACAAATGTAACTGCAATTTATTTCCAGCGACATATATTGCAATATGAAAAAATACAGGAATATAAACATGTTCATCTATTCTTAAATGTACTAATGTGTGTGGAGATGCAAGGGAAAAGTTTAAGTATGAACGAGCAAAAGATTTTGACGACATTCCAGATTAAAATAAATATATCTCAGCGTACTGACCCGAGTATAAATGTCAGAGCTGGTTAGTTCTGAATCTGGAGCATCTCTATAAAAAGATTGTTCCTCTGAAGAGACTTCAGCTCTGTAACTGAGCACAAGTTCATGGAAAGTACCAAGACAATTATTTGATCTGAACTCTAGAAAAAGTGCCGCTGTTGCATTTTTTTAGCTGCTTTCTGATGTTTCATCATAAGCTCCGTCACAGTTTTGTAAAAATATTTGCAGTCTGTCGGCCGTGCTATTAAACTCGGGCTCTCTCTCTCTCTTTGGGGCTTTAGTGTGCATTCTGAGCCATAGATTGTGCTTCATCACCCGGTGTGGTGAACGTACTACTCCTAATGTGTGATGCAAACGCAGCTCTTTTCCAGTGTTAGCGACCACTCAAAGCACAAGCCAGCAGCCATCCATTCACACACCGTTCAGAAGAGAATGTGTGAACGGACGCCACCACACGAGGCGTCATACGGGAGCGATGAACTCACAAAGATCACTGGGATTCAGTATCTTGCCCATGAACACTTATTACATGGAAACTGCCATATGTGAGGTTGTACTTCAGTTATGCTGACATAACAACAATATTAAAGATGCTGGAAGGTAGTTTTCCCAGTGGCCAGCCACGGTACTGCAACCGAAAACATCTGCTAGCACCCAGAACGCTTCTCCACGATGCACCGTTACTATAAAACCTGTATATGCAAAATAATAATGTGTTTGTTGCTATATGGACTCATGAGTATGGAAGCCCATTCCCGCAGCAAAAAAAAAAAAAGATCACTAAAAAAAAAAAAAAAAAATAAGATCACTAAAAAAGAAAAAAAAAGTGTAACTTAAAAAAGAAAATAAAAAAATTTAATTCACAAAAAAAAAAAGAAAAAAAAGAAAATCCACCCACAGAATAAATAATAATTCTAATAATTTTTTTTTTTTTTTTATTTTACTTTTTTCCAACAGCAAAAATAAAAAACTTTTGGTGCATCCATCTGTAACCATAACACTGACCAGATTTTTCCAGTTGCTATAGGAAGTCGAAATTATGAGATACTTTAACACAACAGTCATAGAAGCAGCTATGACATATGAATGGATTGTGAGTACATTGAAGACTTCTTTAAAACGTGGCTTTACAACACATGAAATACAGATGATGTTTCACATGGATTGTACTGAGCAAACGCACCCTTGAATAGAATGTTAAGCAAGAAGCAGCTCTGGAGTATAAAGAATGAAACCAATGTGGCTGAGGTGGCGACCAATAAACAGCAACTGGAAACATCTTTTTTTTTTTCTTTTTTGCTGACAGAGAAAAAGTGAAAAAAAAAAATATATATATATATATATATTTTTTTTTTTTTTGTGAATTCATTTTTTTTCTTTTTTCTGTTTTTGTGAATTCATTTTTTTTTTTTTTTGGTGATCTTATTTTTTTTTTTTTTTGCTGGAGTGAATGGGCTTCCATACATGAGTCTGAAATAAAAGTTGAGTAAAAAAAAAAAAAAATAATAATTAAAAAAAGCACAAATTAAATATGGATTCGTACATCAATCTGCAGCATTATGTAATCTAACAACATCAATTCTCAGACACATAAAGAGTCTATGTGTGCTGTGCATGTGAGTATTATTACTTAAAGATAAGGTCAATTATTATGGATGTAATTCATAAACCATTGAGGTTTGCTAAAACTTCTACAGTGTAAAGTGCGAGAGCGGTGCAGGCGGGGCCATCACAGCACATGTGCAGGCGGGGCCATCACAGCACATGTGCAGCGCTCCACACGACATGGAGGAGAGGGGAACGTATTGGGAGAGGCACCGGGCGATCAACTTTCATTGTAATGAACATCGTAATGACCTGCACTAAAACAATTAACAGAATCAGTATGGAAGCAGACTGCAGATCGGAGCAGCAACATACACACACACACACACACACACACAGAGCAGCAGGGTGAGGAGCAGACCAGCTAAACGCTTTGCCAATTCTAACAAATGAACTCAGCATGGAAAGGGCCTGATTCCATCTGCATGCATATGGCACAAAGGGCTCCTAAAACTGCTGCATCGCACTATAATATATACATCTATGTGAAAATGCATCGGATAGGGGGTTGAATTAGTTCATCGAAGATAATTATGTTGGTCTATTTAAAACATTAAGCATGAAGAAGATAACCCAATAAATGGTGCTGCCCCGTCTGCAGCTCGCCGTGCGCTCTGCAGCATCCAGTAAGCAGAAGTGATCGGACCGGCACGCGGTGAGAGCTGACGGCTCGAGGTAAATGAAAGGTGATGGCGGCGCGTATAGATTGTTTTGTCAGAGCGGAGATTCTGGCAGATTCTCTGTAACGGGTGCCACGTTCGTTCTCCTTTCCTCAGTCAGGTTGACACGCCGGAGACCCGACTGTGAAATAAGTTCAACGGCGAGATTAACTGAGATATACCGGCAGGCGTGGGGAAGAAGACATAAACACTGAGAGGAGGAAAGAGAGGGAGAACCGGGAGCAGAGCCGGAACAGTGACAGGACCACAGGTTTGATTCCCACCGAGGAAAAGCATGGCTTATAATGCTATACGTCGGGAAAACAAACAATGCAACTTCTTTAAATACATGCATCGTGTAAAAATGTAATTTTAACAAATAAACAATAACAAAGTGTTTTCCACTTGCATGCAAGTGTTCAAAATCTGGGGATAGAAGTCCAGGATAGAGACTTCACAGTGATATTAAACCAAAAAGCAGCAAATTCTCACATTTGAGGAAGTGTCACCTGGTTGTGTTGCTGCCTGATGACTCGCTGAACGATTTATTGATGAGCAGAAGTGAAAACAATTTTAATTGCTGCGCTACTTTGGAAAATGCTTCGATTACTATATTCTGCCGTGAAGCCGGTCCTGATTACACATTGAACTTCTGTCAGTTAAGAAATGCTGCGAAAGACCAAAACGATGCTTAATGTTAACGTCCACACTGCCCGTTAGATGAAATGTCATTCCTCTGACCGAAGTAAAGTAGTGACATGAATGAGACCTTTATGAACCAGCAAGCAAACCTCTTGTATGTGGTAGCTCTGATGGAGCTCTGATGGAGCTCTGATGGAGCTCTGATGGAGCTCTGATGATCACATTTCTACACGACAACTTAATGTGTCTCTAGTACGTGAAATCTCATTCCGCCTTTCACTCTCCAAAGCAGATTGCCGGGTCAGTAAACACCTCGTCTCACTTGTTCCTCATCCGGAAGCATTTCTGACTCTCAGCTGTTTGATTCAGTTTATTATGTTTCCGTCGCGTCTGACCGTTTCATCTTTTTTTAATCACACGAGGCGATCACAGAGAGGGGGGGGGGGGGGGGGGAGTCACGTGACATGATGGACGAGGAGAGGACATCACATGGGATGAATCGTGGGACCGAGATGACGCCGGTTGCCCGTGCCTCGGACTGAGAGGGTTATTTCCAGCTCTGCCTTTAACCTTTTCCATGCAGGTGCTGAGATTTCTGACCTTTACACCGCGGCGCTCCCCGCTGCCTCTGAGTGCTTCTGATAGTTATGGAGTGGAGTTCTCCAACATGTGTGTGTGTGTTTGTGTGTGTGTGTGTGTTTGTGTGTGTGTGTCTGCGGCTGCCGCAAAGCCATTCGGGGGTCTTGTGCAGGAAACTGGATTTGACACGAGCACAGTGAGGATTACCTGTGTCCAGACAGTTATTGCCTTACAGACAATAAGAACCGCCATCACTCACTTCTAAAAGGTCAACGTGCTGAAACAAGGAGCTCCGCCAGGCTGGAAATAACCTTACAAAAGACCCACAGGGGAGAGAGAGGGGGGGGGTACAGAGATAGTGGGTGTCTCACCCCAACCTACTGACCTCTCACCTGGCTTTACCTCCTTCTGTCTCTCGTCGTAGGCTACGGTTTTGAAGCCCTTGAGTTCGGCATTTTGGCCGTCGCCATCTTTTTTTTTTTTTGCAACCAGTGAATGGAAGCTCTGGTAGCGTAGAGACCCGTCAATCACTGTGTAGCCCCGCCCCTAAAGCATCCCCTGCTTCATGGTCTGTTCGACTCTAAATGGACCATAACCTACTAAATGAACATCATGCTGTATTGAAGAAGACCTAAAGCAGCTCTGCTCCCTCATTGGTTGGTATTTGCTGGCGTCACTCCGCTGTTGTGCAGAAACAGAAATACAAGTTCCACCAGTTTAATGGAGCACAATGTGGTGTTTGTGACAGCTCGTGTGGTTTACAATGAAGAAAGAAATCGCAAAGCTTTTTAAAGAGCCGATGCAAAACATTACACGTTCAACGATCCGCCACGAAACTGAGCTTGAGACGAGACTACTTTTGTTTCTGTGGAGGAATGATCTTTATGAATCCAAAAGACACGATGAATGAAACAATATATGAAGAACATGAAGTATAAATGTTGTGTTAAATGACATAAAAGCAACTGAACATAGAGAACATTTTAGTAAAACAACATTAGATATTCTCCTTTCTCTGTACTGCTCAACACATCAGAGCGAGATCTATGTTCCTAACAAAATGCACAGTTTCCTGCCCCTCCTACCACCCACCCCCCCCCCCACCCACACACACACACACACACACACACACACACACTCGCACACACACACGCGCAGCCATGCAAAATCAATACGTCTTTCAGCAGGCTGCTGTTGTGGCTTGAATGTGAATAAACAGTCGTATATTTCAGCGGAGGATCGATGGGTGTAGACAGATGAATGGCATACAAAGACACCTCTGAACAGGACCGAGAGACCTGTGTTGTGTGTGTGTGTGTGTGTGTGTGTGAGATAGTGCTCCTGTTACTCAGTGTCTCTCTGCCTCTCTGAGGATCAATAGGTGTGATGGATTAGTGACAGGTACCACACACTGGAGACACACGCTATCAACCAACAGCACTTCCTATTCAGGCCCGTTTCAATCATTCTCTTCTAGTCAGAACTCCTTTTCTCGCGCCGCTAAGGCCGCTTCCCCACCGGTTCACACGCCCGGCCGGCGGTTTGATTTCTACCTCCGACGCTCGCAGCTGGAGCGCGCTCACGCGGGGAGGTCGAGCCTCCTGACATTTCACTGTGTTTTTCTGTGAAGTTCGCCGCGCTGTGTGTGTCCGTCTGTCAGAGGACGACCGGCGACTCTTCAGACAATGGCCTGCCCACGCTAGATCGATTCTATCTGTGGTGCAGGGCGACAGCGCCGCAGAAGGTCCGGGTTTACAGCTGTGGACTCCCGACTGTCTACCCCACACACACACACACACACACACACACACACACACGGTATAAAGACAGGAATATTTCAACGCTTCTTTGCGTACGTGCTCAGAGTTAGAGGATTGATACCACACTCGTATCTGTATATAAAAGGCTACAATCAGCTGCTAGTTAGCCTAGCTTAGCATAACGTCTTTATTAAACAGTCTTGCACTGTTCCACCCACCAACAGGCTCTATAATGTACACGTCTGATTGATGGAGTGGCCTGTAGGGTCAATATCTTGTCCCATAGCCTCATAGGTCTCATCCAGCATTCGTCGCTTTACCTGCGAAAAACAATGCCTTGATTGGTAGATATCCCGCACATTAACAAAACCACTCATTACTTACTGGAGGTATGTGAACCTGAGATTTCATCTCCGTAATGAAGAGAAACACGTACAGATATTGTCAGAGCGACGGATCAAGGTTGAGCCAAAAAGTTGGTCTGCAGATAGTTACACTGGAGATCATTTCAATGTTTGCCTTCATTATCTCCTGCACACAGTTTAAATACCAAACTGGCGGTTTGTTGTCATCCTCTGTGATCATTACGTGTGTCGCTGCCCTGTTAAGGCTCAGTGAAGTCCACACATCCCCACATCTAAGCAATGTGAGCATAATGAGATCAAAATGAGCCAAAATAGGAAATCAAGACCCGCGTTCTGTATCAGCGAAATGCATCTAATCGCACGTATTCATCCCGCCACACACACACACACACACACAAAGAGGGATAAAGTGAGCTAATGATATTCACATGGCTTACACCCGGTGCTGGCGTTGCTATGCCCTAATGGCTGCAGAACACAAAGGCCTGTTTGAGGCCGTCACTTTGATCCTGGCAGCTCGGGGCTCCCGCGGCTCTGCCCCACTAAAACCTTTATTAGCCATATGCTGGGGACATCAGAAACCAGTCAATCAGCATTTACAACGGCACACAAATGGGAATCAAACCGCAGAACACACGCCGCCTGACCCACATTCAACTTGCATAACAGTCCAGTGGCGCGTTTCTCTCCAAAACTTTCCACAAGTCATTCAAAGGCGAAGTCCACCCCGAAGGGAGGTATCGCAGATCCTAATTTAAATGCTCAAAACTTGAGCGGGTTGAAAAACTTGGCCGGGAGATATTGAACATCCTCACACACGTCATCGATTCCTCAGACGGAGGATATAAAAGTCCTTTTTTGGGGGGGTCAGAGGGTCAAGAAAGAAACGTACAAACTGTGTAGTGACAGTTCATTCTGAGCAGGAACAAAACCAGCGCACAACGAGGAAGGCTCTGGGAAATGTCAGCTGTGAATACAATTTAAATCAACAGGAGAATTATTTTTGTCCCAGTATTTACTGACTCAGTTGAGTCTACAAGGATAGAATGATGAAGAAGGTTCTCTAGCTTGCATGATGATTATCGCCATTGGACTTTGATGGGAAGCACACAGCCCTACAGTAGCCGCCTACAGTATGGGTGGCGAGGATGCACTGAGCGATGGACTGAGCGATGGAGAACGGTGGAGAACAGAGAGAGAGAGAGAACACAGGCGATAATAGAAGTCCCTTGATATCTCTAATGGGCAGCTGATTAGAAAGCAGAAGCACCAAAACAGGTAATTCTTCTTCTTATCGTCAGCACCAACAGTCAGGCTCACACTTATCTCCATAATGACTCCAACTATAATTAATGAGCCTTTTGAGAGTACAGTGACTTGTGCTGAAAACTGCACACACACACACACACACACACACACACACACACACGGGGACTTTGGTAATGACGGCAGATTGAACGAAGCTGACGGTGTTTCATTCTATTCCATCTTTTATTTCTCCTCGCTCGATCGTCTGAAAACTTTGTCCCAAGGACGACCAGCAGCGTGAACAGGGCGGGGCCTCTGACGAAGGAGCCACAGACCGGACGCAACAAGTGGACGTAGTCGTCGTGACGTCACCCGTCGGTGGCTTCACTCATTTGAAGCCTCGAGTCCGTCAATTTGGCAGTGGCCATCTTGGATTTTTTGCAACCAGTGAATGGAAGTGACCATATTTGGCCTCTGGTAGCGACCCGTCAATCAAAGTAAGCCCACCCTAAATAATACCTCGTTTATGGGCTATTTGACTCATTGGGCTTCAACCGTCAGAACCGGAGGTTGAAGTTTCCAGGATAGTGGGTCTGAAATCTACTCCATGGACAAAGTGCGTCACAGGCCGTGGTTACACTCGTCTTTTCAATGCGACCGTTTAGTTTGTAAGGGTTCTTTCCTCAGTGACGGATGTTTAACAGCAGGAGCATCGAGCGCCGCACAGTACGCCGACGTGTTCTGATGAAAGCTTTATCCAGTCGATAGCCCAACAACTCCAACGTTTCTTCTGTTTTTGCATCCCAAGAGGGAATGACGGCAGCAACTATGCAACCACCGGCCAACGCATCGTGCTCCTTACGCGGCCAATTCAAAAAAAGAATCTTAATATCTGGAGGAAGAGACTAAAACAATGTAGTGCTCTGCAAATTGTCCCGTACAGCAGGCTGTCACCACAGCACGTCCCCCCACAGCTCCTCATGTACTTCCAGCTACTAGAGCTAATGTAGCGTCCCCTCGGATGGCGGCGCTCCACGGGTGAGTTGATGAGTAAACCTGCACGGCGATAGCTCCACCGCTGTGTGCCAGATTGGAAAGGATAGGGAGGACAGGGTTCTTGTTCAAACATGAAGACACATGCCGTTACACTTTATCACAGACGCACACGCCCACTTTGCTGGAGCCGACCACAGTTACTCAATCTCCAGTTAGGGGATGTAAGTTCTGAATGCAGGACTTTTACTGGTAGTGGAGTACTGTCACAGTGTGGTACTAGTACCTTTACTGGTAGTGGAGTACTGTCACAGTGTGGTACTGGTACTTTTACTGGTAGTGGAGTACTGTCACAGTGTGGTACTAGTACCTTTACTGGTAGTGGAGTACTGTCACAGTGTGGTACTGGTACTTTTACTGGTAGTGGAGTACTGTCACAGTGTGGTACTAGTACTGTTACTGGTAGTGGAGTACTGTCACAGTGTGGTACTAGTACTTTTACTGGTAGTGGAGTACTGTCACAGTGTGGTACTAGTACTTTTACTGGTAGTGGAGTACTGTCACAGTGTGGTACTAGTACTGTTACTGGTAGTGGAGTACTGTCACAGTGTGGTACTAGTACTGTTACTGGTAGTGGAGTACTGTCACAGTGTGGTACTAGTACCTTTACTGGTAGTGGAGTATTGTCACAGTGTGGTACTAGTACTTTTACTGGTAGTGGAGTATTGTCACAGTGTGGTACTAGTACCTTTACTGGTAGTGGAGTATTGTCACAGTGTGGTACTAGTACTGTTACTGGTAGTGGAGTATTGTCACAGTGTGGTACTAGTACTGTTACTGGTAGTGGAGTACTGTCACAGTGTGGTACTAGTACTTTTACTGGTAGTGGAGTACTGTCACAGTGTGGTACTAGTACTTTTACTGGTAGTGGAGTATTGTCACAGTGTGGTACTAGTACTGTTACTGGTAGTGGAGTATTGTCACAGTGTGGTACTAGTACCTTTACTGGTAGTGGAGTATTGTCACAGTGTGGTACTAGTACTGTTACTGGTAGTGGAGTATTGTCACAGTGTGGTACTAGTACTGTTACTGGTAGTGGAGTACTGTCACAGTGTGGTACTAGTACTTTTACTGGTAGTGGAGTACTGTCACAGTGTGGTACTAGTACCTTTACTGGTAGTGGAGTATTGTCACAGTGTGGTACTAGTACTGTTACTGGTAGTGGAGTATTGTCACAGTGTGGTACTAGTACCTTTACTGGTAGTGGAGTACTGTCACAGTGTGGTACTAGTACTGTTACTGGTAGTGGAGTACTGTCACAGTGTGGTACTAGTACCTTTACTTCCACCACTGGCAGGTAGTTGAAGCCGTCTGTTTGGTGTGAATTCAACGTTACACAGAACAGCGAGTAGAGGATCAGAGGGCAGGTGAAATCTGTAAATAAAGTGTTTCATGAGTCCATCGACTCATTCGACTCACGATAAAAGAGACGGTGAACAATTAACTGGAAAGAAGCGACAAAGAGAGAAACCTTCCTCTTCTCTCTGCTCGTCATCCAAGGCTGTTTGGTTTAAACCAGACGCGGCTGATATATAATCACGACTGTCACCAAAAAAAAAATGTAATTCCAGAATCCTCACATAGGACGAGCGAACCAGCTGCCACAAACCCAGCAGCGTCTGGGCCGACATCGAGAACCCGTACGACGAGCACGGCTCGATGCCGCGCGTCCTCGGCCGGGCCGCCGGTAGCCGGTCGAGTCAGGAGCAGCTCAGGTGTGACACGGGCAGCGCCGGAACAGATGCTTCCACTTTAATGACCTCACAAAGAGCTAACTTCCCCCGTGATGGAGCAGACACGCAGCACAGCTGGGTCCTGACGGATGCCAGGGCACAAACACACACAGACGACCCGGCTAAGATATATTCTAATGTATTCGGGTCTGTCAAATGTCAAGTGAGCTAATCTGGGAGATGGAATTTCTTGGCACCCGTGATGAAGAAGAAGAAAAAGGAATGTGGAACATAATGAAAAATAATATCCAGGATTGTTATTTTAACAAGAGGGTTGGAGTGTGAGGGCTGGAAGAGAGAACCGCTGACTGTCAGCCAATCCCAGAGCCAGAAATACGGTGGAAGTCAGAGCCGAGCGATGAAATGTGAGTCACTTTTCATTAGCAACTCATTTGTCAAGTTAGTTTTTCCACTAATGGGTCCTTTGGTTTGTATAATATCAGAAAATATGGAACATTTTAAGTGATGTCAATCAGAGAAAAGCAGCCAACGAGCCCATTTCAGAGGCTGAAACCAAATGTTTGACAAATACTTTAAACTGTCAATTAACTATCGGCTGTCTGCAGACTTATCAATTATTCTTATTAGGGATGCACATAATGTGAAATTCTGGGCGAATATTGATGACAAGGATGTTTTATTTTTGTTATTGTTGTTATTTATTATGTTGTTCACCTCTAATTCAACTTCTTGAATTAGAGGAATACCGCCAAATGCGCTCAGTTCGGTTTATTTTGAAGAGCTGTGAATAAAGACCAGCGGATTAAAACCAGGGTAAGATCCACCAATTCCTCTAAACTCTACAAATTTGACAGGCTTTCAGTCCTGCTGTCTGCTTTAAGCCACACCAGCTGGCTGGAAGTGATGCTCCGTCATCGAACTTCATCGAGCCTCACGATGGCTCCATCGCTCTAGCAAACGGACGTCACATGTCAATGCTACTCCAGTAACAGCCGAGGCCAGAGTAGTTCCTGCATCAGGAAAAATAACACGGATATAAACAATCGTATGGAACTAATGATTGAAACAGTGGAGGCCATGATCAAGTGGACTTTTCTGCTCCGTTTTCTCATCATTACTCCGTCTACACAAGCTGCTATACAGCTCACCTCATCGGCTAACAATGCTGTGACACAATCACAAGTCTCTGTCAAACGCATCATTATCCTAAATACAATATGTCTGACAGACAATGCAATGTTTGTTTTGTATTTCTCCTTTCTAACAATGCCTGCAGTTCTTCCAAAGCTCCCCCTGCAGACTTGTTGTTTGAGGCCGAGGTTGGTGGAGAGGCAGCCCTGGACTGGATATTTACATAAATGAGCCAATTTAGCTGCATTTCAGAGAACCGGACCGGCTGGCAGACCGACTGGCTGCCTGAACCACACACACACACACACACACACACACACACACACACACACACACACACACACGGACACTGACAGAAACTCACAACAAATGACACAGCAGAGTAAATACTCCAACAGTCCAGCGGGCCCCGTTAGCAGATTACCAAGTGGCAAAGATGCAAAATGAGATATCTTTATTCAGCAGTTATGAGGTCGCGGTAATCCCAGACGTCGCAAAAATGAATTGAAAGAACACAAAGAATGAAAACAACATGGAGCGTCGCATATTATGTGAAAGACAGACGGCTTTTTAGAGAACAGCGGCTGAGGGAGCCGGACGTTTCGGGTTTGTTAGTGTCACTGTCAGCTCGGCATGAAAGAAGAGTGAGGGCCGCTGCCAGGCCATGACAGGCCAATGACCGGGGTAGTGAACAGAAGAGACGACAGAAAGCAAAATGAGCGTGCACACACACACACACACACGCACACACACACACATGGATTGTGCCAATCCGGTGCCAGTAAATTGCTCTGTGCTGGAGAGCTTAGGGAGGCATCAGAGAGCCCGGGCAGCATCCTGCTCTGAGCTGCAGATCCCAGGCCGACTGAATGTGGATGCTTGGCCCAGTCGGCTGGATCAGCTGCTAATACACAGCCTGGGACCAGGGAATTACTGAGTAAGCACTGAGCCCCATGCAGCCAGCTAGCGACGTGCACGCACAAACGTGCACACACAAAACAAAAAAAAAGGGGGGGTTGTGGGGGGGGGGTGACCACGCTTGGTCACCGGGACGCACGGCATACTTGCAGACCCTCCTGCCATGAAAACAGACAAAAGGTGCTGCCAGCTACACCGGTGTGCATTGCCATGGATGGATGCTATAGCTGGGCACGTTTGAAATTAAAGGAGCAGTGTGTAAGATCTGGTGGCATCTAGTGGTTTGTTGCAGGTTACAATCACCCAAACTCACCCCTCCCTTTCCAAGCATGTCAGAGAACTACGGTGGCCTTCAGGTAGAGAGTACATATATATACACATATATATATATATATATTTATACACACACCTCCACCTACAGAAGATCCTCAAAGATCAAAGTAAGCGGCACGTTCAGATATTGAGCGTCATCGGTTTATTAACCGGTGGGAAAGCTTCCTCATCCCTACCGCCAACATGATGTGAAGGCTTCCTCTGGTACAATAACCCAGCTGAACCCCTCCCCCCCCCCCCCCCCCCCCGATGCACTGGCCTACTTCCCAAAGTACTCACATCTGGCAGAGAGACACAAAACCCCTGCAAGGTGCTTTTGAGTAAACCCTTGCTTTATATTTAAAGCTCTTATTTCATCCATCCGTGTGATATGGGAGTTTATGCGCACCGGCTTCTTTTTTTGGACCGTGTTCTCTTCATCCGCAGGTTCTCTGGCGGATCGATGTGATGTTTAACACACTCCCTCCGCGTTCCCTCCGGCCCGCAGCGAACAAGCCCCTCGCCATCGACCCCAAAACCCAGCCCGCCGGGCGCAGATCGAAGGCCCGCCCGTCACGTGACCCGCCCGGCACAACACTCGCGGGAGGTTCCTCTTCTCAACCGGGCCGCCTCCCACTTCCTGCTCAGCCGCCGGTTACCGGGGTGAACCATCGCCATGGGCAACGGACCAAGAGAAGGAGGAGGAGGAGGAGGAGGAGGAGGAGGACCGGGAGGAGGGAGGTGAGGCGGAGAGGGAGATGTGAATAGATGTGAGAAGAGGGCATGAAATCGATGAGGCCGTGCAACAGCTTTGAGGCTCATGTGCCCACACACTGAGATAGAGATGCAGACGGGAACACACACACACACACACACACACACACACACACACACACACACGGTGAAGTAGAGAGCGAGATGACCTGGCATTCACCACTGCCAACAATCTCGTCCATATTACAGGAGCGAGCGAGAGCGATACACACATCCCTCCCTCTCAAGTTAAATGTTTCATCCATTTTTAGACTGCACAAATTAATCTTCTCCACCTCCTCTGACATGAATATGAGTTTTAACTTTAACTCTCCTATAATTAAAGCAGAGCTTTAGCGTTTCATGCGTGGAGATTTCACGAGTTTCATTTTCCACCGCAGCCCGTTGCTGCAAAAGGTCTTGTGTTCCTTTTAAATGTCACTCCGCTGAAAAACAGGGTTGCATTTAAGCAGCAGTAGGACTAGTGATATTTAACAGGGAGGGAAATTAGAGAGGCTGCGAGAAACGCTCCGCTTGTCAGCCTCACAGCCGAGGACGTATTTATAAAGAGACATCCATGGTAACGGCGAGTACCTGACTGAATTAAAAAGGCGCTAAACAGGTTCATGAGGAATAATCTCATCAAACGTTTCAACTTCAAGAATCATTGTGTATCCAAGATGAAATTAGAATGGCGGGTACTTTATCCAATGTTTTAATGCCAGTACAAAAACAAGAGCTGCAAATGTTCTCCTTTCCTTTGACAACTGGAGAGAAACTCTGAATCATATTGTTGGCAGGCCTTCAGAGCGCCATACAACACATGGATATTTTTCGACTTCAAGAAAACCCAACATCATTCACTCTTTATTTAATGGTCCGCTATCTCACTGGCGAGGACCAAACCATCTGGTCCACTTGAAATGGTGGCTCGTGTACGCAGTCGGAGGAGATATTGAAAAGGCATTTTCTCAGCGCCCGATCTCATCCTCTGAACTGGCCGGAGGTGGGTACTAAAACATAAACTATAGTAATAATGGGAGGGTTAACGCCAGCGTATGGATTGCTTTTTCTCAGCTGGCAACCTCCGCTTCCGCCGTGTGAAGTCAAAGCTTCATGTGTTAAAGCTGCATTCTCTCTAGTGTCCACCAGGGGGCGACTCCTCTGGTTCTATAGAAGTCTATGAGAAAATGACTCTACTTCTCTCTTGATTTATTACCTCAGTAAACATTGTAAACATGAGTTTATGGTCTCAATCTCTAGTTTCAAGTCTTGTTATTAAGTTATGGTCCATTTAGAGTCAAACAGACCATAAAGCTTTAGGGGCGGAGCTACCTTGTGATTGACAGCTCACTACCAGCCCCTACTGGCATTACCAAAATCAGTGAATCTCGGCCTGATACTTGATCAAATGCTCCTTTAACGGACCACCTCCGCACACTCCACTGAGTGACAGACCAGTGTGAGAGTGACCAGAGAGCCAGTACAATAACCACACTGTTTAGAGCACCTTAGTGGTCGTGTGTGTGTGTGTGTGTGTGTGTGTGTGTGTGTGTGTGTGTGTGTGTGTGTGTGTCACCTCTCCAGCCGCGTGGTTTCAGCTCAAGCCTCTGCTGTGCGAAGGGGAGACGGGCGCGACCGCACAAGAGCCTCCATTACGGCTCCGGCACAAGAGCCCCGCTCCATTATGGCTTCCACATAAGGGCCTTCATTGGGGCTCTTAGTCATTCTAATGAGCCGCGCTGTGCGGCTCTGCAGAGCCTCCTGACTCGGTTCTGCACCGGGGCCCCGTGTAACAGCTCCCACGCGACACCCGGCAGCCCCCTAATGCAGGAGAGCGCTCAACGAGGGTTGTGATTTTTTTTTTTATTTCTGTAATTGTGAAGCTTCAGAGGGCTCTTAGGCAGAGATTTAATGGCGTCTAATGGAATCTCATCACAGAACAGAGGAAAAAGGGACGGAGAGGGGGAGACTGACTAATGTCTCTACATACTTGTGCTTCGCAGTCATGCCCTTCATTCTGTGAAAGCCCTTACCTTTCTGAATGATACCTTCTAGAAAGCATTTACATGTGTATGCGTGTTTATTTACACGACACAAAGTGCATTCAACGGATATTTAGCTGTGATCTGAAGAGATTCATGGGGAAAGTGTGGATTGATGGTATGTTTTGTGATAAGCACCAACTGGGAGCCATAATTCACCACCACTTCACTGTAGACACGAGAGAGAACGCAGCTTTAAGACATGAAGCTTCGGCTTCACTCGTCAGAACCGGAGGTTTCCTTCTGCTCCCGTTAGCTCCACCTAAAGCAACACATGACAGCGTCCCTAACTCTGATATCCCTTTATTCCCCTTTGCAGACGTCTCATATTTCTCTCGCTCTTTGACCACACAAAACTGTCTCCCAGCTGGTTTCGGGTTAAAGCCTCCCACTCGCATCTTTAAAGACGTGCCTCTGCGGCACAGTTAAAAATGACGAGTCCTTTGCAGCGTCAGCGGTCACGCTTAAAAGCCGGCCTGCTTTGTTGTGCACAGTCGAGGAGACCGTGCATCCAGCCCGTTGTTGCTCTTCAGGTGCATCTCCAAGTGACCCGTCTTAATAAGAGGCTGCATAGACGGGAAAGCATCATCATCATCATCATCATCATCATCAGCGCCATCAGCGCTGCCACGTAAGCCTTATAGACGAGGGTACAAATAAAGTGCAGGAAATGCAAATGCAAGAAAAACATCCTCTGGTCATGTTTACAATGAATTTGTCCTGCGAGTTATTTTCGTTCTATTGAATCTGAGACTCTCTGCTCACATAATCAGATTTTATACAATTCCAGTGACAACTTTGTACTTTGGAGACCAGACAATGACACGAAGACACACGAAATGAGTAGAACTACGCAACAAATGAGGACATGAATATGCTCCTTTGTCTTTTTTGTGAAACAGCAGGATTGTCGACTTTGTTCACAGACATTTTAGTGGGAGGCAGAATGGAAAAGCTTTCGTTTTATTTAAATGTAGCAACGTTTTTTGAAGTTCTTACATTCTAGAAAAACGGTGATTGGCGTCAACACAATGACTCGACTTTTCAAAGTTACTGTAAATATATTATTTTCTGTTTCCGTCTGCCACTTCCTTGAGTTTTCTAAAAGACAGTTATTACAGTCACTCCAGCAGACAATAGTCTGTCAGTCACAGTATCAGTGTCTGCACACAGCATGTGTGTTTCAGTCTTCACTACGGCTACACACACACACACACACCTACAGTCGGAGAAGCATGAACCAGGACCATGCAAATGCATACAGCAACCAGTCAGCGTGCAGGTCGACCTTTACAATGAGCCAACATTTAGGTGTTTAGCTCTAATGGAAGGAGGGAGATTGTTCACAACTCCTGGTAGCAAGGACAGCTCGTTCAGCATGCGGTACGGCCAACAGGTCGTGACCTGAAGTGGCCCGTTAGTGGTGTGAGGGTTTAGTGAAATGTAGGCACAAGTCAGGCCACGTGGTGTCTTATTAAGATAAGGGACCGTCTCCGGCAGCCAGTGCAGCGAGGAGTAAATAGGATTAGTGCGAGACCTACAGCTAGTCCTGGTAAGCCGAAGACGCGTCAGGACAGTTTGACTAAAGCGAGTGAAAAGGGCATCGCAGAAGTCGAGACGGGGGAAAATGAAGGCGTGGATGATACGCTGTTAAGTCTGGCTGAGAGTTGGTCCTGCTCATTGATTCACACTGTCCTCGTACGACACAAGATATTTAAAAGGGACACAGTCGCTACAGCATGGTGAATGGTATCATTGTACACTTGTATCGTCTCAAGCTTCACTTTGCTGCTGGTGAATAAACTGATGGAGTCCACAAGTGAAGTGAAAAAGAAGACTGACGCAGCCACAGAGCACAAGTTAAAGTACTATTAGACCGAAAGGAAAGGCACCACTTTGACACAACAGGGGATTTATACTCCGGCTCCCGTCCTGCAGTACCACTCTCTGCCTGAACTGTTACTGTGAAAGCACATCTGGTTGCAAGGGAGGAATCGTATGAAGATCCTGATTTGATGCAGTAATTAAATCACTGCTAGAGTTTCATTCCCCTTAATGGACCAACATTGTTAGAAGATACCGACTGAGATGAAATGTGAAATTGGTCAACATTGGCCAACACGTTATTTACAGGGGGATGAACTCATCATGGATATTAGCAGAATAAAGGATAAAAGCACGCAACCATATGGAACAAGCCATCAGTGTAACATTACAGACTATAAAACATGCGGCGGAGGACATTATGTTGAATTATATTACAGCGGCGGGCTATTAAAGATTAAATACAGTAAAGCACCTCCACTTCCTGATGTGGTTCAGCTCGTGTTCTACAAAGGGAAGCATCCACGCAGCAAACAAGGCGTGTGTTTACTACGGCGCGCGGAGGCACGCCGCATGTGACGGAGAGGACAAAGAGCAGAGGGGAGGACGGGGGAGACAAAGAAGACATCGGGGGAGATCAGAGGTCGTCGCGCTGACAGCTCGCTTTGATTCACCTGGAAGCCCTCCGTGAGCGCACACACACACACACACACACACACACACACACACACACACACACACACACACACACACACACACACACACACACACACACACACACACACACACACACACACACACACACACACACACACACACACACACACACACACACACGTATGGCGGCGACGCACGCTCAACAGGGGTGACAGCACAGAGCGCCCAATTTACATTAATAAGATTTCTTGTTTTTCCCTCGCTTAGACAAGAGATATTTGAAGCATTTATTAAATTATTAATCTATTTATTTATTCATTTAGTCAGTCAGTCATGTTTTTTTCATGGCTGAGAAGCTCAGTGTAATTTCATTGAGCTACCAGATGGTTGAGGGTTTAATTAACAACTTCAAAAGCAATAACTGGAGAGCTGGCCAAACACACACACACACACACACACACACACACACACACAGTCACATACGCACGATATCAGCTGCTGCGCAAGCACAAATGCATATCATCCACACTTATTAATTCATACAAAATAAAAGAATCAAACAGAAGAGCAGCCATTGTAGTCTGGGCGTGTCTCCGTACGGTCCTTTCTCCTCGTGATGGAGGCTGCTCCCCCGGCTCCCCCGGCTGTGGGTGGAGAGGCGATAGTTGGAGGGGAGGTGATGTGGATGAGCTCGGCGCTCCCACACTGCAAGTCACACCCTGCTGATTGGATCTTACCAGCCTCTCGGGGACAATAAAAAAAAAAACACCCCGCCTTCCCTTCATCTCTTCGGCTTTACTGGCAACCGCAGCCATTATTCCAGCGTAATGACATTATTTTGATTGGCGGAGCAACAGCGGGCCTTCATCTGCCCGCATTAGGCCCGGTAATCAGACAGCACTGGGTTATGTTAATACGAGTGGCACGGGGCAAGGAGCCATTAACCCGGCCTGAGGGGTCAGTCGGCCTGTTGGTGTGCGTCGGCCTCCTCCGGTCCATCCACTGATGGTACCGATGACAGAAATACAATCCAAACAAAGAACTACTCAAGAACAGCTGGCACCATTTCACCAGTGTTTCTGTACTCAACATCATTCATCAACTAAACCTCATGCCAAAGAATGACTCATTTACATTTGTGTTTTACGAGGTTAGGACCGCCCGATGTTGCCTTACACGCATAAGAATGATCACCGTCTCTTCTGGGAGGCTTAGAGCGTATTAATGAAGCTTCTCTTTTTATTCTTATATCATTCAAATATCTCCTCAAACACAAAGTGTACGCAGAGGTCACGAGAGGAATAATGGAGGTGCATGTCTCGGGTGCACAGCTGGAGAGACCATGTAGTCATGGAGCACAGAGAGCTTATTAACCTGCTGTAGTGGCTCTCCAAGGCTTGGGTTGATGAGCGCCGACTTGGTACAATTAGGTGCAGAAGCCTGACTCTGGTTTGACATTAGAGCATGAGATGTTCCACCCGGACACATGAATGTCCGGGCTTCAACACGAGGGAAACCACCGTCAGTACGGTTGGTCTTCACTCTCTCGTGCAGGGATAAAAACCCAGGATGAACCCGGACAAAGACACATTTCAGCCACAAGGTTATTATTAAATAAAGTAAAAGAGAGCGCAGAATGGGCTCAACCGAAACATCAAGAGGACGTCTAAAAAGTTTGCTTGGCAACAGCCTCCAGTCAGCATTTGTAAGCAATACTGGATCAAGTCAACGGGGAACCGAGACAGTTGGCTCATTTAAATTTAAGAACTCTTACTGTAGGTCAGCAAACCAAAAGGGCTTCAACGCGTTGTGATTTCCAAAAGAAATGGTTTAGGTCCCTGGTGACTTTCCACTGATGCCAAAATGAAATCCTATCAGCAGGCGCCAGTCAGTCTCTTAAATAAAACACATGGAAACAGAGAGGGGGGGGGGGGCTCTTTAGATGTTATATAGGAACTCCTGATTAATAACAAATATAGTAGCTTATGAAATTCTGAGTTTGCCCTTTGGATTAGAGACTGTGTGCGGGTTGCGTATGGGTGTGTAGATAGCGAACACATTTCCTCACTGTCATCCATTGTTTGCAGGGTAAACAGGACAATGAGGATCTTCAGAAGGCCTTCAGATCAATGTCCTTCCTGCTGCAAATGTCAGTCCAGTCTGTTCATTAATCTTTTGCCACCAAACAAAACAAAAGGAGCTTTGTTAGATATTGAACCCTCCGCCATCGCTTTGATGAATAATCCCCCTTTGCTCACAACAAAGAGAAATTGCTTATTGTGCAATTTTTGCGGCCTAAGTCAGACTCCTCTGTGCCTACCTTTACTTTAAACATTAAGAGGAATATGGAACGAGCCGTGCACGGGGGCTCCCAGGGACTGATTTGTGTGCTGGCCATAATGAAGGCCCAACATTTGCAATTTATCAAACTAAATTTAAACATAAATCATGTTTAGATTCACCGCCTGGTCTCCTCTGCAGATTCCTGCTTTTTTGTTCCGTCGTGCAAAAGAGGAACAAAAAGGAACAAAAAAGGAGGAAACAAACACTTTTCAGTCATTTAAACAAAAGGAAAATGACCGACTTGTGTTTAGCGGTCGATTAAAAGACCACAATGTTGGCACATGGGATTGTATTTGTGAGTGTGCGCGTTAAAGTTTCAGGTGGTTGCGTGATGATCCTCATCATCGGTTGCCACGCCCGGAGCGGAGACATCAGCCGCCGTCTGTTCAATCCCGCCTCCCAAGTCACGAAAAGTCAACTCCATGCACGAAGAGCTGAGCCGGACGTTCGTAGAGATGCTCCCTCGTGAGGATGCTCGTCTGCTCGCTTTGCGCGCTCGCATCACGTGCATGTGCCTTTCATGTGCACGATTTAAGACTAATTAAGCGACGTGCACGTGTATGGAGCGACTCACAGCGCGTGATGTGCGCGTACGAGTCGTGGAAAACGCTGCTACGTTCAAAAAATGAAGCAGTCTATAGACAATTATTGTTAATATCACGATTAAAGTCCTGCATTCAAAATCCTACTTAAGTCAAAGTTAACGAGTGTATAATGACGATGTACTCACTGTGCAGCCTCCTTAGTTGCAACATTAGATTATTATTGTAAGATGCATATTAATTAGGGATGAACCTTTTTCAGTCCCAATACCGACACCGATACCTGGGCTTCGGGTACCGATCCGATACCAGTAGGTATGCGAGTCGTATATTAAGACTGGAGGTGCATGAACCTCTCTGTCTCTATGTGGGCTCAGCACCACGGTCCTCCGCTGAATGTCACATGTGCCAATGTTAAAGAAAGCAATTAGCCACTGTTGGCATGTCCCGGTCTGTGGATGAGTAATGGCTGGCGGGGCGGGAGTGTCTAGCCCTGATAAATTCTACTGTCCCCCTGCCTTATTAGTACAATGACTAGCTGGGGAGGGAGGGGGGTGGGGGGGCTGGGAGCTAAGGTGAGAGACCATAGGGGGTGTCAAAGATAAACCCAGATTGACAGCGGAGCGCCGTGGCTAAATGCTAATGCACCGGGTGACATTTCCGACGCCGGCCCGGGTTAGCTTAGATGCTGCTGGCGCGCTGACAAGACGGAGCTGCAGAGACAGGGGGGGGGGGGGGGGGGGGGGGCACCAACGCTTTCTTTCTCTTCATCCTTTCTTCATTCTCAAAATGAAAGGAGGGTTAAGATATTGAGGCTTTTATCGCTAGTTAGCAGGATAAGCTAATAGCAGGTGCTTCATTGAAGGAGAGAGCGACGGGTAAAGACCAAGAGAGACAAAAGCAGAGAAGAAGAAGAGACAACACCGGTATTTAGAGAGAGGAAAAGACCCTGCTTTGCCTTCCCACCATGCACCTGGGGACTTTAGTCCGATACTTTGTCCACTAAATCCCCAAGCGCTGCTTTCTGTTGATAAACCCTCTCTCTCTCTCTCTCTCCCTCGCCCCCCTGCGAGGATGATTTCTATCTCCACGCTCAATTTTCCAGGAGTTGCCAGACCATTACAGACCGGAGATAGAGAAAAACTTTTTTTTGGGGCCGGTGGGTGGGAAGTGGAACGCCTGTCGAGGCGGAGCGAGGCCTCGTCTTTCTGGGTGGTCGGACGTGATGGTGTGTTGAAGCTGTGTCTAATTGGCGGTATTTTTAACATTGAGTGGAGTGTCATGGCAAAGAAACCTCCAGAGTTATGAACGCCACCTTTAATGGAATCTAATTAGTGGACCGGTGTGCTAACAGAAAGTCAGTGAGCAGAACAGGCACTGGTGTGTGTGTGTGTGTGTGTGTGTGTGTGTGTGTGTGCGCTCCTTATCCGAATGCTCACTGAATAGTTCTGATACCTAATGCATTGTGACAGAATGTGTGTGCATGCATGCATGTCTACGAGAGCAAGCGCTACAGAACAGAACTCACTAAAAATATAATATATATTTAGACGTGTTGGAACAGGAAGTCTGTATTTAACGAGGGCTGCAACCAACAGTATGTTTGATATGGATTAATTAGTCCATCAGTTTAGAGCAGGACATGGTGGAAAGGCTCTTCTTATGTTGGGCTTTGAGATTTAAAATCTCTGGTTTAGTCCAACCAACGGTCCAAAACGCAAAGATTTAAAAATACATATTCAGCCAACAATGAATTCACACCGAGACTCGTATTCATACAGTAGCTTATTGAAATGTTGTGGATTCTGAAATAACGTAATTATACACATAAAACAATGTTGATATGAATAAAAGTATTCTTAAAAATATAGATATTTGGTCAAATGTGGATATACAATTTGTCATGAAACATTGGGGACCCACTCAGATGACCACCTGTGTGATCGCTACCTTGAAAACAAACAGTTTGATTTAGTTTTACCACTAAATTAGCAGGTAGAAATCTACTACTTCTCCCTGAATGACACATATTGAAGATATAAATATGTAAATACATTACTTTAAATGCACTGGAGGCCTCTAGTTTCCACATCACACTTGTTGAAGGTGCGTCACCTCTGACTGGTACCAACACAACAGACTGAATAAAGTCAATTCAGCCGACTATCAGGCTACTAATTGACTATATAACTAATCATTCATGAGCTGTAGCTCATCAGATATGTTCACAACCTCCATGTGATCTCACATGTGATATTAGGGAATCTGAAGTGTCAGCCAATGACCCTAGTTAGCAGCACACACACACACACACACACACACACACACAGAGATTACAGTATTGTTTTTGGAATTAGACGAAGACAGATTGGAGAGAGATTAGTCTTCTCAGGCGACGTAATCAGATTTGGTTTTTGGCCCCCGAGCGTCCTCTGGAGCGGTGCTGATCCGATCTGATCCCGTCATTGAGCACAAACAGCAGAAACCCAGACTTCCCCCTCCCTCCTCCCTCCTCCCTCCTTTCTCTCCCCTGCTCCTTCCGCCCTTTTCTTTCCACAACTCCATCTTTCCATTTCTTCTTCTTCTTCTTCTTCTTCTTCTTCTTCTTCTTCTTCTTCTTCTTCTTTACCCTTTAAACTTCATTAAACGACCTCATTTATTCCGTGCTCTGGAGTCCTACCTCCCCACGTCTGCCCCTCTCTTTCTTCTTCCCTCTGTACCCTTTTTCTTCTTCTTCTTCCAAACAAGTTATTTTTTTGCTCATTACCGCCTTCTGGAAGCATAAAAGTGAGTCTAAAACCAACATTAAAGTCTGCAGTGTTTATGTGTGTATACACTGTGTTAAAAATGCCAACTAGTGGGCCAGTTTTCATGATGAGCCTTCCCATGGAGTTTACACCGCACACTGAGTTCATTACAATAGATCAGTGAGGAGAGAAACACACACACACACACACACACACACACTGATATGTGTAATGGGTCTTCCTTTTATGACGAGCAGCGGTAATTAAAAATGCCACTCTGTGTGACAGGGCAGGGGGGGGGAGGGGAGGGAGGGGAGAGATGGACGGAGAAGAGGGGGAGGCAGAGAGGGAGAGGAGTCTGGTCTGGTCTGGTCCTCTCTTTAATGAGGGTCCTAATCAACCCAGCGGCTGCCCTGAGACCCCCCCAGGTTCATTAGACCAGAAAAGCCAGACTGCCAGGAAGAGGAAGGGGGGGGGAGGAGGGAGAGGAGGGGCCGCGCCGAAGAAGGAAGGGGAAAGGTTTTTTACCGATTGATGAAGTGAAGAAGTGGTAGAGGCAAAAAAAAGAAAGTGCAGAGAGAGACAGAGGGGGGGGGGGGGGCAGCGGAGATAACAGTGTGGGTCATTGGACGAGTCACGGCTGCCATCGATCCCCTGATTGGCTGTCTGACGGTTTCAACACGGCTGCCAGCCCCTTTAATACGGGGCGTCTCCTGTGTCAGAACGAGCACCATGTGTGCCACATGTAGTCCACGTCTCCGCCACCAGAACTGAAGTCTGTCCCCCTTCCTCCAGGAGGGCCGGTGAGACCACCTTACAGCTGCACCGATGAACACACACTTCCTTTTTTTTTTTTTTTACCCCCCCCCCGGCGAGCGGGAGACAAAAGGTCTATGTGTGTGTGTGTGTGTGTGTGTGGGTTGAGAGTAACATTTAGTGACGTGTGCACACTGCGAGGTGAGAGTGTTACAAAGTGTTATACTGGCCCCTCAGCACTCCCCCCCCTCCCCCCCCACCGGTCCTCTCACATTGATTGGACAGCAGGGGAACAAGCATGGCTTCCAGCGGCCCACTCCACTCCTCTCCTCCCTGCAAATGCCAAGACACAGTATGCGTGCACACGCGTGTTACATTGTTTCAACACAAGAGAAACAATGTAACTCTGTATGAATATCAACTAATACAGATTTGAGGATGATTTTAGATCGACTAGGGGGAAAGGAGAGGAGATCAGATCTATCAATAGAGTGGGGCGTCCCAAAATTAAATGACCATGATCGACTGTGATATTTAATATGATAAAACTATATAAATATCAAATCAAGCTCTTCCTAAACTAACAGGGGGCGATCTAGATGTTTTGGTTTCACTTCAGGGGAGCTTTCATGCTGCAGCCAGGCGGCAACCTCCGGTTCTGAAGAGTGAAGCCAAAGCTTCATGTGTTAAAGCTGCATTCTCTCTAGTGTCCACCAGGGGGCGACTCCTCTGGTTGTATAGAAGTCTATGAGAAAATGACTCTACTTCTCTCTTGATTTATTACCTCAGTAAACATTGTAAACATGAGTTTATGGTCTCAATCTCTAGTTTCAAGTCTTCTTCAATACAGCATGATGTTCATTTAGTACATGATGGTCCATTTAGAGTCAAACAGACCATAAAGCAGGGGATGCTTTAGGGGCGGGGCTACACAGTGATTGACAGGTCGCTAGCAGAGACGTATACAGCGTCTCTACGTGCCTCCTCTGAATTTCCAAATATATTAACTTCCGTTCATTGGTTGCAAAAAAGCCAAGATGGCGACGGCCAAAACACAGAACTCGAGGCTTCAGTACGGCAGTCCACAAACCAATGGGTGACGTCACAATGACTACGTCCGCTTCTTATATACAGTCTATAACTGTAGCATGCGCACCACACAGCGGGTGTCAAACAAAAACGTACTGCATTCATGTGAAGAAGAACCTTCATTTAAATGTCACTTATTTTAATGTAAAGATTTGTACATTAGCAGGAATGTAGCACAATATTTTTAAAAATCAATGAATAATCATGATTATCATTTTTGCCATAATCTTCTCCTACACACTTGGCCCGCGAGAGAAGTTTCAGTTGGTTGCAATCTGCAAACTCACCACTAGATGCCGCCAAATCCTACACACTGGCCCTTTAAGAGTTCATTCATACAGATAGAGTTTTATGTACATGGTGGTTTTTAAGGTTGTGTAGAAAAATGAACTAATGTTAGAGCTAAAAATAGACAGTGGAACGGCTACGACACAAAAAGCAGCTGAAACCGTGTTAATAATATATACATTGGATTGTAAAGCTCTATTCTAGACCCAAAGCAACACATATAAAAAAAGAAAAATAATAAAAAAGAAAATGTAAAGAGGCATAAAAGCAAATTAAATTAAATAAATAAATCCAGAGATACAGGAGGGCTTTTGGAACAGTTGCACCACGGGGTGCTTCTTGGTTCTTTATTCCTTGGTTCTACTAGAACAATGTAAAGCAGTTCTTCAATACCCAACGACACTCGGTAGATGCTCCCCTTACACTAAAGATATACTACTGCTCTTAACAGCTGGGTTGTTGGTTAAAATATTCATTTGATACTTTGGCCTTTCCTGAACATGAATCAGTCTTAACGGGGGAGAGAAGCTGAACGCTCCATTTGTCTTTAGCTCAGTGCTCCTTACACCAGGTTATAAATCTTTGTGTCCTCCGGGCTTTGAATTCAAGTGGTCTGTAAATTTAAATGGCAGGCAGCGTCGCCACAAATAATATTTCTGTGACACTTACAACATACAATTTTCACTGAAACTGTCTCGGAGGGTTTGATTCAATCTGTGGTATTCTTTAAGGCTGTACTTTTGGGATCTTAAGCATCTGTTGCTGTTTAGGGTTCGTCTTTCCCTTCTGGTGAGGTCGGACTTGTGATCACTTTTCCTTTTCCAGTACAGTTTTTTATGTATATATTAGTGCTGGGCAAGTTATTATCGCGTTATTAACGCATTAATTAATTAACGCCGACAATTATTTTATCGCACGTTAACGTTTTATTTTGAAAGTGCGTTGCTCACTGGCAGCGGTGGAGGAAGTCTTCAGACTACGTTGATGCAGAAGTAGAGATAAACTAAAGCAAGACAAGCTAACAGATGCTACAGAGAAGTAGAGATAAACTAAAGCAAGACAAGCTAACAGATGCTACAGAGAAGTGGAGACAAACTGCAGCCGGTTAGTGTTGTGGAAGATGTCGGTCTGAGGAACGTTCTCAAGGTGCGTTCGCACCTTTAGGATCGCAACGAATGACGGCACGTATGAGCCTCAAGAATGAGCTAAGAAAGTTAGCGGAAAGATTAACGTGAGACAACATCCGGTTTCTTCAGACGAACATCCGGTTTTCAGAATAAGATGCCAACAAAGTATGAATTATATTCACATTAAGTATAAAACATGCTACCTGCATCTCGTGAGTTAAAGGGAAAATACACCTAAATTGTGCGTAAAGTGTCTTTATTCCTTGATCGCTGGGTAACAATAATTACCTCGGAGTTACAGCATTATATTGATGAACAGTAGAGCTGCATTCACATGCTCTGACTGACATTTTTGCTGCAACGTGCTGAAACATTGTATTCCTGTTGCACAGCAGTGGAACGTTTCACATACAGTCAGCACACTGAGCACAGACAGTGCAAGAAATATGACTGCTACTGTGTAAAGGGAATACTGCTGTTAAAAAGAACCTCAGGGTCGGAAACTAACGCTAGTCCGCTAGCCCGAGGCGAGTGGATTTTTGGAGGGACTACCTAAATTATCATTCTCACTAGTCCTCATGGCGAGTGAAATTTGAGAGGCTTTATTCGTTATTTATGTCCGGAAAAAGACTTTCCCGATAAGTAAATGTAACTGTGACGAAGGACGACCTCTATTGACGGGTTTCGGAGAAACAGCCGAGCAGGAACCGCACGACGCCCCTTGCGGAAGAGGACGGCAGTCAGCTGCTCGCGGACTAATATCACCGGTATTAAGTTGGTGAAAAGGCTCTGACGAGAGTAGTGGCGCGAAATGACAGGTGTCCGTAAATAGATTAGAGTTTATGTGGATGTTCGGAGTTCACCTTTCAAGACTGTGTGCGTGTAAACAACCAGTAAGTAAACGTAACGTTTGGTGTTAGTCAAATGTCATCATAAGGGTTATATTGTGTCATTTGCACGGCAATCTAGTCTGATATTTAGCGGCTCGTTCGTTGTTTGCTCAGTGCCGACTGTAGGAGTCCCGGACATGTTTATCGCTGCCTGTATTCTGTCTGTATGTCCTAATTTGGAACCAATGCTGTATAGAGGTTTTTACTAATCATTATTTCATGGATATCTGTTTCAGAACCACACACTTGCTTGTTTGACTACTGTCAATAAACCTCTCAAAGGAACATCTTGTCTGGAGTGCATTCTGATAGATGCCCCCTGGTGGCCACAACCTGTAATGAACCAGTACAATGATACATTCCTTCCCAGTCACTTTAACAGTAACATTCCACTATTCCCCAAATTGTTGAGGATATTAGACTATTTTGTTTCGATTATAATTTTTTGTTTACGCAATGCGAAAGGCACTATATTCATCGATCAGGCCGGGCCTCTCTTTCAGTTTCACCAGCGGCCCGCCAACATTCGTCCGCGGAAGAAATATAGATGGTGAAGCTCTTATCACTGCAGCACATGAACTAACACCCAATATCTTTTTGTGATCTAACAAAAATACTTAATCTAAAATTAGAACAAATGCCTGCTTTATTCATAGACTGCGTATTGTTTTGGGCACCGAGCGTTCACTGCTTAAACTGCCGTGGTGACATGCTGTTACTCCCCACGGTGGAATATAGCTACATTTTTAGCCGGTACGTTCCATAGCGGAATTCTTCAACTTGGCAATTTGAACTGCTGTACAATATTTAATCGTGATCTTAACCTTCATCTTCACTACGAGCCTAAATAATGCAAGAATTGTCAATCCCCAAACCATTATAAGCATATTTTGCGATTTTAAGATGCCGTATTCCGATAATTTGGTTTCAGTTTCGAGGCGGACAGGTTTCGCAACGGGGTTCGACATTGCTAAAACACGGGCACATCGGACAAAACGCGTCGTTGTGTTGTTAAGGTACCACCCCTGTATTTCGAGCTCCCATTGGAATACATCTTAAATGACCAACTTTGACCCCCTGTCCATCTCAACAGGAGTAACAGTTTTTGGTCTTAATTTCACGACATCATGATGTAACATGCATCAATCTTTGTACAGCCATAATGTTACAAACAATAAAACTCTTGATTAGTACCTTGCATCTCTGCGGTTTCACTGTTAGATAATTGCCTTGGGAGAGTCTTCCTCCACACACACATCCCTACACCCCGTGATTGGTACATTCCCCAAAGCTTCATGAAGGACTAGTAAAGATTGCTCAGGACTAGTAGTTTTATGAACCTACTAGTCCTTGGGACTAGTACTGATTTTGAGTTAGTTTCATACCCTGGAACCTGATTTGTTCTAATAAGTTTGCAAACCAAATGTTATTGCACTTTTGTTCATATAGCAGTACTTTTAAAATAAAAGTGTGCAATACACTACTTTTGAATTAATTATTGAACTTTGCCATAACAATGCGATTAATCGCAAAAAAATCCATGTGATTAAAAATTGTAATCGTTTTGTCATTAGTCGATCATGCGACTATAACGGGGGACTTTTATTGTGAAGAATTGACAGGAAGTGAAATGCGTTTACCACCAAATTAGCGGCACTTTGTGAGCAGCTATTTTTCCATTTATTGTTCAGAATTTAGAGGACAATGTGATTATCACTGAATTAGCAGAGCTTTGCTACTAACGAGTTTTTAATAAAACAAGTTTACTTGTACTGCAGGCAGGAAGAGTGAGCAGCACAAATAACAACTTTTATTGTGAAGTCGTCATAGGAAGTGAAATGTGTTCATCCCGTTTCACAGCCGCTCCTTTGACCACAAACCATCCACCTGTTTGGCCCCCAGCTACGATACTTTGACGACTCCACAAAGACAACAAACATTCATGATGCCGGGGACAAACAATTCAAATTCTCCTCATCTAAATAGGCATTACAGCTTAGAGGAGTAAACAGGACTCACAGAGGAGCTTAAGTCTTTAGGATGCTGTTGAGCGTTTCTTGGCTGTGAGGATGTTGAGGCACCTCTCTGTGCTGGAACCGCTCCCTGGGTCGTATGCATCTCCCTGCATTAGAATAATCACCTGTTTTGTTTAACTAAATTATGGAAAGCGGGACCGCATCATGACCGAGCAAACAACTATTTTTAATCCCGAATGTGTAACTCGATTAAACACGCGTTCCGTGGCACTCCTTCAGACTAAATCGATACGTACTTTACATAGAAGTTTGCTGTTTAATAAAATTTGTGCATTTAATAAGCAAATTATTCTAATCATAAACCTCTTGCCAAAGCAATTAGTGATAAATTATAATCTTATGATAAATTATCTTGTGTTGACAGCCTGGGGGAGTGCTGCAATCAAACATTAATTATTCATTGGGTAATTAAGTTCATAGGTGTTTCTCCTCCCTTTCTCCTGCTCGCTCCCTCCCTGTTTCTGGGAGGTGGAGGTTGAGTGTCCACAGTTTAGTCTCCTAAACTTTTCATTAGATTACTGGAGGCCAAACGCAATAAAAAGCAACCAGCAGTGGTGCAACGGATCACCGATGGTCCGTATTGGTGTTTGATTGGATCAGCTGGTCGACACGGATCCTCACTATCTTTGCCACCGTCCAAAAAAAATCATGTCAACGCTCTGAAGTCTGTAAACCATTTAAATTATACATGTTATCCTTGTACTTTGTCGTCGTAGCTTTTGATGGTTTTTTTTCTATATTTTATTCTGAATTCAAATAAGGAAATAAAAGATTGTATTTTCATTGATTAAAACAAATCTTGTCATTAGTAGTTTTAATGATGTATTATAAGCTGCTAAAATTCATCTCTAAAATCTATTTATGTTCTTCAAACAACTAGATTTATTCAAGTTTCAACACTACATTTACGAGCTCACATGTGAACACATCATGATTACTAGCTTACCCTCGCACAATACTCATTTTCACTCAACGCATCACAATGCAAGTGAACACAACCTCCGCCCGTTAGCCGCTAGCGGTGCTGCTAACGTCCTGCTAACAGTCTAGTATTTAAACACGGACTGGTTGTTTGTAGTGTGACACTATCAGGGATCGGCGGCTATAGAAAACGTCCCGATCGGAGGACTCACTGTCTATAAAATGTCAAGAAAAAGATGCCGATCACAATTCCCCAGATGCCGCAGTGACATCTTCAAATTGATTTGTTTGTCCGTATTTAAATATCTTGTTTTAATCATACACTAACGAAGCTACAAGCAGCAAACGTTCGTCAAGTTAGCTTTAAAAGTGGACGACTAATAGAGAATCTAAACATTTCCCGTTATTATTTTAGCTCTAAGATGAACAGATTACCCTGCGTTACCATGTGAAAACATTGACATCCATCCGCTGAAGCGCTCGTTCCATCGTACTCGTACTGACTTCATGCAAACCTGCAGCAGCACTCGCAGAAGAAGACGCTCTCGTGACTACAGGTACCCAATGGTGTTCTGAAAATAACCGGCCGGCCCAGATGTGTCAGATGGGGTTGAAAAAAAAAACACAACGGCACATTGATCAAGCACAATTACACGGAAGAGACATCAGACTTAAACCACATGAGCCAAGCAGCTGGAGTTTAGGGATAGGCTCTTCTTCTCCTTATTATTAAAAAGTGTATTTTTCTCCCTCAGCGATTTGGATGAAGACATGAGGAAAGATTAAAGAATCAAAGGAATAATGAGCTCTAACTGTCCCTCTTTGTTTTTCCGCTCACTGCTTTCGCTCCAGACATACATCACATTGTGAGTCTGTCTCGGCCTCTGTGTGTGATGGAGCGGCATGCTGCTGCCATCTAAAGGGGAGAGGCGACTTCACAGAGGCTCTGTGTGTGTGTGTGTGTGTGTGTGTGTGTGTGTGTGTGTGAGAGACACAACTATGAAACACTTCATTACAGGTTTATCCAGTACAATCTGTCCTCCGTGAAAGACAAATACTCGTCCTGCGTAAAATACAAACGATCAACTAATGGCTGCAAAGTGCCACTTGTCACTGAGGGCGGACTGCTGATTGGCTGTGGGGGGGTTGAAAGGTTGAGAAGGACCAATGTGAGGGATTTAATTAGACAAATAATGCTGCTGGTCCAACGTGATATCGCTGTAATCCCTTGTAAGCTCTGGTCCAAGTTACTGCCAGACAAACACACGTTTGGTGATGTAATTCTTTCTTTATACATGTTGAGGAATACTTCATGTTGGAACAAATACATAAGCTATGTTATGTAAATCAGACAGCTTGGATCAGTGTCATAGCACCAGTTAATGTGCATTCAACACATGTTTATTATACCGGAGGAACAATAAATACTTGTGCCCGTGTGTTCACAGAGACAACACGTGATTGGCTGAGGCGAGGGTGTGATGTATTTTTAGATACGCGCACAGCTTTGACGTCCTCGGCTGTTACCAGGGAACAAACTCTGCCCACTCGTTGGGGAGTAGTAAAGTACAGTTTGTTCCAAAGTTGACAACGATGGTGTCGATACGAGGTTTTAATTCAAGAAGTTAACACTCCTGGTGTACTGTGTGAGGAGGCGGTGCTTCTGTTTCCATTGCTGTCTAATGGGAAACACGGGGGTCAGGGTTCCCTTCACAGATATTGTGAGACGAGCGTCTTCAGACGGGATGAGAGGTCATTCCTGCAGCGAATCAGCTGCTGACAGTTCGGCATGCTAGCTAAGGGTTCTAGGTAACGTTAGCTTGTGATAATAGGAAGACGCAGACCTCAGACCTGCGGTTTAGAGCGTTCACGTTTTAACCAACAGATGTTGCTGGTTCAGCTTTAGCACTTAACACACAGCACCACCTGATGCCGACTGTTTGATTCTTCCACAGCTTCCATCAGCAGCGTAACGCACTCAGACACGTTCCGTTACAGAAGATCAGACACTCAGTACAGTCCATTATGTCCTCATATTGAGACACCTGATCATGCGCTTGCATGCGAGCCTCAAACAAATAGGAGAGCCAAACTCTTTGCTGCTAATTAAAAGTAGGTAAACTCTACGCTACACACACACACACACACACACACACACACACACACACACTCATCATGGTTTAATCAGTGCGGATGTACTATGAGGCCCTTTCCCCCCCCACCGGTGCCAGGCGCTATTGTGGTGATGACTGCACTGGCATATTGATGTCAAGTCTTTATTGTGTGGGTTTACGGTGGAGAGGGAGTGTTGATTATCTTGTAACCTCTCCACCCCTCTCTCCACACCTCGCTAACAACGTTGTGTGTGTGTGTGTGTGTGTTTAGTCTAATGAAAGCTACAGACCCACAGCCTCTGTTCGCCAAAGCCTGATTCAGACACTCTCCCGGCTGTGTCTATGTGCTGGTTCTCTCTTATCCCTCGCTTATAGGAAAAAGGAGCTTTGAAGGGTGTTTGTGTTGCTCCCCCACGTCTGACTGTCACCGAGCTGCTGCCTGCGTCCTTGTTCTAAACCCAGATATTAAAGTTACACGGCGGCAAAGATGCAGCGAGTGAACAGAGGAAAGACGATAGAAGATCTATACACAACAACAAAAGAAAAAGGGAAAATAATAAGAATAAAGCGGAGCGTGGGGGAAAGTAAAAGGAATAGTTTGTGAAAGTCAGACATCCAACCAGGCAGACAAAGATCACAAACACAGAGTCGCGGTGAGATCTGCAGACAGAAAGAGATGCTAATAGAAAATGAGAGGCTGGATGAGCAGAATGTAAAGGATGACAGGCGTTCTGCTCCTCTATCAGAGTCTATTACTGCCAGCGAAGAAGCACTCTGCTGGAATGCGTTTGCACAGAGGTGGACCGAATATTAAGAAAACCCTTCAAATGTATTCCAACACCATCAACACCGCTTTGTAAAGCTCAGTGTGTATGTGGTGTTGTACTGGACAGCTCCTCCTCCGTCAGTGTTGGTCTTTATGTACAGTTATACACTGAAGGGATACCGCACAGCTGTCTCTACTCTCAAATATTAAACATCAGACTTCATCAGTTCATTACATACGAGCCGATAATCGGTGCACGGCCAACCTGCAGTCTGACATCACACAGAGAGAGAGAGAGAGCATGAATCTTCTTTTTGCACACTAAATAGTCGGGTAGTACGAGTATTGGAACGCACAGATAGTATCTAGTGAGCACCTGCAGCTGTCCTTTAAGACAGGTCACCTGTGCAGCAAATAATGATGTACTTTTACATATTAATATCATAAAATCTCCTGCAAGAGCTGGAGTTGTGGCATGAAGAATTGTTGTACTTTTGTCAAGAAAATATGAATGATTGTGTATCCTGTGTGACAAAAACAAAGTGGATGTTTCCATGAAGCCAGTATTTAAAGGTACATGAAAGTTATTAAAAAGGTCATAATTACGTCCATAAAGCCAACACAATATCACCATCCTATAGCCAGCAGAGTGCACTGATTCAACATGCTGGAGACACAACTCACTCAACACACTCAGTAACATTATTATGAACGTGCCAAACAGCAACCAAAGCAATACAATTGATACATAATACCAAAAATTAATAAATGTAGCTATACAAAGCAGGGTGCCAGCAGCAAAAAACGAAAATTAGCCGTTAACTTAGTAGCGTAGAAGAAACAAACATATATATATATTCTGTATATGGACACATGCTGGAAACAGCTCTTACCTTTGAGAAGAACTGGGAGTTGCAGCTGGTCCCGAGTAATGTTGGCCGACAAGCAGGCCAAGAAAGTCCAGCACGTGATCCCCCTCACCTTAACCGAGCTAACCCGAGCTACCCGCACGAGGAGAGGGCGCTATCACTTTGAACGGGGCAGGAAACACTACATGATGGGGGAACAGACTTCAACGCAACACCTGCAACAGGTGTCACAGGCCAAATCCCAATGTCCCCCCTAAACCCTCAAGCCCTGAACCCTCAAGGATTTACTGACGTCACCTGGTAAGTGGGTGAGTGTGAGAGACTGTGAGGGCTTGAAATGGTGTAAATAGGAATGGGACAGCATTTTGCTGCAACATATCATGTTACCATGAAAACGACAAAAAATATGATGTATAATTGTAGGAATTTATTTTATACTTTGTACTCCCTGATTTGAACGTCTTCCAGCCTCTTTCCTCACAAAATGAGAGGCAATTTTATGTAATCTATTTACTCGTTTTTGTCAAAACAGCTTCAATGACAAAATCTAAATATTTGACGAATAAATAAATAAATATCTTCTGATTTCATGTTTATTTTTTGTTCCATCTTTATCCCTTAATGTTTCTGAGTACATTTATTATGACAGGCTGAACACACGTGAGCTGTTTACCTTTTTTTTTACGTCTCCATGCGTCCACTGGTTACCGCGAGTTTAACGTCACATTGCAATGATTTGTGGGTAATTCCCTTAGGCTAAGTCAGCATACCATGCTGACTTACGGAAAGGGTTCATAAAGGGCTCAAAATGTCTGCGAGAGAGCCCTCAAACACTTGACGATTTGACAGTGGGACATCCCTAAACCCTCACGGACTTCGCGGGAGCGCGCCTCAAAGTCCGTGAGTCCGTAAGGGGGGACATTGGGATTTGGCCACAGATGGCCAGTCCAACCGGAAGCGCCGTGTTCAGCTCATGTTTCTGAAGACTGGCCAAATCCCAATGTCCCCCCAAACCCTCAAACCCTGAACCCTCAAGGACTTACTGACGTCACCTGGTGAGTGGTTGAAATATTTGACATCCCTAAACCCTCACGGACTTCGCGGGAGCGCGCCTTAAAGTCCGTGAGTCCGTAAGGGGGGACATTGGGATTTGGCCACTGTCTCTATTACATAGACAGCATTGCTAGCGCGTGTATATATACTTGTGTAATTGTTCCAAAGGTGCGTTTCATTTGTCACAGGGAGTACCGTCAGTCATGTGACTGTAGCACCGCAAGGGAGTTTCCTGTAAACTCTTTTTCTCTCTTTTTATGATTTAGCCAGCTAAAGACAACTTTATGGATAGGAAGGTTGTATTCTATTTCATTCTAATATATTCTAACAAACAATGAGGATAGTATGGAAGCCCATTCCCACCAGCAAAAAAAAAATGAGATCACTAAAAAAAAAAAAAATAAGATCACAAAAAAAAAATAGTAACTTAAAAAAAAAAAAAAAAATGTAATTCACAAAAAAAAAAAAATTTAAAAAATAAGATCAAAAAAAAAAATAGTAGCTTAAAAAAAAAAAAAAAAAATTCAAAATGAATCCACCCACAAAATAAATAATAATAATTCTAATAATTTTTTCTTTTTTTTATTTTACTTTTTTTCCACCAGCAAAAAAAAATACAGATACAGATGATGTTTCACATGGATTGTAGTGAGCAAACGCACCCTTGAAGCTCTGGAGTATAAAGAATGAAACCAATGTGGCTGAGGTGGCGACCAAGCCCATTCACGCCAGCAAAAAAAAATAAAATAAGATCACCAAAAAAAAAATTATAATTAATTCACAAAAAAGAAAAAAAAAAAAAATGAATTCACAAAAAAAAAAATTATAATAATTAATTCACTAAAAAAAAAAAAAATCCATTCATATGTCATAGCTGCTTCTATGACTGTTGTGTTAAAGTATCTCATAATTTCGACTTTCTATAGCAACTGGAAAAATCTGGTCAGTGTTATGGTTACAGATGGATGCACCAAAAGTTTTTTTTTTTTTTTTGCTGGTGGAAAAAAAGTAAAATAAAAAAAAAAAAAAATTATTAGAATTATTATTATATATGTTGTGGGTGGATTTTTTTATTATTTTTTTTTAGTGATCTTTTTTTTTTTTTTGCTGGTGGGAATGGGCTTCCATAGGATAGAGAGTGTACAATGTTTTAAAAAGTAGTATTAGAAGTTAGAACTAGTTGTAAATATTCTTTTCTACTGAGTGTGCTAATGTCTTCATTAATGCCATTTTACCACTGGTCATATTTTAGTGCAATACTTGCAATACTTGCTCAGTAATAAAAAAAAAAAGGAAACTCACATTTCACAAATTTATTCATCTGGTGGTCAATTTTCTTTTTTTATATTTATTTGAACTTTTTTTTTGCCCATAAAATGGTCAAATTAAAATATATTTTGACCAAAAACACCAGTCATTATCAGCCCTAAAAAAGAAAAGATATATATATATATATATATATATATATATATATATATATATATATATATATATATATTAGTAGAATGTAAAAACTCCATCTCAGGTCATTAAACCACCTTAATCCCTGAAGATATACCGTGCTGCCTTCAGTGGTATACAGCTCTGCTCACAGAAAGCCTACAGCCTCTGTACTCTAATAAATGCAATTAAATTGGACCTAACACACTTAAATATCAGTACTAACTTAAAACACTCCAAATATATAATTCATACTTTAAACCTACTGCGGTAAACTAATAAAAGTGTCTATTTTTTTTTCCAATGCCACGTTTGAATCACCAACATGAGTGTGTGTGTGTGTGTGTGTGTGTGTGTGTGTGTGCAGTCGTAATACAGCAGCACTCTTTATTTGTCTCACTTGCACTTCCCTGTGTTCACAGCTCTCCATCTCAGTTTCCGGGGCGCCATGCAGCTCCGGTAATTGCCACCGGAGCGATTGCTCCTCATTAGATGCTATGGAAGCTGTAATTGGCCATCCCACGCCCGGAGATCAATGCCGCCGTTATTACCGTGGATTTCAGGCACCGAGGGCCCCGGACGGCAGGCCCGGTCGAGGGCCAAAGGGGAACTGGAGAGGGGTGGTGGTGGTGGGGGAGGGTTTGGGAGAGGTGATGCTCCACAGCTTGTTATGCCTGCACCGAGGCTATAGGCAGCTGCTTGTCTAGGTGTCTATCGACATGCCTCTGCTCTCTCCATCCTCGCTCATCGACACGCTCCCTCCGCAGAGTCTAGTCTGTCGGGCCTCATCCCATCTCTCACCCTGCCTCATTAACGGGACGTTTCTCATGCCGCCGCGCCAGAGACCTGTCAAAGGGGTCGTATCCGCGTCCGAGGGAAATCCCAGTGCTGCAGCGGTTACTTTGAGCGCTGCATTTTTTAGCACTGAATGGATGAGACTCTTTTTAAAACATCATCGTGTTGCACGGCTGTTAAAGTATAGTTTCAAGAGGAGCGAACGCGGATGAAACGTGGTCAGTTAGGAGGCCAACACCTGACCAACTTTCATTGGTTTCTAAATTTCCAGCATCTTTTTATTTTTATCCAGCTGACGAGCAACTGCATCCCACGTAGTGTGACGCACGGTGGATGAGGTCTTTAAATGAATCTCCATCTCTTTGTGTCACATCCAGGTCCCTCTGGGTCCTGCAGGCAGGGATTGTGATGCCAGAGGAGGCTTGTTCAGTCGAGATTCAGAGAATAGTTCTACAATACGCCTCGGAGAATACACATTTAGAGGCAAAAGTGTGATTTAGTCGACCTCTATCTCGGTGATTCAGGTGAGAAATGTTGTCGACGAGTAGAAGGAGAAGCACACGAGGAAGAGAAGGCCGCCCTCTGGGACTCAGTGAATCTATTATCATTATGGATCACTACAGGTCATGAATTATGCAAAATAAGATTCGTAGACAACCTTGTGAGAATATATTTCTTCTTAATTAAACTACACTCACTGACACCAAACTCAGGCTTTCAGAAGTGCTCGTCGTGATCATCTTTCAAAGACGAAGGTGAACCCTCTGGAGAAGAGTTTCTACTCTCAAACAGTCAAACAGTCCATTTCCAGAGAAACATGAAAGCCTCCAGACATCCTCCAGACAGAACTGTTGTTGCATCTCTTACCTCTTCTATATCCGTCTGCTTTTGTAGATTAGTTCATCTCGCCATTAGTCGAGAACACTCCCCCCCCCCCCCCCCCCCCCCCCCCCTCCATGAAGCAGACTAGGTGAGTACAGTATATCGCGCGGCATGCTGTTCTTCTCTGATGTAGAAAAGCTTCATCAAGTGATGCTACTTCATCATCAATGCCACCTGATGGAGGTATATTAAGTCTCTTTGAGCCTCGGTGACTTTAAAAACCCAATTACCTGCAAAACTAACATTTCATATGCAGCTATTTTAAGGTCCTCTTTTATCTTAAAAATCACATCAGCTTGTTTGAGGATAAAGAAGTACAGTTTAAATCATGTTTTATGGTTTTATGTTCTGAATTTCTGTCATTTATCACAGATAATATTGGGTCATGTGACCAGTGAATCCAGAATTAGGGACCAAAAGTCAAGTGTCACTGTTAGTCACTGAAGTCCTTTGAGAGGCTGGTGTTGACTCACCTGAGGGACATCACAGCACACCTGTAGTCCCTCTTCTACTTATTCAACAGCTGACTGCAATTGGTGGACACACAGCAGCTGGAGGCTCAGCAGGGACAGCTGGTGGACAGGTGAGGAATTACAGACCAGAGGGAGGAAGAGGTGGGACGAGAAGGACGATCACACCCCGACAGAAGACACATAAAAGATCATCTGGACAGGCTGACATCAAAGAGGCTGCTGTAAAGACACATTCTAACCTCCCATAACTGGTTTACTGTGCAGTAAAAGACGGGTTATGTGTTGTCTATCAGAAACGACCTCTTTTAATTTGGCACAGCGTGACTCTGAGCGATGGGCCTGCGTACCAATGAGCGAGGCTGACATTTCATCACCTGCATCAACCTGGAATACCAACGACTTGAATGGAAGACGTGGACAAAGCTTTGTGAAATTCACTCAAATATTACGTTACAATGTGTTTGATCCTGAGACAACACAAGTCCTCTAGCTCTCTCTTCTGTCACTTCTGTTAGTGTGATAAATAAATAACAAAATGAAATATATGAGATATATTACAGTTATTTTCACATTTTAATATGGAAGCCTATTTCTGCGAATAAAAGAACATTTCTAATAATAATTAATAACTTCTTATGTCATCATTTTGACTCATTAGCTCATTATTTTGACTCACATTTATGACTTAACATGGCGGTGAGTTTATTATCAAGGCCAGTTCTTCATCCTATTTTTCCTCGAGCTTCCACATTTTACAAGTTCTTGCTTCATAAAACCTGAAAATCCGTTTCCTTTATGTGAGCGCATGAACTCCTCGGCGCAGGAACGAGGTCTTGAGAGCTTATTGGGTTGTGAGAGACACGCTGACCTTCACCACTACACTGATTTTCACAGCCCTCAGTTATTCCAGTGATTGGCAGTGGCCTCTGATGACATGGAAGCTCTGCAGCATTTGCTGTAATTAATAGAGAGGGAGAGGGGAGAGGGGGGGGGGGGGGGGGGGGTTATGATCAATGTGCATGTAAGCTGTAATCACCGGCATCATTGTAACAGCCAGAGTCGATGGACATGTACACATGTCATGAAGCATCTGAGGATGCAGTTTGCTGGACGTCTTCACGTCTCTCAGTGGGTTCATTGAGTTATTTTATTTTTGTAAAGACGGTGTGGTCTCTGTTATCTATTGAAGGGTTGAATCACATATATATGAATGCACTTCATCTGTTCCAGGGGAGAACAGGGATGGAGGCAGGTTGCAGTGTATTTGTTGTGTCACACTGCCCTCTTTAGGACACACGTATGTATGATGGAACAGCTCTCAGATCAACCAAAAGCTTTTAATCTTTAAACTTTGAGGGATGAAAACGGTCCGAAGAACCGAGGGACGGACTCCTGCGTTCAGATTCCCGACGGATGAATAATTCATCGATGGAAACGGTGTGACCGTATCCACCGGGTGTCCGCTCGTAATTAGAAAAGTTATTTTTAAGAAGGAATTGAAAATGAAGTTTAAATGAAGCCATTGTTATTAATGAGGCCTTCGGGCTGCAGCGCTGCACAGAGAACACAGACATCCATCTATTGCTCCTCGTCCATGTTCAAGGACACACACGTGTACCAGCTTGTACACAATGACTGTATTCAAGTAGAGATTGTATTGAAATGTATGTCTAGGTTTTCTAAAGTAGGCCAACGTTGACCTTTTATTAAAGACTAGTGGCTGTCACCAATATTTCTTAAAGAACACCCTGCAGTGACATTCTATGTTTCGTCCTCGCTGCATTTACACATTTGTCTGCTCAATAGTGTTGTATTCTATTTATTTCTCTGCACAATAGATTCTTCAAGGCCAAAATACGTCATGTTGTGCATCTGTCGATCTGGCTGGTGAGCTGCAGCACACGGCTGCTTCTAGAGGGATGAAAGCAGCTGTGTTGAATTGAGTCAATGAGTCGGCAAACCTTTAAAAAATAAAAAAAGCAAAAGGCTCGTAGAATGTGTCTCAGGAATGCTGCCTTCTTTGGCCCAAGTAGTGTAAAGAGGAACCGCCCTGTGTGTCTCTTCATGTATTCATTGCCAGTCAGATGTGTAATGGTACATTCATGGACCTTATAGCTAAGTAAGGTATATATCATGACCACTCAATCTGCTGTTCAGGGCCAACGTCCTGCTGATTGAACCACAAATATATCTTTTTTTATTTAGCGGTGACCCGATGATCCAGCGCTCATCTAGTCAGACGCACAGTCGTCGATCCCCTCGTGCTGAAGAGCCTTCAACAGTGAGGTCCTCTGTTCCTCCACACGATGCCAGTGTTGCTCTGCTGAACACCTCCCTCTGCTCAGCCTCCAACGACCAACACTGAGACAAGTGATGCACGTCAACTAATGTAAGAGACCTGGATAGGAATGTGATGGAAGCATGTCTGAGTTAGTAACACAGAGAAAAAGAGGACAGATTATCCAGCTGTTAACGGAAAAAACATTCTTTTCTCACCAAAAACGGCGATAAATGACATTTTTTTCCACCTTTATTCATGAGCCACATCTATACGCTTCTGTGCTGATGTATGCGACTGTGTTTGGATGAGAGTGAGCTAACCAGCTCCATCTTTAGACCTGTCAGTCCATCTACCCCCCCCCACCCCCATTCTGATGCATTATTGGTCCACTCTGTAGGGCCCAGGAAGCACTGGGAGATAAGGGAGAAGGGCAGAAGGCCAGGCACTGCGATCCCTCAGATAGCACCTAATCACATTCATTACATCAATTAGGGCAGGCCAACACAGCACCGGGCCGGGAGTCAGACCTCCGTCTCCCGCTGATCGATGCTAAACACAGAGCACATCCTCCTGGTCTTCGACCTCCACACTGTAGACCACCATATACTGTACGTAGCCTCGCCTGCCACTGGGAGCAGTGGGAGCTCGTCACCGGTTGTTGTTGGCAGGATTCTATCTAAAGGACTTTTTGAAAGCCGGTACCAACATTTCATGGGTTGCGGGAGTCGATTTCCAACATAGAAATCTACTTTGGGCTTTTTTTTAATATATATCTGGGCCAAATATTCAATTACTTTATTACAATAAAACAGCAATTAAATGCAATACAGATGTCTAAAAACATTTAACTTAACCCTGGATGTAAAGTTAAAGGCCTCCGATGGACAGACTTGATCAATAATACAATAAAGATGTAATGAAACCAGCTGGATTATATTCATAAGAATCGCATCCAGTATATAAACACAATCCCAGTATATTGGCAAACCGATCCATTCAGCAGCGGACCTGTGGTCCACTTTAAGTGGGGAGGATATTAAGAGGTTTAAAGCAGGAGTTGAATGCACATCCTGAAATCCCCCCCGTGTGTAACTCAATCCATATAATGATTACCGAAGAAGAATCTTTAAGAAGGCAAAATTCAGTATGATATTTTAAGTCCACGCAGCCGTTTAAGCTCCGCACAATGGTGCTGGAATGATAAACATAAAGTGATAATCTGGGCTGGTTGGTCATTAGATGTAATTTCAACAGAATCTCCAGTACGGAGCTGCTTCTTCTTTTCCTGCTGATAGATAACAGGCTCAAATGAAGAGGAAATCCTGCGCACATTCCCTCCACATCTGTGAGTTTAACCGGTTCAATTATCTCCGCAGTGGAATCCTCTTTAGACGAACCAACCTGGGAAATATGTCCGTTTACTTCTTGTACTTTAAACTAATGTTCCTCCTGCAGAGTCCAGAACAAATGTAGGTTTTACTTTCAAACATGTTATTATACAATGTTGTGACTAGTCGGCCTCTTAACATGCAGTGATGTTAATAATACTCCTAAAAGATTTCTATATGTTTGTATTCATTATTTTATATCAGATGATCAAAGTAGCAGCAACCTCTAGTGTTAAAACCAAGAACTGCAATGTACACATAGGGCAACTTATTAGAGATATAATAAAGCCAACGGTATATATTCTAGTTTATTTCTTTAAATGCATCGTGTGACATTTAAAGACGGGCAGTGGTCCTGAATTGGCCTCTGACTGTGCACGTGATCAGAAGGCACGACGGATGGGTAGAATATGACGCCTCGTTCAGACGGGGGGGGGGGAGGGTCACACGGAGTTTGAGCTGGCGACAGGTGTTGCGTGTGGACGAGGAGCACGTGACACGCTCAGGTATGGTCGTCCTCTGTGGAATGCCGCCTCGTGCGTTCAGCGATCAGACGCCTGAGCGCGATCACGGGCACGCCTCGAAACTAGAACATGCTCATCTATTCTAAAAACGAACTGACCTGAGACCGTACAGTGCATCCGTGTGTCATCGGTGACCTCCTGACTTGAGTTCTCTTCTTCTTCCTCCCCAAACCTTTTTGCCTTCCCCCCCCCCCTCCCCCCCAGGCGACAGAAAACCTGGTGACAGCAGGATGAGCGACAGGCGAAGAAGAGGAGAAATGGCGCCGAAAAAACTGGAGGGAGATAAAATGGATAGATAAGGTCAGGGCTTCTGAGAGCAAAAAAAAAAAATGGGAAAGTGGATAGATTGCGACAGAAGAGAGAGAGAGAGAGAGAGAGAAAGAAGAAATGGGGGGGAGGAGGAGGAGGAGGAGGAGGAGGAGGAGGAGGAGGCGGGTGAGAAGAGTGATGCTATTGATACATCGAAGCTGCAGAAGGAGGAGAGGACGGTGCACTCCATTTTTTCCGTCCTCAAAGTGCTATCTGGAAGACATACATTTACAGTGACAGCACTGTGACCACGCCAACCACACTGAAGGAAAACCTTTATTTCATCTCCCACAGATAGTTATTAATAAAAAACGCAGAGGAAAACAGACGAGAGAGAGAGAGAGAGAGAGAGAGAGAGAGAGAGCGATGGAGAGTCAGAAAAAAGAGAGAGATGAAGGAGGAAGATGGTGTTGCGAGGAGGTTTGTCCTCTTGACAACGTGAAGTCGAGAGCAATGGGACTCACACCTCGATTTGTCAGTGTGATGAAATAAGCTACCGGCCACAATCCCATACTCCACACTCTCTACTGACATCTGAGGCGTCTCTTTTTCCTCTCCCTCCTCTCCCTCCTCTCCCTCCTCTCCCTCCTCTCCCCCTTCCAAGTATTCACGCAGGCCCTTATTTCTCTTCTCACTTCCCTCTCTCTCTCTCTCTCTCTCAGCCTTTTCTCTCAGCGAGCCTCGCCGTTATCAGTATCTGACACACAGTGAATCAGGGAGTATCTAGCGGCCTGCTATCAGACCTCTCTTCATCTCCCACTGCCCCTCTGTGCTCAGGCCTATCAATCAGAGAGGCCACTGCCGGGACAGATGCCACCGACGCAAAACCGCATACGCGACGGAGCTGAACGCAATTAACGGGAGTCAATCGGTCGCCGCAACAAAGTGCAGGCGCAAGTTTAGCATTAGGTGATGTCCAGAACTGGGTGGATTAGTTAGGCTGGACTTGCATTTAATCAAATGTTCGGCAGTGAAGGCATTTAGTCAGCTCCATTGGTGTAACTATGTGAAAACATTGGTGAAAGTCAGCCTGATATTAATGTTATCGCTACACGTCCACATTAAAGACTCTGAGAGACAATAGTTGCTACACTTTCACACATTTGGGTGTCAGATGGGGCTGCTCCCTCTTGGTCAATTTGTCGACTAATCGGTTGTTTTGGTCTAAGATTTCTTTCGTGAATTCGTCATTTTCTTGTGCTTTTTTCAAAAATTCTTACTGCAAAATAATAATAATACTTGCAAACATATGTTCAGCAACTTCGTTATGAACTAAATGCAGAGAAATCTGAATGGAGTCTGGTACTGCAAGTCACATGACAAACTCCGACTGGCTGCAACATATCAAACGCACCCCTCGCGCACCAACACGGGCAATTGAAACTGTCGACGCCCCGCCCACTCTCGACCTGCTGACCCCGAACCTTCACCTGAGCAAAGGTAGGAGCTGCTTTTGCTAACATGCATGTCTCTTGAGTTGTTGTTTGTTTGTGCTGGAGATGCTAGTGTCCATGTCACATTTAAACTCTCCAGCTCACTAGCCGGCCTCCAACAGTCTCCCCGTGTTGCTTTCAGGACTTCTCTGCAGAGGACATGTGTGCTTCCTGTCCTGTGTCTGGTGCTCTGGATGACAGACAACAACATGCAACATGCACTTCATGGGCATCTCAACATGGTCACACAGCATATGTCGTCACAGTCACATTTTCCCCACACACCTCCCAGAAGCTCACATGTGATGATGATGGTCATCTGCTTGTGAGTGCTACACAACATGTCGGCCTCCAATGAAAGCTGAAAGCTCGAGGCCGGCGTGTGGCTGAGCTGCCGGGGGGGACGACTGCTTCACTGCAGCAAGGTCAGTGCTGATTCTTCTAGTATTTATATGTATGTTGGTTTTGTTCCGCTGCTGTTTGTGTGAAGCTGTGAAGCTTCTGATGCTGCTGTCTATGTTTAGGGATCTGATGGCTGCTTGTGTGTGGTTATTGTTAATTGTGATATTAACAATGACGTATGACACTTGAGACTATTTCTTGCTGTTTGTCTTGTGTGTTTTACGATATCTTTGATTTAGTATTTGAGTCTGAATCTTCATGTTTGAGCGTTCTGGGCTGAGAGGGTTTCACAGCAGATTGATGTTGTTTTGGTCGGTTCAGTTGAATGTTTGTGTTTAATAATCTCGGTGCTTCTGGCGGTTTCGTTGCTGTCTCACAGATCTGCTTGTTGCTGATGTTTTGGCATTTTATCGCCTGATAACTGCGTTTATACCGCTGCTTTCTACTTAAGTGTGTTGGTATTGCATTGTTCTTAATTGTGTTTTCTTGTAATGGCTGTGCTCATGTTGTTGTGTGTGCAGTGTGATGCCTTGTTGATGCTGATTTACATAGTGGGCACTGGTGTAAATACTCATGTTGGGGGGGGGGGGGGTTAGCTCTTTGCAAACTCTCGTTAACAATCACTTACTGTGCGTCAGAATGCCCACACTACCATACTATATAGTACACCAGTAAAAGATTAAGTATGTCCCAATACATCGTTTGGCAAAGGCAGTATGCCAAATAAATCCGGTTGCATTTTGCAGAATGCCAGCAGGCTTTTTCTAACTGTTCTGACCCACAATCCTTTGCGCAGCGGCTGTACGAGCAAGAGGAGTAAGTACAGAAAGAAGCGATTCGGAGATATTTAATGCTGCTTCTGCTGCAGTTCATGCTGCACATCATAAGCTCCACCCCCAACCCAGCGTCCACCTGTACATCTTCATAATATAAAATCACAACATAATCCGGTTAGCACCAGAGCCGCTCATTACTCTGCTGCATAGCCCGTCAACATCCTCATATTTCTGTCCCTTTTTAACTAAAGATTCAGTATTTAATGTCCACTATCTTCAGCTGTTTGTCAGGTAGTTACACTGGTGTCTGCCCTGATTGTATTGATCTTGATCAGGACTATATCTACATATCTCAAAGGAGTCTAGATTCAAAATCATGTGATGTGTTTTTTTCTTTGGTTAAAGTTTTGTCCAAAAGCTCTTTTTCTGAGCCACAGCAACCTCTTCCACCGACCCTGAGAGAGATCAATACACTTCCTGGTCTCTAACCATTCTGTAGCACATGTACCGAGGACCTGTACGTATTCTGTTCTCCAGTTACAAACAGACTAACGGTTCATACCAGCACAGATCACACAGACTGCAATAACTCTAGTTCATGAGTCAGACCCTTGAATCCTGAATACAATGTAATGCACAGACGTGACGAATGGAGGGATAAAAGTATGTTTGAGACGCTCATCTATTATTGAAGAGGCCACTAGATCCAGATCACATCAGGCCTGGGACAGTAGATAGTGTTTCATGGTGGCTTTGTCTTTAAATATTCTCCTAGATTGAAAGCTTCAAAGTAAACTTCAATTACTGCAGTGATTAGATCTGGCCTGCTCCATTAGAGGACATTCTAGCTCGGGGGGGGGGAGAGGACGCTCAGACCCCCAGCCGAGGAATTACTAACTATTGATCCTGCTGCCACAAGCCATCTGACAATGACATTATAGTTGTGTAGCTGCAGAAGGAGCAGTACAGTGCAGCACTGGGGCTGATGTAGTCCCTGCAAAGCACTTAGACACGGGGGATGAAATCCTATTTCATTTGGGACGCGATGGAGAGCAAAGGGTTTCTGCCGGCTCTGGGTTAAAGTTCCAATTTGATTCAGTTTGTTATCATTTTGTTTTGAAACACACTGTGGCTCAGTGTGACAATGTGGGCTTCCCTATCAGCTGAAGAAACATTGTGTTCATGCGTATGTATTTTACAGCATGTTCTCCCTCCTAAGTAGTAGAATACGGCAGCTAAGTCAGTGGAGGAGGTCAAGGTGGATGGATACAGGACTGTCACCCAGGAGGCCGGTGTTCATGTCACATGTGAATCTTGACTTAACTTACAGTATGTAATGTAGTCTACTTAACTATGCATCTAACGTGCTCACTTTAACCCAGACCACGACCTTTTTCTAACTCGAACCAAGTAGCTTTGTGACCACAGAAGTTTATTTTGAAAAGACACGTATGCATGCAGTGTGTTTTATTACAAGACCAGCAAGAACGTCACGCATTCCGACTTGTGTGATGTGAACATGTGCTCTCTTGTTGCATTGCTTTCTCTAGAGTTCATCAAAGTTGCGTTAAAAGATGCAGAGCGGCCTGATGGGACGGCTGTGAGTCTAAACTCTTGTTCCCGTGTGTCGGCCTGTGTCTGGGGTAAACCCTGCTTCTCACCCATTGCATGCTGGGATAGGCTCCAGATCCCTGCGATCCTGAACAGGATAACAGGTGCTGAAATTGGATGGAAGGATGAAACGGACAGATCCTGAGTGCAGGGAGTCAGTTGTGACTTCAGTAAATCCAGTCATGTGTTGACTGTGGTTCATATCAAATAAATAAATATGAAATATGAAACAATTAAATGAATTGGACGACGGTAATTTACAATACCAGAACAATAATATAAATGCTAAAATGACGTCTTACACTGTGGTAGACGATGTGTGTTGAACGTGTTTAATATCTTTAATATCTTCATATGAAACGGATGAATACAACTTCTCAATTTGCTAGTATGACACTGGCTGCTGGATGAGCCTAATCCATAATAAACACAATAATAATAATGATGCTCAGTATTCTCCTTAAGAATACCAGACGGTTGATAATGACCATATACAGAACGGGGCGGGGCGTTGACTACATATGTACCGTATATATTCAACACTTCCTGTTGGCCGTCTAACTGCTGCACGCTGCTGTTGAGCCATCGCACCAGAACCAGTTCACTTCTGGTTCGCCCACTTTGAATGGGGACGAAACAATGCAATCGTTGAATTGATCAAACCAAAAGGCCCGTTTTAATGTCGCTGATCCTTCAGGAATAGTCTGAAGGAGCTCGAATCCAGCAGATCGAGTAGAAAATGTAGGACGTTGATAATGATGATAATCATCCTGATGGTTTTCTTGCTCACAATGCCAATACTGTTAATAATGACAGTGATGATGATGGATATGATGATGATGATGATGATAATGACGGTGCTGGCACTGTTGATGCTGCTGATGATTGTGGAAATGAGCATGTTGATAAGGCCCAAACATTTTCTTTGAGCATGCACGGCTCCTGATAACGGTGTAAGTCTACACTGATGGTCCCACTGACCATCTTATCTCCTCCATCGCACTGTCAGACATCCACTTCCCTTTCCTCTCTGTTTGCAGGCTCCCCCCCCCCCCCCCCAAAAAAAAAAAAACATTACGACAACCTGATCAACAAGAAACATAATGAGGAAAGATTTAAAAAATGTTCAAGAAACGGGGGGTGCACAAGAAGAGCGAGAGGTCTTTGGGGGAAAGTGAAGACGGGCACTGGAGTCAGAGAGGGGAAGATGGAGACAGAGAGGGAGAGCGGGGGGGGGGGGGGGGGGGGGAGAAAGAGAGAGTGAAAAAAGGCAGGGGGAAGATAGATCACGGTCCTGAGCGATTGTGACAAGCATAGACCCTATCAGCCGCTGTTTGTTTGCACACTCCCCTCTCTGCATTAAAGGAGCCGTCCAGGCCGCCGGCAGGCCGCGAGCGCTCCATCTCATCACCTGACACGCCAACAGATGTTATGGGCTGATAAGAGCCCCGCGGCCCCCGTCCCTTTGCATCTACGATTACCTCCGCACAAAGGAGAAACGGGGGGGGGGAGGAGGGGAGGGAAGGAGGTGGAATGGAGAGAGGGAAGGAGGCAGAGGAGAGGAAATCAAATACTTCATGATGACTTGGTGTAAAAAAAAAAAGAAGAAGAAGAAATGAAATAGATGGAAGTGGAGAGTGTGTGTGTGTGTGTGTGTGTGTGGAGGGGATGTGAGATTGGAAAAGGGAAGGAGAGGAGGAAAGATGGTGGGGACACACTCATTTGTCCTGTATGAAGTGGTAAATGGCCTCGCCGTGCTTCCTGGCCCCGTGCTGTTTGTCTCTGTCCTAATCGGCTTATTCCATAAGCACTGCTGCACCATCGTCATTAGGCAATGATAATGATATTATTTAACAGGGGATGAGAGAATTAAGGAGGCGCGCTATCTGATGGCTAGTTTCGCTCACCGCCTCATTTCCTCATCCTCTGAAAACGTAGCACTTCCCAGTCGATAAGACTTGTTTTTGCAACTGTGGAGATGCTTCAGCGACGGCCACGTCCATTGGCTTTATTGCCCAAAAACATCATTACTCCAACTTTTATTGTGTATTACATGGCTGCTTTGTTCTCCAAATAACACTAACTAAATCGGGACGTCGACGAAAAAGTGGAACATTGGTCTTGTTATGGCAAATGTAACCCAATCAGTGCAGTAAATACACACACATCTCCGTCTCCCTCCCTCCCCCGCTTCCTCCTGATCACTAATTTATGATATAATTTAACAACGTTGCTATATTTGTTCCGCTAAACACTTTGCGCGGCATCAAATTACGGCTCACAAAAAGATCATAGAAACCCAATATCACGCATCCTATTCTCAGCCAATCTGAAGGCAGAGATTGGGTCTCTGTATTTTATTTCCCATTGCTTGGCTCCAAGTCCAGAGGGGGAGGGGGGGGGGGGGGGGTAGATGACATTACTAAACACAAATCAACCAATAGAATAAACAAACTCGGGGGAATAAACAACAATGCAATCTCCATCTGCGCGTAAACAATATGGAGTCGTGCATGTGTGTGGCTCCTCTTGATGAGATTGAATATGTGTAGATGATAAGGCAACCAAGGTAATCAATGCAGTCATGATGAAGGGGGGGGGGGGGGGGGGGGGGGCACCAGGTCCTATCACAGGCAGGCATCAGCGGAATTTCTAAAGCGCCTTGCCTGCCCCGTGTGTGTGTGTGTGTGTGTGTGTGTGTGTGTGGAGAAAAAAGCGTGACAAACGCGTCATTTGGTGTGCGAGAGAGATAAGCTCTAAATAATTGCGGTCTGACAGGCCTGAATAATGGCCAAATTAGACAGAAGGTGCACATTATTACGAGCGGCAAACAATTCAATGCTGTTTTTTGAGATGTAACTCGGCTTGATTAAGGCTCCGATGATGATGATGATGGTGATGATGGTGGTGTTGTCAGACCCCCCCCCCCCACCACCACCCTAATCCTCATTTCCTCTCGTCTGTACTTTCCCCTCTTTCTTCTTCTTCCCTGTGCGTTAGCATTGCGGGCCCGCTCCACCGAGTTACCCGTGGACGACCTCCTGTTGAGCCTCAGCCCACACAGCGAGTGAAAGAGGGAATGAGCAAAGAGAAAGAAGATATGTGGGGGGGGGGGGTTAAACAGCCGTTGATAATCGGCGGATAAAAAAGAGAGATAGGAGGTCGCTGAGAGGACGAGGGAACATTCGGGTTTGTGTGAAAGGAGCGATGGCGGAGAACAGAGAGAAGAAGAAGGAGACGGAGGAGTTGGCGGCTTTGATGTTGATCAGCTTTGGATTTGGTGTTTTGTCTGTGCCGCGGTTACGCCACGCTCTGGTAGAAAGATGAGAAAGGCCCTCTGCTTGGCTGGCGCTTACCTGAGGCCCAACCTAAACAAGGAGCCTGTATCCACTGTACGCATCAGAGCAGCATGACCTACTGGCAGTGAGACGGGCTGAAAGATGACAGAATCAACACCTGAAATCAATTTATCCACCCGAGATAAACCTTTATGGCACAAATCATAGCACGCACCAAACGAAATCATTTCATTTCACCAATCTGTACAAATAAAAACTCTCAGTTCCTAACAACATGTATTCATTCTCTCCACTGTATTTCATTGTGCCTTTACGGCTGTTAGTGTGTGAATACAGGGTAGCCTCTTTTGACATGAATTATAAATGACAACAAATGTAGAGGACATGTGATATACAGAAACACATGAGCATGTCGGCTCAGCGCTTAGTCCTCGCAGCAAGAAGTTTCTGGATTCCCACAAAGTTCCTCCAGGTGCTCACATGCAGGTTGATGTAACTGTGGGAACGTGTCTGTATGTCTGCTGGAGGTTATCATGGAATACTGAGCACAGCTGAAATACAGCTTCAGGTCACTGTAACGTCACCTGTTGGTCTGTGGACTAATGCTGTGAAGCCAGAAGTCACCATGTTTGTATGAGAGGGTGGAGATGAGAGAGAGAGCAAAGCCTGAAGTGGGCAAGTACATTGTTTAGCATGTCGATCTAAGGGGATTGCCTCTAGTGGCCATTAGATGAACTGCAGTTTAAGCACGGCCACGTTGCCTTTATTTTTCAGTCCAACACCAACACATCCTGAAAGGTGGCGTTATTTCTGTGGTCAGAGTTCTTGCTCACATTTTAATAAGAAGATCTTTTCAGCTTAACTTCCGGTTTGTCACTTCCTGCAGGTGGAGAGGCGACGTAGGCTGATTGGAGGCTTCATAGTGAGTTTAGACGGTTTTCTCTAACTTTTTCTTTTTTCTTTGCGAGATTATCTTAGTTTTTTCACAAGCGGGATCATTTCAGTTTTGGAGCAGGATTCCCCCCCACAATCTCTTCCCGACACCCATCTGATATCACCAGGAGCGATCAGATCCCGATCACATCCATGATCTCCACGCTGATCGCTGCCCAAGCAGACGGTTATCTGTGAGTGTTAGTGATTGGGAGATTAGTGTTTTTAAATGCTTATCCAAGTAGACCTCCCCGAGGTAGTCTCTCTCCAGATCCGACATTTTGGCTTTTGGGGGAGAAGGGAGATGATGGAGGGAGGGGGGGGGGGGGGGGGTGGCTGTAGTGGATCATGTACATAATCACTTGTTTATCACCAGAGCATCTTGCCAAATCACTAAAGCACTGCTCTAATCACAATAAGCAGAGCAGCTGCTGCTTTCCTCCTCTGTGTGCATCTTAAACCTTTATGGGGTCAACACGGGGTCACAGCTTTTCCAGAGCTGATAACGACGTCCTTTAGATATCTGTGGATGAAATCAGCTACTACGTTTCTGTTCCAGCTAATATCCAATATATTTGAATTTGACCGAGTTTAAAGGAGTACTGTTACAGTTGTTTGTGCTTCTCACATGGAGGTCCACGATGTATTTACACTAGCTTAGCACGACAACGCAGCTTAGCTCTGTTTGTACAGTAGCTGCTTTCTAGGAACTGCAGAGCTTTACTTATGTATACTTAGGTATTGACATGCTAGCAACCGTTCCACGTCAAAGGAGGGTCATTTAAATCCCTTTAAACGTACAGGATGGTATTATCTTCCCATACGTTTCCTTGTAAGAACCCACAAACCTCACTTATTCCATTATGGGACATGACAGCTGCTGCTAATGCTACTAATAATAACTCGCATGCATCCTTTGGTGAAATCTGATCAAAAATGTCAGAAGCATCGATCCAGGCTACGATCCTCCCAAAGACCATCACTATTGATCAGCTCTGTGGTACATATGCAGTGGAACTACTCCAACACTTCACCCTGTAAGTACTATATGTCTGTGACTGAGTGAGAGAGTGTTTCTGTGTTTGGGATCAAATCCTCCGGACACAAGAAGCTCCCCGCTATGTATCTGCTGTCCTCATCTACCTTGGCCTGGTAGGAGATGTTCTGGTGCCAGTAGGACGGAGGGGAAACTCCAAACACTAATAAGCCTTATCTGCTCCCAGTGCTCGGCTGAGATTAGGAGAGGAGTGAAGGAAGCCAGCGGAAAGGAGAAGAGGAGCAAGGAAGCCAACGGAAATTCAGTGGGAAGGAAAGGAGGCCAGGAGAAAAGGCAGCAAACTCAGTGGAAAGGAAAGGAAGCCAATGGAAGGGAAAGGCAAGGACATGGAAGGAAAGGAAGCCAATGGAAAGATAAGGAAAGGAAGCCATTGGAAAGAGAAGGATGTGAAGCCAGAGGAAACAGAAGGAAAGGAAAGGAGGCCAGTGGAAGAACAAGGAAATGAGGCCCGAGGAAAGAGACTGAAAGGAAAGGAGGCCAGTGGAAAGGAGATGAAAAGGAAAGAATTAGAGGGGAGGACATTTGACAAGAGGTTAAAGGAAAGGTGAGGATACAAAGGGAGAAGCGAGGAGACTAGATGTGAGTGTTGGACGCTACCCGACACTTTCTAACAGAGTCAACCCAGCCTCCTCTTGTCTTTGGAGAGAAGTCGCTTGTTCTTTGGTTCCGTTACCCAGGCGAGGTGCGGGGCTGAGACGGTGGCAAATGGGGGAATTTGGGAGTGCTTGGCGAGCGGGCGCACAGGGAGAAAAGCCAGTTTGTGAAAGCGGCGGTGGAACCGCAATCTCCGGAGTCCACTCTGTCTCTGCCGCCCCGCGATCCCCCGCAGCAATTAGAGGCAAGGAGAGCGAGGCCACGGGGAAGTCCGACACATCACGCCCACGAGGAGACGCGTTTACATCCTGTACATACGGAGAGGTACCGAGGAGAAGACGGCGACGGGGTATGAAGGGAGATTTATCCCTGTTACAGTGGATCAGAAGGGGGATTCAGAGGGTTCACGGAGAAATGAAGAATCGTTTGATTTCTTAAGTTTCCGTCTTCTCGCCGGTTTCCTTTCAGTATGGACCGCTAGCTGGAAATCTCAATTTTCTTTGACTCCATTTTTTAAGTAATATAAATGCATTTTGGAATCCTGTTAAAGTAAATTATGGGAAGTTTAGAATTCAATGTGTTTGAAACCCGACTGATAGACGGCACCGAAGCAGTCAATCAATCAAGAACTTTAATGTCACATACAAGCACAGAGACTGAATTAAAATACTTCATATTTACAAGGAATACATAAGGCACGAATAAGAGATTTATAAATATCAGATAAAGATATGAGGTATAATACAATACTGATACAATACTAATGTGGATATCTCTGCCTCTACTGCTTCAGCTGTATATTAGTATTGTGTATTTTAGTGGAGTACTTTACCTCGTTAGTTATATTCACACACTGGGGTAAACATCTTCAAGTCTGGTTTTACTTTCTCATGAGAACATTCACATTTTTATCTCACCAGAAGATGAAACAAATACACAGAAGTCGAAACTTTAACAGATTTGACAAAAGATCAGAGGCGAGTATAAAGCGGTATTATAAGAAAACACACCCACTGGATTCTCACCGTGTCACAGACCAACTAACACGGTGACATCATCACCGTAATAAGTTTGTATCTTCTGTCGTGTTGGATGGAACTCTCTGCTGTGTTTTCTTACTCCTACACCAAGAAAACAACACCCTCATCTGACCAGTCGCAGAGAGATTGTCTCCATCCCTCATCGTGGGATGATCCTAAATCCACATCACATCTCTCCTCCACTCTTCACTCTAAGTTGAATATCACCGCTTTAAAGCAGCGCCAGTGACCACCCACTCCAACTCTTATCCCCTCTTCTTCCCCTCTCCTCCAATGTCCATCAGTCATTGTTCCGTCCTCCTCTCCTCTCTCTCCTCTCCTCCCCCCCCCCCCCCCCCCCCCCCCTCACCAACCCTCTCGGCTTTGATCTTGATTTCTTACCAGGAAATATCTACCAAGGGGCCGTCCAGCTACAATAACATTCAATAAAAGAACACAAGGGTGGCCGAGACCGGACCACTGATAGCGCCACGATTTATGGGCCCTGCTCGCTTGTTTGCTTCAACACCCGGGCATCACACACACACACACACACACACACACACACACACACACACACACACACACACACACACACACACACACAGGTTCATATTACCGTGGATGATATTATTTGTATTCATAAGGATCTTGTCTGTATCTTGATTTTATTGTAATGAGCAGACTACTTGAGGCCTAATAAACCTCTGATAGGCTTCTGGTGTTATCAGTTTACCTTTTTAGATCGGTGAGCTCTTTTTCCTGGAGAGTGTTTCGGTGTTTTTTTATTCTTTTAAACTGATAATGTAGTTTTTTAATAGCACTCCACTGATTACACCAGCCCTTTAAAAGACATCATACGGTCATCTTTGGTTCTCTTCTGGTGTTTATGTTCACCAAAATGTGCATTTTGTGCACGGTTGTATGATGTCTTATTCAAAGTTTGGGACAATATGGTGTAATTTGAAGATGTTGATACACAGAATTTCTGCAATCAGTAACTTCAGTCCGAACCTCTCTGTGTTTGGAGGAGAAACTTTCCGCCTGTCCTCTCGGTTGGGTTTTGTTCCTTGATGCTGTGAAATAAAAGCACCGTCTTTGGCTGAAGCGAACTACATCAAATCAAACACAAGCTGTGCTGTAGTTGTTGACACTTGTCTCAATCCCCTTTGTTCCAACGTCCATATCACCCGCCCACCGCACCCCCGACGCCTGTCCAAACTACTACTACAAATGGCTGCCGTCCCGCACTCTTTAACACGGTGTGGGACCGTGCACTGCTCCTCAGCCCCGCTCTGGGAATCCACCGTGACCGGCGCCGTCCGAGCGGACAGGGAAAAAAGAGACAGCGTCCCCTTATGCTTCCACCCCCAGAGGGCTGGAACCGAGTGTGACGCCGCTACCCACAAGCCAGTGGGGTATCATCCCCGCTGCGCCCACACTCCCTCGGCCCGAAGCGGAGCGTCGCCGTTACGGGACGCACCTCTGGGATTCGTTCCCTTGTCCCGACCGCGGTTATCTGCTCAGGGCCAGGAAGCAGGGACGAGCGTGGGACTGAGGCGTTGGACTGGGGTGTGGTGTGGTGTGGGGGGGGGGCAGCGCCGATCCATTTTAGGACGGTGAGGGATCATCATTGTCTCCCGTCTCGCCCTGTCACTTACCATCACCAAACCACTGGCTGACAACCCCGTGTGTTTCTATGTGTGCGATTCCACAAAAACACAGCACGGGATGTGTGGTCTTGGCAATCGAACTCGCACACTTCACAAGTGAAGCTCTCTCTCTCTCTTTTCTTGCAAACACACACACACACACACACACACACAGACACGGTGTCACCACTACAGGCGCTTCTCAGCAAACCTACACATCGGATTGCGAGCGTCGCAGCTCTTCCTAGACGGCGTGTGGGAGGGACAGAGCCACAGGCGCTGAGTGTCTCTATAGCCCATGTGAAATCACATGTAGGCTGCCGATGAGCCTCCAACCAAACACCGGCACAATCACACACACACGGAGAAACGGAGCTTTAGAAGACCACCAAGGATCGCAGCGTGGCACACAGGAATGCCTGGGCTGTCTTCGTGTTAAGGCCTTTTTTTTTTCCACCGTTCCAAAGTATTCACCACTTAAAACAGATTAAGAGCTTGGGGGGAATAAACGGGCCTCGATGCCACCAAGTGGGGGAAACACAACAGGAGGAGGGTTTTGGGAATTAGAAAAGAAGGACGTAAAAAAAAAGGGAAAAGGAGCCTTTCAGGAGAGAACGCCTCGAGAAAGCGATCGGGATTGTTCCAATATTAAGGCGCTTTGTGATGAAACGGATGAATTGGTGGACAAAAAAGGGGTAAAATAGAGACGTTTGGATTGCTTCATCGTGGGAAAGGAGGTACTTTTTTGTAATTTGAGATCATCAAACGCTCTGTTTTTGATTCAAAATGAATAGAAAGCATTGTTAAATGATGTCCACTGTAGTTCTTATATACATTAGCATCTCTCAACTGTGTATTTGAACTAAAGACCTCGATCCAAAGCAAGCCCTCGGGCCCGGTTCTGTTCACTTTGGCTCGCTCTGGAGATGGAGGAGGTGGATGGTCTGAGTGTGATGAAGCTTTTGTCTGCCCCGTCCTCCTCTTCCTCCACATTTCCCCCTCCAGTGTTGTGTCTGTTGGGACACTAAGAGTGGGAGGAATGCATCAGATTAGACTCCTATCTGATTAGGTCCTGTGGGATAGAGGAGATGAATGCTTCGCCTGTTATTAGACCGGATATTAGATTGTCCACTTCTGATATCATGTCCATTATTTTCTTCATCAGCACATTACGGTACGTATAACATGTCCACTCAGAAGCAGAGAGAGTAAACGTTGGGTTACTTTCACCGGTAACAGTTGACTGATGAAGACATTTGGAGAATAACTGCTATTCTCTAAAGTCCAGAAGTAACCGTGTTAGCATCTTATGAACACAGTTAAGTTGCAGCACAAACTTTTTGACTCCGGCTGTGAATTTGTGTTGCGGTCAGCATGCGCTCAGACATCCCATCGTGGGATTTGATTCAAGAAAAGAAAAAAAGAAAAAAGGTCAAAACCGAGTCGGATCGGATCGCCGCCAAAAACGTCGGATGAAGCTGTGAGTGTTGAAGCAGCCGCACACTCGGATCAACAAAAGAGGAAAAAAGACAGTTGGAAAGTGAGGGGGAGGCTGCTGTTAATCCCCCATCGATTCACTCATGCTTTTTCTTTTTAATCTGTCGGCATTGGGGACCTGCAGAAAGACACAAGCGTCTTAAAAGTAACATAGTTTCCATAATGATGGCGACGATAATGGAGAATGCCACCAGCGAGCGCGGTGGGCGTTATCGCGCCTCATTGGCCCCCCTGCTGGTTTGATTTGCACAAAAGATGTGAGAGGGAGGCAGATGATTACCATAACAAACACACACTTGCAGACGCGCTCTTCCCCAGGGAAGTGTCAGTCTAAGTGGGAGAGTATGTTGACATTTATAACCATCTGGGGGGGACATGGTCGCCATTTCTCTGCTGTTTAACTTCAATTAGGGAAGGAAGGGAGGAGAAGGAAGGAGCAGAGGGAAGACGGGGGGGGGGGTAAAAGGGGACGACTTGTTACTGAATGGTTAAGTGGCGGCAGAATAGGCGCTAACGGGGGGGGAACACATTTATGGGTGTCTCCTAAAGAGTTTGCATTGTGCCGCGGCCTTTGTGGCTTTACATTGATGGAGGACTGCTGATAGCTATAGGAGATTATGTATTGACGGAGGATGCTAATGTGGACCGGGACCCCAAAGAGTGATTACACCGGCGAGGCCTCACGCTGTCTGGAAGTTTACATCCATTCACCTGAAAGCCAAACAAATATCTCAGAGCTTTCTTTCTTTAAGGTCAGCGCCAGAAAACCCGCCGCCCAATGCTCTAAAAAAAAAGATTTGAGATGGTAGATCCCAGGGGACAGGACGGAGAATGAAGGACCCATAATAAAATGATGAGGAGGGGGGGGAAAAATGTCCTATTGGACAGGAAATAAAGTGTGCTGTCAGTCAGTAGCCAGAGCCGCGTCTCCCAGGTTATTGCTTATTGTTTACTCCCCTCTGAAAAGGTTAGAGGTCACGGCGACCACATCTATTTTTCTCTCCCACCCGCTCGCCCCATTCTTCTCCCAGCACGAGGAGGAACAAAGAGCGACGGCGAGGGCGGCGGAGGAGGCAGAAGGATGGGGTGTGTGTGGTTGGAGGGCGAGTTGGTGGCGGCGGCGGTGGATGAGGGGGGAGTGGAATTAGAAAAAAGAAAAATATAGAAAGGGAGAGCAGCGATCAGACAGCGCTGATAAGGAGAGGAGGCGGGGGCGGGGGTGTTGCTGTGAGCTTTGGGGGGGGGGGGGGGAGTGGGTGATGTGTGTATTCAACTCCGGGCTGACTCCTCTTATGCTAATACAGCCAATTTCCTCTTTTATTTCATTTCTGGAGCCGAAATCTGCGATCTGCGATAAGGTTGCCGTGGCGACCGCCCGTTCCCCGGGCGGATGCGGGCAGCCGTGTGATGGAGATGTGTAAGTCGGCGGGAGCAGCAGGGAATGAATAATTTAAAACTCCACCAAGCTGGAGAGATAAGAGAGAGCAGGGCTGAGGCCTCTCTCTCTCTCCCTCCCTCACCCATTCTCCACAATCCATCTCTCCACCTCACCCCTTCTAACTCTCAATCCCCCCCCCCCCCCCTCCCCTCCCACCCCTTCTCTTTCACTTTCTATTTCTCTCTCCGGACATCTAAGGCTTCATCCTCCAAAGCAAGCTGACCTCCAAGGTCAAGGGCATGATGGGTAATTGAACCGGCGGTTTGGGGCAGGCTGGGTTCGGGCCTGCGGATGATGATGATGATGATGATGATGATGTCGGTGGAGGAAGGCCCGCATTCGTTCACTCTTTCCCAATTCAATCTTCCCCTTTTTCTCCTCCTCGCTCGATTCTTTTTAAACGTGATGAGTTCTGCGCTCCGGCTGCCAAGCGTGCGAGCGTTTCGGCAAAACTTTGTATACTTCAAGTTAAGCCCACTTGGCTCGTGTCATTCGTACATTAGTCACTCCGACAACAGACAACAGGCTGCTCTCCAGCGCACAATGGCCCCAACACTTGAATGTAACACATGCTTGGAATAGTTGAGTGTTCCAGCTCAGCGGCGCTCCTGTGTAAACACACTGGGGCTTCACGGTGACTCGATGTCCTGAGACGTGTGTGTGTGTGTGTGTGTGTGTGTGTGTGTGTTATCAGGGTGTGGCTACCACAGGTGAGGCAGTTGGTTATTATAAGAAAACACGCGCGATACGATACAGTTAAGAAAATCATCTGTTGCTGATCTATTCAGTGAGGCTGAGTCTCTTTTGTTGTTCACTTGTGCTTTTAAAAACAATATTACTGAGGACAAGTAAACTCGTACTACCAGCATGGCCACCGCCTCTACTGCAGGACATGCTGTACTTTCCACTCGATGACACTTGTTTGACTCCGTCCTCTTATGATGCAATGCTGTAGTTTGAATCACTCGTAATAATCATCCAATAAAATAATACATGCAACACAGTTAGACTTGAAATGGGCCATTCAGGATAACGAGTACTTTACACACATGCTGTTCTTACTTGTATTAGTCTTATATTGTAATTTTCCTTCTTTGTTATTGAAAAGACCAGAACCAGCAGTGAATTGATCCTAAAGAATAATCGTCTTATTTGTATATATTAGATGCGTGTTCCTCCTCTGTGCTATAGAACTCCATGTCTTGACATCTCACTTGACTGACTCTAAAACACCAAATCCAAGGACGAACATTTGCTAAAATGTTCGAGACACATTGTTGGTTTTGTGATTTGATGACAACAAAAAGCATATAGAGGACCAGCATACTCACGGTACACATCTAGATGAATGAAGGTCTGAGCAATGCACCAGGATCCAAACCTGTGGCCGGATTACCTTTTAATCTGCAGCTATTGTTTCTTCAACCAAAGGCAGCGGTTTAAACTGACGTGTGAATGACATGCAGCAGTGTGAGGGGGGGGGGGGTTTGTGGATGCAGGTCGGCGGCTCGGCCTCCCGTCTGGTCGGTGTGTGTGTTGCGTTACACATCCTGGACTCCTGCCTGTCTGGCCCCGCCAACCTGTTTTCATTCCACAGCCGCAGCACCAGGCTTTATCGCCATGGAGATAAACCCTGGCTGGTTATAAACACCCGGCGGGTCACGTCCAGGTGAGGGGTTCACTGGCGAGGTGTGGCTGGCCGACGCCCGCCCTCACACACACACACACACACACACACACACACTCCCTCCCTCCCCTGCACGGGTGTAGGGACCTGTCCTAAAAAGACACAAGTGGAGGGAAAATCGGAACAAAAAAGCTGATTCATAAACGAGCCACACAGGGCGCCCGCACAGGTAATCTCAGCCCAAGCGTGAAGCCTTCATCCCCGTGGCGCCAAGGAGGCAGCTCACCCCCGCCAGGACACACACACACACACACACACACACACACACACACACACACACACACACACACACACACACACACACACACACACACACACACAAGTTGAGAGAAAAACCTTAAAACAATGTACATAAGCTGCATCCTCAGCCTCGGTAGTTCCACATCTAAACATCTGTAATAACTCGTTGTTTTATGTATTTTGCCGATGTTTTATTAAATACCTATTTAGTTGCACGTCGTCCGTCTGAGCACCATCTCGCATCTCAGCAGGAGATCTCGGCCCGCATCCTCCGAGGTCTCCTTCACATCAAGGGGGATGAGAAATGTGTTTTGTCTGCCAAGTGCAACATCTCACGTTCCCTTCATCCGACCCGTCCCGCTCAAACACACACACACACACACACACACACACACACACACACACACACACACACACACAACACGTACAGCTCAGCAACAAAACAAGCAAACAAACCAGATCTGCAAAGATCCAAAACATGCAGGTTCCTCTTTCTACACAAAACACCTGCAGCTCCTCCAGCGGACACATGGTGGCACTACGTACTTATTGGAGACCTGCTGCAGCCCGGGTTCCCCTCCAACCTGCCTTGAACATGGAGTCCCACCAAGCAGAACAGGGGTAAACACACACACACACACACACACCTAGGAGATACTCCAGATTACATTGATAATACCAAAAATATTGGCCCATAGAAATAATACAACACGGCGATAACAGAATGCTATCGTGGTTCGATCATGATACCACAGCTAAACGCGAGCAGAATATCAACTCCCGCAAACAAGAAACAAGAAGCTGGGCCTCACATCACTGAAATGACAAAATGAAACAGGACTGACACCCTCTACCCGACACCAGAGAGACCCAGTAGCTCCAAAAAAAAAAAGAAGAAGCCACCGTCCCGATGCGCCTGATGAGAATTACAGTGGATTTTCAAGTGTAAACGCGGTGCTGCGGCTTCTCTATGTGAAGCCATGTAAATAGAGCGGTTTTAAGAGGCTTTTCAGGGGCTGCGTGTGAGCAAATATGATTTCATTAAACAGGATATGAGCTCTTTTCTGATGGCTGCTAATCTAGATTAAGGTTTGTCTGGATATTCACAAATAGACGTTAAATTAAATACAGCGCAGTCATCAAAATCTATTCAAACCGGGTCAGAATATAGAGGAATGTCTGCTCTTCATTCAAACATTATCTCTTTAATTAAATCATTCCCAAATTATTTCTCTGTTAAAATTGTAATCTATATAAAGGAATAATAATAACTTTAATATATTTGTTTTAAATTGGGGGAGATTTGCCTGCACGGGACGCACATCAATCTGTTTTTGTGTGTTTTTTTTTGAAAGGCACTGGTAGATTTACATTTGTTTAATTATGGAGGCTTGCGATCGTCTGTATCTGAACTGGGAGGAAAAAAAAGAATTGTGGGGCCTCAATTAAATCTGATGTTAATTAAATCTGATCTTGTTTTGTGTATTAATCAAGCGGCAATTTTAATCTAGTGAACACACAGACTGTAATAAGAAATGTGGATATAGAGGGAGAGCAAGAATTATTTTAATTTCATGCTTGTGATGAATGTTTTTTTTTTTGTAATATTTTATTTAGCTGACTTGCATTAGTTCCTAATCTCCCCCCCCCCCCCCCCCCCCTTTTCTCTGTGTCTCTTTATGCAATCTGAGCATCGGATTCATCCAGTGCTAAATGTCTGCACACATATAAAGAGAATGTGAAGCAGCATGACTAGGCCGACGCTCGATGAGGTGTCTTAATAACTTCTGCTGAGTTATTACTGAGAACTCTTCAATGGAAAAAGGCTTTTTAAAAAAACAACAAATTTAATACTGATGTTTGAAAGGCTAACGTTTCATTTATTTTACCCCAAAGAGCGCAAAGAATGGAGGCTTGTTTCCATGTAAGTGCTTCGATTTTCTACTTTTTGTAGTTGTTTTAATACGTCCGTAATCTGTGGTTCTGTTTGTGCATCCACCTATGAGTGTGTGTGTGTGTGTGTGTGTGTGTGTGTGTCGGAGTGCTAATTATGTTTACATCAGCATTAAACTGCACCGTTATCAGATGTACTATTCCTTTTCAGAGGCGGGTTCTTGGTAGAGTGACACCAGAGATAAGTGGCAGGATTTACTCTGTGGTCAGCAACTCTTTCCACAGACACGCACACTTTTTATTTCCTCTGGTTATTTTTGAAGCAAACGTTCCTCCTGAATGCAGAGATAGGGAGGGAAACACAACCTCTATCCAAACCACATTAGGCTAATTAACAAACTCATTTAAAGCCGGGGAAATATTGATTGCCATACATTTGGAGACGTGGAGGATGGAGGCGGTCGAGGAGGAGGAGGAGGAGGAGGAAGTCGAGGGGGGAAATAAATAAATAAGAGTCTGGCAGGTGTATGTAAATTGTTTGTTGGCAATGGAGAAATTTAAATTACAGTTCAATCAGAGAGGAGGAGAGAGGGGGAAGAGAGCGGTGAGCACCCTGTGATTTCCCGTCTCCACGCTTAGTTGATATTTCACTGGGTGAGGATTGAGCGCTACGGGTGCATTTCACACCCTGAATGAGGAAGGCAATCTCGCTCAGCCGACTAGAACAATAATTAGAATGGAGATTAAATAAAAATAATTAGAAAAAGTTCATCTAGTTTTGATGTATTAATTATTCCACCCCTGCTTTATTCCAAGTCTAATTATCTGCTTCAGTGAAAATGCCAAGATTTTCTGTGAGTCATAAAAAAAAAAAAAAAAAATTACATTCATGTAATTATGTCAGCAATTTGGGGGGAAGTCAGCTAAGCAGAGCGTTGGCTCTCTACTCCCCCCCAGTTTAAAGTAAGTAACTTCTAACTACTTATAACTTATAAGTTAATACAGTCCCTTTCAAGCCAGGGGTATAAATAATAGAATGCAACGGGAGATTATTTACTCTTTAAATGAGGAGCTGCTCTCGCTGCTCTCCCAGCTCCCCGACACACTCGCATGCTCCGCACATCACAATGAAAACAAGACCAGTTTTTATCCATTCTTGGTCAGTAGATAATAATTTGCATATAAATGGAAATATTTATTGTGACAAAAAAAAAAAAAGAAATCAGGAAAGGGAGATGTAGGAAGTAATATGCTCATTTTTCAAAAACTCATGGGGCCCAACTGTGATATCTGTATTTTAGGAGTCAAGCAGTTTAAAAAATAAGACGAACCGCATCTAAAAAAAAAAAAAAAAGCAGAAGAAGAGAAAGAATAAATAAATAAGTAGCAGGAGAAGAAAGGGAGAGAGGAGCCGAGGGAACCTTTTAAGATGTTTACTACACAAATGGAGTCTCCAGAGGAGACGGCGTCCCGATGAAATGTGAGAGATAGCTGTCGACATTCTGTACTTTTCTCCTGGCTGTGTAGACGGAGGCAGGCAGGGCTGGAGGACTAAGCTGTAATGACTTCCTCTACCTGACTCACCGGGGGGGGGGGGGGGAACCAATAAAGTTACAAAAATAAACTTTACAGATGTGGAAAAAAAATGTATTACCGAGATAGCGAACAGGTGACCGCACTTGAAAAGAAATGGAATATATTGAAGGTTCGGGGAAAAAAAAGAAGTTAAAATTCAGATGCAAATGTGAACACACTTTACATTTATTTCATTCAAAGTGTAAAGTGATACATAAAAGTGTGAATATCTTTTTTTTTGATAAGTCACACAAGGTGGCATGGAAATGCAAACCCTGGCTTACACAGTAATCAGTCAGACCAGGCTCTTTGAAAAACGCATAAAATACCGAATTTCATGTGTGGAAAAGGGCTGCACGGAAATATATACACGGTGCAAACATGTAAAACGGGCCGTCATTGAAGTGAGGATTGTTAGTTTTGTGTCTTGCTCTTTTGAAAGTTAAATCACCATTCATAAGCGCCTCTTTAAACGGGCGGACTACAAGGCAACGCGGGGAGGAATGTGCAGACCTTCTGTTTGGATTCATTAAATTATAAGCAGTGTGGTGCAGGAGCTGTGTGCACTGCTGGTGGGGGTTCCTGTGTGGAACCAATATGCATTGAAATAAAACGTATGCGGGGCCGTGTGTGTGTGTGTACACGGTGCAGATTGCGATTGTGGAGGAGCGGGAACGCATGTTAGCCTAAACTGATTGAAAGCGATAGGAAACAGGAAGAGGTGCAGAGTATTACACAGTCGGTTGTTCTGCTACAGCAGAGGTGTGAGCGTGCCTGCTCCCCATGTAATGGCTTCACATGAGCATACATACATGCATACGAGCTCCCGACAGATAAGGGCCGGAGCGCTTTGACTTTTCTTTATTTCCTCTTCAGAAACCCAGCCGAGAGTCCCGGCTGTCAGGGTTCCCGATCCCCATCGCCGCAATATTGTTTCCATCTTTCTTGATTTAGACGTTTTGTCTCTGGCGATGGTTTCACAGTCAGATTGTTGGCTTTTTTAACATTAAATTCACATGTGAGTTAGCCAACATTTAGTTTTTCTCGTGCGTTTTCCTCATGCCGTGACTGGAGATCTAACACATGCACCATCAGGCCATTAACCCGTTTTGATGCAACACGTGAGAAGCATTTGTACAACAGAGCCGTGCTGTTCTGAGAGATATCTCCTCACCCCGTGCAGCCCTGTACTTTTCTCATTTGGTTTCTTTCTTTCGGCCCCTCTATCTGCGTCTTGCATCTGCTGAGGACACACCGTGTAGAAGTGGTGGTTATCAGGCCTTGATCAATGCAAGCAGGAAACACACTGATTAGAATATGAACAGACCGCGGAGAGGAAAATATGGCCACACACACACACACACACACACACACACACACACACAGAAACAGTCCAAGCCGCTTACTTTTGCAAGATATTTGTCTTTCCTTTGCAAATATATTTCTTGTGATTGAATTTGAATTTCACAGTATGACTACATGCAGGAGTCTACTCTTTATTTGAGTCATATATTTTATGTAAATGAGCAGTTACTAGTATATGCTAATTTAGATTTTTTTTTCCCTTTCTCACTTTTACCGTTACCTGAAGAGATTAGTGCTTTGAATGCAGGGACGGTGTGGTTGTAGTGCCGAACAAGCTGCCCGGCTGCAAAGATAACCGACGCACAAACAGGTTGAAGTAATGCTTTTCTGTGAGCAAAACAGGCAACCGGTTCACCACTACAGGAGAGGTAGTAGCCACGATGTTACGTGCGTCGATGTGGACACATTCAGCCACTAGTCCCAGTAATCCTCCACTGCATCCGTTAGCTCAGCTGGGAGCTCGTCAGCTGTGCATAGCCTGGTTTAACGTTACAATGTCCGGGTTTCCACCGCTGTATTGCAAGCTCGGCGTAAAGTTAGTACGCAGCGGTGCAGTGTGTGTGTACGGTAAAAGTGTCGGTGAATAAATGCTACGACTTCTCCAGACTCCCGCTGAAGGTGGAGAGGGTTAGCCTGACGTTAGCCTGACGTTAGCCTGACGTTAGCAACAACTCAGGATTAATACATGTGGGCTGACCTGAGAGGTGGACCCACTTTGCTCAGCTTTAATATATATGTTTTACTGATAACTGGCATTAATTGGTCAAAATTCTTTTACTTCATTTAAATGGTTAATTATTAACATCCCTAGTTCCACGTAACATTCAGAGACTTCTTGTATCAGCGGTTCACTCTGCCCAACATATAACATTTGGATACATGTATTTGAAAATGTGGCTTTAATAAAAACACACTTTACCACCTCCTGGCATCTTCACAGCGCTCTGGATAAAAGCTCCAATAGTAGTGTAGCTTTTAAACACACCGAAGAACCAATAAAACACAAGAACCAAGACAAACATGGAGGTTGTGTAGCGAGTCCAAACGCTGGCAGCCGACAGTCTCCTCTGAGGCGGCCTCGGCTTCCTTGTGGGAACGTCTAAATGTGTACGTAGGTGTTTGTGCAAACATGTGCGTGTGTTAGCTATTAACCGCATTAAGATGCAGATTAAAGGAGGGAGCCGTACAAGCCCCGGTCAGTACGTCGTGTTGACTTACCTGCGGGCGTAAAGTCTGCCGAACACTGTGTAGCAGCGCCAGAAGAAACATGTGCTTCAGAATGAGATCATGAATACAGAATGTCTGATAATGTGTGTCTGTGTTCAGTGATGCTCTATTGGAAATAGAGATGTGCACCTATAGAGAATATCAGTGAAAGTGTCATCGGTACATATTTGGAAGAAAAGTTTTTATGTTCAAAACGTCATCAAAAGTAAGGAGCACTAAATCATCGAGCACAGGCTCCGTTGATGTCTGAAGACGGTCTATTATGATGTAAATACATTTGAGAAACACAAATGAAACTCCTTCTTTCTTCCACAGCCTCCCTCTCTTTCCCTCGCCAACAAACATGGCTATTATTTTCTCAAAAATATCCATTAACAACACTCGGCGACCCCCATAAATTCCCAGCTGAGCAGCCAACACAAACACAACGCAATCAATCCAATTTCTCTGCCTGAAAAATACAAAAATGACTCCAAATGACTGCCACCCTTCTTTATTATTAGCGCTGCCGTTTGGACTGTTTGCAAACCAGAATCCAGCAGAGATCGTATCTGAAACGGCAACTTCCTGTTGTCGGACGGGCCACGAATGTTTTCTGTTGCTGTTGTTTCTGCGCAACAATCTCTTTGTATGTCCGAAATAGGAGGCACATAAAACCTAAATGAGCCCCCGTGACAGATCTCCGACTCCAGAAAGAGTCATAATAGCGACGAGTGTTTGCTTTAGGTTGCTATTTAAGGCCAGTTGTCTTTAGCCAACAGAAGGCGCCAAGTGGGGGGATCGAAAAGGGGGGGGGGGGCCTATCAATTACTGACCTCAGTGGTCAACCTCCTGACTCACTTGGACTCCCATTTTCTATTCACACACACACACACACACACAGAGCCACAGGTTAAGTCTGGGGTTTTGGAAGGATCCCAGGGTGAACATTAATTTCTTAATGCATTTTGGGTCCCATGGGGGCCGTCCTCAAGAGGAGGCCACGCGGGACCATTCTGCCAGCTCTCATAATAGGGTTGAGTGACAGTGTAGTATGTGTGAAGTGTGTGTGTGTGTGTGTGTGTGTGTGTGTGTGTGTGTGCCGATGACTCCACATCTTTGCAGTTAAAACAGTTAAAATGTTCAAGATAACTTTGATAATTCTCCTTGTCTTGATTGCACTTCAATTGTTCTGTTTTTCAGTATTTTGACAGCATCACGCTGCATGTGTGTGTTTGAGTCCAAAAAAAACAAAAAAAACGACCAAAAACAATAAAGCCGTCATTAATTAGCGAGGCCGGGTTCCTCCTCTCGGTGGTTTGTTATTGCTATGTCTGAAGCGGGGAGGAGGCAGGCGGCTAATTGATCGACAGGCTCTCTGGGACTCGGTAATGATAATCAATATTGACACATGTTTTCTGCTCCTTGCCATAACTCATAAACATCCGTACGCGGAGCAGCCGCCCGGCCCGGCTCGGTATGTGTACGCCTGCGGCGCACAAACAAAGAAACAAGCAGCATGTTTTAAATTTAGAGCGCAGATGAAATGTAAAATGTCTGCTCAGACGAGCTTCTGACCTCGGCGGGTTTCAGACGGATGATTCTGGATGCAGATCATTTTTGGATTAAAGCTACAGATTAAAAGTTTCCTTTGAACCAGAAACAAGACGAATCCATAAAACACTACACGCAGTTAATCACCCCGATTAACACATACGCTTTTACTTTGAAAGGTTTATTATCCTGGGTTTGTTGGACTGTTTTAGTCTGAGATTTGGTCTAAATTAGAGCAAAGCTAATAAATCAGCCTGATATACTGCTTCATATTTTCATATCGGCCATGAAGTGGAGGGAAGACTGTAGTAGAAATGCCAAAGTAACACACAAACTAAAGGCGTCCACGTGACAGTGTTCCTAAACCTGATCACATGGTTTTGTTCCTGAGCCTAACTTTAGTTTTTAAACGTAATGTCGTCCCCAAAAAACATTCCAATTTTAAAATGCTCAGATTGAATGCCAACAGTTTGGTGTGGACCTACTGTGTAGTTACTGAAGAACACACTACATTAATGTGTGAATGAACAGCATGACTTGACAATGGGGGTCGGACACCAACACCATTACATCAGCAGCACCAAATTGCCGTCTTTTGTCCCAAACTATTGGCCTCAGCTTTCCCAAAGCCCCGCACACGCAGGAGGGTCGACAACACAATATGGAAGCCTTGTTTTGGAGGCAGGAGGTCAGGGTCTTGGTGGCAGGAGGGAGGAGGGGGGGGGGGCGGCGATGAAAAAGAACATTTGGGTCACTGGGCAATTACAGACACTCTCCATCACAATAAATGGACCCGCACATACTTCCCCCTCAATTAATGCATTAGAGGGGTCGGGAGGTTATGTAAGCACCGTCCTCTCCCTGCCAGGACGGGGCGGAGTGTCGTAATCCAGGAAGTGTGGTGCTCGGAGCCGATTGGCTGCGTGTGAATGTTTAGCTTAAATGTCAAAAGAGGGCTGGAGGGGGGGGGGGGGGGGTGAGGGCGAGGGGGAGGAAAGTGCTGCGCTGGGTGCGTTTTGTTTCGTTGTAGTGCTTCTTATTGTAAACGTCACGTGAGGAACGCTGCAGCTCGTTTCACCGCTGATCCTTTCTTCATTGCACGTCCTTAATGTTGTCGTCATCTCTTCACACAGAAAACAATATTTGACCATTTCTAACAATATTTGACTTCATTCAGACATTTCTTTTAGAGCAGCAGAGTAAACGACTGTAACGTTAAACTGTTTGGTGGTTATGTTCTGTTGCACATTGGGGTTTTCTGCTTCACGTCCACTGATGTTTGGCTCTTATATTTCTCTGTCCACCCCCGACTCTAAATATAGATGAATGCACACGTTTTGACAGAATGAAATAGTCTCGACACACGGCCCGTTGACTCAACACCCCACTGAGACAAACTTTAAAAGCTTCTTCAGTATTTGCTTAGTATAATGTAATATATAAAAAACTTCTTCTTCATGGTAACTTTACTTTGACCGTTTCTACAAGCGGAGAAATTGAAGGATGTATTACATGTCTGACCTGTACATCCAGCAATAATCCCACAAGCTTAACCGAAAATTGTAAGTAACAGAAGTTGTGTTTGGATAGAGGCCCGTAACAGGACGCACACACACACACACACACACACAGAAGCCCTCACTGTTTATTTATTCAAATAGTGCCATGAATGGTGTATTATGCTGGCTTTCATCTGTCAGGTAAAGGTGTAGCACTCTTCCTCTCTGCCTTTCTCTCCCTCTGTGTTTCGTTTAGGGGGCTTGAAAGCGAGAGTGCGCCGTCAGTCGCTGCTGCCCCCGGGCCGAATTCCACATTCATGCTGAACACACACACACACACACACACACACACACACACACACGGGCTCACACACCTCGCTAGTTAAAGCTTTCTAGGAAATGTGAGTTGACCTCTCCTTTCCTCACTACGCCACCCTGTAAAGAGACAAAGAGAAGTCAAGCCGGCAGGGTATGTGGTCATCTGTGGTCCTGCCGGCGTCACTATGAGGACATTTTCACAATAATCCACGAGATTTAGACGTGGGAGGTTCAGCCGTCGTCACATGTCTGAAGTTTGGCATTTTGTTGCTCGTCAGGCAGCAGAGGATTTTACAGTAGGATTGGACTTCCAACCTAATTTCTGATACTGGCCTTGTACAATTTTATTGGGGAACTGATCAACAATACGCAAATCAGCGAGAACCTCGTCTTCTTCACCCAGAGAGAACAGAAGCTCCGACGGTAACTTCCCCTCACCGTCTCTTCACATGGCTGCATACATGAACCCTGCTGGATCAACTCACTGACTTCTAAACCTTCCAATTCAAACTTTTTAAATGTACCTAAGGACCACATTTTTACCATATTCATTTGCATAACTGTAGCACGAGTCCTTCTCACTGCCGGCTGTGGCCACCAGTGTGTAATATTTCCTCCCACAAGCTTTAACTTGGTCCTGACTTACTCATATGAGCATGTGGGCTCTCTAGAGTTCTACTTGCTGCCAAAATGTTGTGCAACTCAAAGCATGTAGCAGGATGAAGATAATGTAAGTTTGTCCTGTCAGCTGTACTTCTATCTCTCACATCGAATACATCTGCTCACAAAGTAAAGTCTAGGCAGCCCATGAAAGCACGCCACGAGCACAGATACGGACTCTGACGCTGTAAAGAGGGAGCAGGGCTGCACTCCATCACCACCAGTCAATCATTCACCAATGACACCCGTTAAAACGCTCCCTAAAGCGCTCTTTACATTTCCGTGTATGAGTGTGTGTGTGCATGCATGTGTGTTTACAGGGGTAGTTGAGGCCATGTTATATTAAGTTTTAAGGGTGTGTGTGTGGAGGGGGGGGGGGGGTTGCACACACAGGGACAGAGTCTCTTTCTCAGTGGCGAGACTTTGAAGTCGGGGCAGTTCTCTCTTTGAGGTGGTCTACCCCCCCCCCCCCCCCCTCCGTTCTCAACAGCGTTAATCATGCGTGAAGAGAACATGCTCGCTCTGTGGTCGGCCGGGCATCGCTACTGATGGCTTCCCTCAGTGTGGGGCGGGGGGGTGGAAAGGCCTGATTAACATGGCCAAGGGGCTAACGCACTAGAAAGAAAGCGCAACAAATAAATATGCGGGGTCAACTCGTTCAGCCGGAGCTACAAAGGTAGAAGGGTTCAAGGCAATTGAAATTTACAACCACGAAGATTTTTCTTTTTTCTTTTTTCTGAACAAGCCAATAGAGAGGAACTCTGCTGCAGATCACTTCTAGGGATCGTGAAGTCACGCAAAACACTACACTACACCGCCAAGAGCACGTGGACACATACTTTATCTGCCTTTTGGCGAGGGACTAGTTTTCAAACCCATAGTTCCAATTAAGGGAAGTCTTCTGTCCTCAGTTCTCTCACCTCACATTGCACTTCATGTCTTCACCATTCACGCTTAGCTTTTTTGATTCCCGAAATGGCTCACTGTCAATGCATCCAAGTAGTATAGGAGACCGTTTGAAGTCTGATCTGGATTTTGTCTGGATACAAAACACTTAAAAAGTCCCGAATCCAGATCGAATCCAGATAGTTTAACACACTAACACATGTACGTACGTTGGCCACATTACAAATCTGATTGCATCCATCTTGGTTTCCCTCGTCCAAAGTCAGGAACAAACAGCTCGGCAGTTTAACAGTAAAAGTGTTTCTCGGTAACTAACAATGAGTTAAAACATGGATCATCAGACACATAAACTACGAGCGTTACAAAGGGTGTTATCGTCTTCACGGGCTCTCATTCATGCTGCTATCTTAGAGATCAGTGCTTTCTCACACTTGGTGTTTTTATTGATAGCCGATAGTTCTCCAATCTGCCCCAAACACACGAAGCATCGAAGTGTAAATGGGATATGTTTGATAAGAATGTGGCAACGATTCGGGTAAAGGCAAACAAGATCCTTTAAAGTTAAGTTTTTTTTCAAGGTTGCAGCAGCATGTTGATGCACATTTTCGTTCGTCTACAGTCTCGGTTTCCGTGTTCAAACGAGGATCATTCTAATAACTGTGTTGATGCGGGAGGAAGACTGTTGGACGGGTCAGGAGAGAGAGACGTGTAAGAGTTTGAAAAGGCTTAAGGAAAGTACAGCAGAGGGGAAAAAAGAGCAAGAGAGAGGAAACGGGGGGGAGGAGGGGGAGGACTTTGAGCAGGGGGGAGGCACAGACAGTTGAGTCATATTTCAGGCCTGATTGGAACTGACAAAGTGTTATTGGAGGACTCGGTCCCCACAGCATTGTTTGCTTTAGAAAGTCAGGGCCAGATTTATTATGACTGAAAAACATTAGAGAGATCGGAAGTGGGGACAGCGCGGGGAGCACGGCATGTCTGCCTGCACACAGAGAAAGGGAACTTTAGAGGGCCCGTATGGAGATGTATTAGGCCGGATCTGACATTTTATGCCGTTCATAAAAAAAGATTTAAAAGTGTGGTGTTGAAAAAACGCTAATGCAGTCAAAGGAATGACAGAATATTACCGATATAAACCTGTCGGTGCCCGCGGCTCCGTAGTTCTCCATTAGTTCACTCATGGAGACAAATGGCTGCCATTTGCCACGTTTAGTGTTATGGCCGATGGGGTTGAGGGGCTGAGGGGACAGATAAGCGTATACATCTCATGAGTTTATACTCTTTTTATCTCTGCACAAGCGTGCATGACAGCAGTAGCGTCTGGCACACCTAAGCAGGACAAAGTGCGGAGCTACCCCCAGCCTGGTGCCGGCCCGGCCATCGAGGGCAAAGACGGCTCCGTGTCTTACTCAAGGACCTTCGACATGTATTCAGGAAAGATCTAACTGCAGAAAGAGTTTGTGTACAAAGCCACGGAATGACATTCTTAAAGAACGATGTACCTACTACAGGTAGCCTCGTCGTTAGGATGCATACCATATAAACACGTTTCTGTCGCTGCATTTCCTGTTTGCATTGCTACTATCAAACAACATCAAATGCTAACAATTATGGGCACAATTCTTTTCTTACATTCCTGACCGAGGTATACCGTATTTGACTCGTAACAATAGCTGGTCCACCTTAAAAGTCAGTCCACCTTAAGCGAGCCTAGGACGAAGTTGTCGCTAACATTGAGGCTAACCTTCCTCACTTTAATCACCAGGTTACAAGCGTGATGGGGAGTCAGCTGAGTCAGCTGCAGGGCTTGAACTACTACATAGTCCATTTACCATTTATGTAATGATGCAAAACATATATACGTATGTTAAAAACAAAGTCTGTAGAGTAACCGGGAAGTTATTTCAGGAAAGAAAGTTAACTTAAAAGCACAATTAACTCGTACTATCTCCATACACGAAGGACATATTTAAAAAGTTAGTTGAACTGACTCTTTAAAGACAAAACACTTTGTTTTAACAACGGTAATATTCAAGTTATTGCAGCTTAGTGTACATATGAACCCCCTGGTTTCCCCAGGAGAGCGGCCCACTTGTGTTGATGATGTCCTGTATATACAGACCTGTCATGAATACGACTCTGTTTGCTGGAAAAGTACATGTTGCTCGCTCAACTTTCCCCTGAGCAAATAAAGCTTTGAGTAAAAAGTTAACACAGGCAGAAAAACAATGGCTGGCGGAGCTTTGCGCTCTCATCCTGGCCGGCGCTCACACGTGTTTTGATAGTTAATGGACAGTGTGGAGAAGCTAAGCTCGCTGTATTTGAGTAACCTCCACCTGACCCCCCCTCTACCACCGCTCCCCTCCTCGCACACTGGGGACAGTGAGCGACGGCGAGAAAAGAGGGAGGAGGGGGGGGGGCCACGGCGGCGCATTCGGGGGCCCTAAGTGAATGAAGGCTCTGGCTGGTCATCGCCCGTGTTGTGTTGGTCTTGGCAGGATCTGTTCACACAGCGCCGTGGCACCGAGAGCCAAAACCAGCTGACTGCTGCAGAGTGCTCGTCTGATGCTCCGATGTTTGTTAGCTTTTAGTGGAGCTAATAATTAGAAAAACAGAAGCTGAACCAAACGTGCAATATTCAAACAATAACATGCAATAGTATGTCTGATTATATGGAGCCATCGCCCTCAGGTTTGACAATTGAAGGAATCATTTAAATCGTATTTTAAGCAAACTTTTATTTGAGTAAATTGAATATATCTGAGGTTGGGACTGTTGCTCTGAATAAATAACACGTATAGAGATGTCGTCGAGGAGTCGAGAAACGGACTAAACTGTTAGCTGGTCAGATTGCAGGAACATGCAACATCAAGGACTGGACAGGGGTCTCTTATTGCACACTGCGATGGAGCAGTCGTCAGTCGCTTCAGCTTGAGCAACTTTGAAAGTGGAGTGGAGGGGTTGATTAGGGAGACAAAGTACGCAGAGATGTGGAGATTGGAGGGCAGAGCTGGCGTGGTGAGGGGAAGGAGTTAGCGAAAGGGGTGAAAGAGCCTGATGTGAGCAGCCTTGGGGGCGGCACAGTGCAAAGCTCTTTTTGCAGGAGAGAAATCCAGCGGATCCTGAGCAGGTGGGGAGAGCGCCAACAACTGAGCTGCCTGACAGCGAGGTGAGGTGAGGAGAAAGAGACTAAAGACAGCAGGGACCCAAATTCTTTTACACACAATTTGATAAGATTCTGCCGTTATGTGACCTTCTTGTTCATCAACTCTTTGCAGGAGAGGGTTCAACCAAAGTGCCACCAGTTCATAACACAACAGTCACTTTCGGTCCTCCCGAAGGAATCCTGGTCATATCCGTACACCCCCCCCCCCCCCCTCCAGTGTCCCTCTAAGCAACAACGAGGGTGGGGTCTGGTTTTGGGGGAGATAAGTTCTCGGTCTGATCCCGCGTGAGGGTTCCCTGGCCGGGTCACGAGAGTCGGCGTGGATGTGCTGATCTGGGAGCGATTAGCTTAATACGATTAGCCGCGATGTGACACGCTTAGCAGAGCCAGGTGCTAGCGGAGGAGCCATAACCGCCGGCCGTAGGGGATCGTGGTCTGACGTGTTTTTTAAGGACACGAATAGAAACTGGAGTTCAGGGGTTATAGAGTCTGTGTTTGGTGGCAGACGTACCAGGACCCTCGCTGAGCTACCAAAGATGACACTACAGGTTTATCTCATTTAGTATGTTGCTCTTAGAGGAGCCAGGAGTCCGTTTTTTTGGATTCAACCCTTTTGACAGGTTTAGAAAACTGTATAATTTACAACATAAGTTCTAAAACTTCTCAACAGGAAGTGTCCTATACAGGTGACTCCCAACCTTTGACTGAGTTGTGACCATTGAATGTGTAGTAGTATCTTCTCTCAACCATCAAGTTGAATATGTGTCCATATATTATAATATATATGAAAGAAAAATAGAAGTGCTTTCCTCCCTGTTGTCCTTCCTTCCCCATTTAAACGTAACATGACCCCGCAGAGATAGCTCGCTGTCCCTGGGAATGCCTCGACTCTCCGGTTGCGTAATGCTTTAATTTGTAACCATAAGAATTGTTTCTGTGTTTTTAGTGCTGTAGAGAAAGTTCTGGACTGGAATGGTTTCCACAGAATCACAGAGAAGCTGAGCTCAGACGCTAATCTGAGTCATTACCCAAACCTCCACTTATCATACGGAGAGTTCTGGTTTTGAAGACGAGCATTAAAAAGTGTTTTTGCTGTTTAAAGAACCAAAAGAAAGAGAGATGGGGAGCAGATGAAGACTGATTGTTTGACCTGTGACCTGGGCGTGGGTTCAGGCTGGCCCAGACGGGCAAGCAGACACTGTTGGTTCTGGCCGCGGACACCGGCTGTGATATATATGTTTTCCTGGAACCAGGAGAGAAGGAAGTCGGGGCTTTTAAAATATAGCAGATATCGTTTATTTTTAATATATGGGCGTTTTGGGGCGTCTGCACGAACTGCACTCAAAGACTTTTTCAACCAAAATGCTCTGCGGTGGACACTGCACTTATAAGGCTTTAAGTTAAGTCAATAACAGCTGTTTCAAATCCTACTTTTTCTTTAAACCCCTGACCTTCTATATGGACACTGTGTGTGTGTGTGGAGGGGAACAGTACAGACATGTCAGTCAGGTGGTGCAGGTGTGGTATCTGTGTCCGTCCGTCCTCTCCAGTCATCAGCACAGAAAGAGTTGAGCTCACGTTACCTGAACTTTAACCCGTGGAGAGAGAGAGAGGGACATGGGTTTGTTACCTGCAGAGGACTGTGGGAACGGCCCAGGAGAGTTGTGGGTCAGCACCCGGTCACACTTTCTCCCTCTGGAGCTCCCACTGACTCTTTAAGGTCTTTTTTAAATTCTGTCACTTCCAACCAAATCATCTGCAAGTTCAAGAATATCCAAATACAATAAAGTATTTCAGTGTTCAAGATGTGACAAGACGACATCAATTACCGAGCTCTCGTAACTCTGATTCATCATGATATTACATTGCTGCTTATCAGGTTTCATTTGTGCTATTTAACCAAACAATGTTTGAACACGTTGAAGAGCACCAGCTCACCAGTGTCCTGCTGCTTTTTATTCTTTATTTGTTGGGCGGGATGGACATTGATTGATTGGCTGGAAGTGGGCCATGGCATTCAGATACAAATGCTTATAAAGATTCAAAGAAACATTAATTACATCGTAACACAACCAATACTTGGCCTCCATAGAAAGATCAGCCAACGTCTGGCGTATTTCACCATGTGTACTGATAACAGAGACGTCAGCATGAAGTTGATCAAAGATACGCACTGCTCCGAACTCCCCACCAGCAGACTACACTACTCTTATTTGAGGACGGTTCCACAAAGTCCCTCCTGTTGGAACACCTGGCTGTTTAAGGCGGGGGGGGGGGGGGCTCCTCAAGGACCTCGAGGTCCAGGGGCCGAACCCGGAGCTTCCTTAGCCCGAGCCCCGGGGCCACCCTTCCTTTTGTCCCGGGGCCGCCGGCGCCGCTCGGATTCCTCGCTCCCATTCCCGGCCCCGTAAGAGAATACCCCAACTACATGGGGTCCAAGGAGTGGTCACGACATCAAGTGCATGTGAATGCACGCGTTTGTGTGTGTTTGTTGATCTGCGTTCTTAATTGAGGGACCGGGGTGGATGTTCATGTGCTGCAGCTGACTGGAGCTGAATAGTGCACCTGCATCTTTGTTGGAACCCTGAACCCTCACCCCTGACTCTTGGCCTGTAACTGTAAACCTGGAAATACTGGAATACAGCGGGATGCACTAACTGGACCCCCCCCCCCTGTAGGAACACTTTGTGTGCGTAGGTGGATTTGCATTGTATCCGTATCGGGGTGTGCATGAGAGCATGTGTTCTAGGTGTGTGGGTGGCTCATCTGCGGATTGCGTTTACCTTTTGAATCTTCAAGGTACCGCTTGCTGATTGAAAACACAAAAAACTTCCTACACGAGGCGAACAATAGCCCCGGAGTCCCAAAAGTCCAGGGTTCAAACAAAGGGCCCCGGGAAGTGAACAGAAGTCTGTTTGGCAGCTGTGCAGGACATTATGCTGCGATGCCAAGGCCGCTGAGAAACCACAGCGTACAGTAAGTTAGAGAGGAGAACAAACCCCCCTGTCTGGCCCCAGCTGTCCCTTTAAGAGCCGGGTTATTACTGGCTTTATTGTTATTACTGCCTGTTTTTTAAAGGGGCAGGCGAGCCGGGGGGAGTAATCCGCCCGTCAGCACTCACATTAATGGTCTAATTGGTCTCTTCTCTCCCAGTCAAAACGCAGGCCTCAGCCCCACGGAAACGCTAAGCCCTCAGAGCCCCTCACGCTTAAATTCCCAAGAAATGCATGATGTGTCTGCAAAGTGGAGCTGTCACTACCCTCCTCTCTCTCTCATTCACATTGTTGTCATTCCTGCTTTTTCTTTTTTTTTTCCTCTTTTCTGTTTCCCTCCATCATGCTGTGCGTCATTTGTGGCACCAACTTGGAGGGAACTTCAGTGGGTTTAACCTTCATGCTGAAAGTGGGTAGTGTGATGTCAACCATAAGGCATTTATTATACGTTATACATTATATATCAACAAGCAATTTGGATTTTTTTATACGTGAGGAGTTGTGTGGGATGTCATTCATCTTATTGTAGTGCTGTGCAGCACTCTGAGTGTTTTATTCTTCTGTCCATTTTTCAACGAGACCTTTTATAGTGAAAAAAGATGTTTGGACTGTTGCAGAGATATTGCATCTTATCACCGATAATTAGGAAGCTATGAATTCCATCTGTTGGCCCAACTTACATCGCGGTGTCCGGTTTGGACGCTTCCTCACAGGTAACGACAGAACTCAATCCAAATTGCCTCCTAAAAACTAGTTTGTGTGCAATCCATCCAGACAAAACTGGACTGCTCTCCGTCGGATCTCTCTCCTCTCTCGTCTCTTTGGTATCCGCCGGTATAATCGCATCACACACACCAGCTCGGTGACGTTTTCTGCAGTTTTCTGATGTCGCTTCACATGATTTCTGGGTATTGAAGTTCACATCTTTCATTTAGTTCTCGCTGCGATTTCAAGCCAGCCGCGTTGCGGCTTTAAACCCTCCGATACAGCGTCGTGACAGCCGGGGGGGGGGCTCGAGTGGAGCAGTTTGAGGTGTTAATGCCTTGCTTTAGGGCACTATATCAGGAGGGTATTCATGGGGGAGTCCTCGGGTGACATCAGATCCTCCACTTCACCTCCCTGACTCGGTGTCCCTTGTCGATTTTGGCTGAAGTTGCTTCAAGCTTCTCTGTCTGTCCTTGCAGGAGAACGTTCCCCCCTTGATGGATGATGTAACACAATGTAGAGCTGCAGAGCAAATCTCCATTTTTCCACCGACGAAAAACACCACATTCACTTTGTTCGCAGCAGCTAATATCTTCAGTGATGATTTTGCCAGTTTTGGTTCCCAGCACAACCAAAGCGTGAGGGGAACATTTCACCACATCCCTGTTTTGGCAACGCTCTCAGACTTTATCCATCGGAATCTAATTGTTTAGATGGCGGGCAACTTTTTTCCGAAATGTTCCAAGTGTCTATCCGGGGAGCGTTCCATGCCGTTGTGTCCCCCCCCCGAGTCTGTGTGCAGGGACGAGGTCAGTTGCAGTGTGAACGCAGCTATCTGCAGACTGGGGGTTAGCAAACTAAATGAAGAGATTAGTACGATGTGAACCGCCACAGGTGGATGCAGTTATTCTATCATTTCCTAAACTTAATTAAATCAGCAACAGAGTGAGGGACGCAGAGGCCTGAGCGATCGACGCCTATCATCGTGGCCATCGACACAAACCGGCTACTCGGTAGTTTAATTTTCAATTGAGCCCCCTTCTGCTGAGAAAGTCTCTCACACACACACACACACACACACACACACACACACACACTGGCGCTCCCTTGCCAGATGAACCAAGATGGGAGGTTAGGGGTTCAAGGTTGGAGGTTGGGGAGGTGAAGGAGTAGAGCTCAGTTAGCAGTTTAGTAGGTGTGTGTGTGTGTGTGTGTGTGTGTTGGGGAGGTGGGCTTTGGAGAGAGCTCATGTGTTAGTGTAACTGAAGCTGTCATCCAGCCCCAGGGTCACCTCCCCAAAGCACGCCGGCTGTCTCTTTTAATAGACTAAACACATATGTCTCTCTCTATAGCAACACATGATGAGGAGGGAAGAGGGGGGAGGCGTAGGAGGGGGGGGGCGGTGTGGATTGACTTCATAATTGGCCTGTCACCCTATTTTTTTTAATGGATGGTTAATGGGAATTGACAATAACATGAGACGTTGCTTGCGCTCTGATTAGCAGAGGCTGCAGCCACTCTCTGTCCCTGAACGCATCACAAACAACCATCAGTTAATGACTGAAACCAAGAACACCAACCCGCCTCTTTGTTGGTTAACACCTTCACTATTTATAGTGCGGTGCGCATAATTAGACAACGAGGGAAAAGTCCTGCGTGGTGGTGGCTGATGCAACATCACGTTGACGACTTGTAAGGATCTTCTAAATGTTAGTGACTCGTTATCTATAAGAAGAATCAGACTGAAGTGTCATTTCTTAGTGCTCACAAATTATCTGGACATCACAACTCATAACTGTCTTCTCCTGGGAAATGCATGTTAACATAAGTTCCTTTTTAAATGAATCATGCGCTTTGAAAGCACAGTGTGTAGCATGTTGGGGGATCTGTGAGCAAAAATGGAATATAATAATCATAGCTATGTTTCCATCAGTGTTTAATCACCTGAAAATAAGAATCATTGTGTTTTCGTTAGCTTCATATCTACGTAGGGAGCAGGTCCTTTTTACAGAGTCCCCCATGTTGCACCGCCATGTTTCTACAGTAGCCCAGAAGGGACAAACCAAACACCGGCTCTAGAGAAAGACTTTCACGTCTGTAACGTTCCCTGAAGGCCACATTAGTTCTCTCACGCTTGTGAACCTGAAACTGAGCTGCAGAGTGCAAGACCGTGGTACACGCCAGCCGTCGTCTGGCTTCTGTTGCTCCTGAAGTCGTGTTATTACGGTTAAGGAGCGGCGTTACCAGCGCAACCTGCAACCACAGCGCTACAAGCAACGCAGTCCTACACACTGTGCCTTTAAGTGAAGTGATTCTAAACACAATATCATGTGTAAGATGCCTATTCTGTGTTAAATGTAGCGGTAGAGGGATGATGCATATAATGAATCATATTTTCCAAGTGCAACTATTTAATAACGTTTTTTTTTCCTCTCGGAAATTAAAAACTAACTTCTAAATCATGCAAATGTTCAGTTTTGGAGCTGCATGCATGATCAATAATGAATCACCTCCATAATGAACATTTCCAGTATGTTGATGTTTGTCGAGGTAGCGGTGAGTAAGACTTCTGAACCGAGCTTTAAGTAGAAAGATGATCCACATTTCCCTTCGCCCCCGGAGATGTTGTTCATACGTGATTATGAACCTTTGCCTTGTTTGTGTGTGTGTGGATGCAGTTTCTACCGTTATAATAATTTAATATCGCTAATAGTCCACAACCAAAGAGCTGTGTAGCTATAGAGACGCCTTTATGTTTGAGGGCCTCGTGTCTGCATGGAGAACTAAACAATCAGGTGTTTAATATGTGCTAGTGCGATGAATAATGTAGGTCAATGTTGCAGTAAAGTGATTTGTTTTTAACCGAGCACCTGCAGGTCTTAGTCAGGCCGTAGTCATTCCACACTCTGAGCTTTACTGAAATGTCAGGTCGGGGAAGCTCAAACCAAACAGCTTCATCACCGCGATTCTCTCTCAACGTGTCTTTAACCTAAAGATTAATAACTTGAATTCATATTGGATCGATGATTGTGAAGAATTTCCCACATTTCTTTTCTCTTCCATCACTGAGATTTATGTCGACCGTGTGTTCGCTCAACATCTGCTCTCGGCGTGCATCTTATTTTTGTCAAAATATGACGAAACATGGCTATCGCTGCATCCGCTTGTGACTCATTTAGTGAATTCAGGCTGACCACATCTGCTGCTCCTTGTGAAGGCATAATATAAAACTACTACATCAGGACTCAGACATTACAGGTGGAGCGTTACTGACGGCTAACAAGTACAGTTAGTGTTGAGCAGCAGCGACGATATGGCCAAACACTGTCGATAATTACACAATCTATATTTAATAATAATTATGATGCATTTGATTTTGTTTGTGACATTTTAATGGTTTACCCCTTTTGCATTACAAACAAAAACAAGTACCTAAATATTGTGTTGATATTGCATAATAGCTCTACATCTACTCACTACGCATTATAAAGGTACATGTATTTATATTCACATCGCAGTATGGAATGAAATACAACAATAACTAGTGGGGCTTTCAGTATTAAGAGTATTCTCTTTAGGACCCGAAAGAAACTAAGAAAGCTGACGAGCTGGTCTCCTCTTTACACGACACAGAGGAGATGTACAAACTGAGGTACTCCTGTGTATGTACCTCATCTTCACAGCTGTATTACTGTGTATGTATCTCATCTTCACAGCTGTATTACTGTGTATGTACCTCATCTTCACAGCTGTATTACTGTGTATGTACCTCATCTTCACAGCTGTATTACTGTGTATGTATCTCATCTTCACAGCTGTATTACTGTGTATGTATCTCATCTTCACAGCTGTATTACTGTGTATGTATCTCATCTTCACAGCTGTATTACTGTGTATGTATCTCATCTTCACAGCTGTATTACTGTGTATGTATCTCATCTTCACAGCTGTATTACTGTGTATGTATCTCATCTTCACAGCTGTATTACTGTGTATGTATCTCATCTTCACAGCTGTATTACTGTGTATGTACCTCATCTTCACAGCTGTATTACTGTGTATGTATCTCATCTTCACAGCTGTATTACTGTGTATGTATCTCATCTTCACAGCTGTATTACTGTGTATGTACCTCATCTTCACAGCTGTATTACTGTGTATGTACCTCATCTTCACAGCTGTATTACTGTGTATGTATCTCATCTTGTTATCATTTCTCCAGTGATATTACTAATATTTCTTTGGAAATGAGTAATCGTTGACGGCGCCTCTTTGAGGGGTTTGCAGGAGGAGGAAGAAGAGAAGACGAGGTCGCTGTGGGGGGGGTAGCAGTGCACCAGAAGGGGTCCAGAAGTGATTCAGAAAGAAGAGCCTCCGTACTCCCTCCCTCCCTCCCTCTTCAGAGAGCTGCTGGCTGGCTGTGCTGTTGAACTTGGCCTTGCTGTCACTCCGGGGTAACCCAACACCCGGCGCAGAGGGGCCTGACAGACGCGGGGACGAGGGGTGGGGGGGTGGGGGGGGGGGGGGAGCGGTCCGGGGGCCCGCTGGGACACAGAATGCATTTCAAACCCATCAGTGTCAGTTAGTTCACTAAGTGGTGACATAATCACCATCGCCACGGCTGCTCCTCTGGGAGAGCCAGGCAGGGAGGGAGCCCCGGGTCTCCTCCTACCTCCTCCTGTCGCCCCCGCTAGGGTGTAGGGCCGCTTTAACCAATCTGCTCCTCCTCTGGGTTCCTACCTCACACTCAGAACCGTGGTACTGTGAGGAGTCACCGGTCCATGTGTTTCATTAGCTTCACTTCTTACATGAAGGAGTTCAGGTTGCCTCTGCTCTTTTGTAAGGTTCGGAACTAACTTCAATACTTAACAAAATGATATATTTTAAAAGATTAGCACATGTGTTTTTATGTAAATCTAATGGAGTAAAAAAAGTACATACAGAGGTGTAGTATTACCCAAGTATAGCACCTTCAAAGTGTACTATTTAAGCATTACATCAACCTTGAAACCTGCTTCAGTTGTGCAATTCATCACTTTCTGCCTCTAAGATTTGAAAACTGCATTCAAACATGCATGCTTTGACAAACGATCAGCAGTTATGGAAAGTATCCGGGCTCACACATGAAGCCCCACTCATGCTTCTACTTATTGATTACTCACTGAGAGACAGAGAGATAAAGAGCTCCTAACTGAGAATATTAGACGTGTTTATTATGTAGAATACAGTTATTTAAAACATTTACTTAAGTATCAGCATGTGCACATAATGTAATGAATTGCTTGTGAAATGCCGTTAAACTTTAACATTAAAGAGTGTTTTCGTCTCTTATTAGTTAAAAATAAATGAATAAAACTAATCAGAGCCAATGTTATTAATTTAAATAAATATGAAATCATGTAGAAGTCCATTGGGAGTGAATGTGTTCTACCCAGAAGCCCTGACTGTGAACAGTTCACACTGTTGTTGTTCACTCGTTGTATGATATGTTAACAGCGTGGGGTTACATGAGCGTCTGAATGTTAACAGTGTATTGAAAGCTGCCATTAGTCTGCATTTAAACTTTGACTTTGTGTGTTTTTTTTCCGAGGTTGTGCGATGTTGAGGTGACACCATGAATCGGTCCTAATGAAGTCGCTCTCGAGCAGCAGTGAATTGCCACTGTTTTTGTTTCCTGTTTCAACCACATGAATAGTGAGGAAACTAGCAGGGCCGTCACAGGAAGACAACCGGTCTGATCACAATGACTGGCGCGACTCTTCGCAGCCTCTTGAAAGTGATGCTGTTTTTCACATCTCACCTACGTGTGTTTCCATTTCAAAATCTGAAAAGTGGAGTTTGTGCCTCCCTCCCTCCCTCCCTCCCTCCCTCCTCACCGCTGCTGCTTTTAGGGCTGCAGGCCGCCTCCTCCTCCTCCTTGTTGTTGTAGTAGCATGGATTTCTCTTCCACGAATTTTTGAAAAAGCACCATATATGAGTCACCTGGTGCACTCAAAAATAGAATAATGCAAAAGTAGCAATTTTTGGGGAGAATTTTTGGGGCCGTGTGACGCTTTGGCTGGATGATGAAAAGCAAGACAGTTCTACTGTGTACACAAATACCTTAACAGGATCCTCATGAGACAAAAACATTACATTCAATTGGGAGATCTTAATCCATTCAAACTTGGTAGGAACAAGAGTTTCACGTCAGCCTTCTCTGAACAAAGTCCTGCAGCTGCAACATAAATTGGTGGTAGGGATTCATAATTCAACGCTTCCAACACGGCCTCTCGTAACACAGCTCACGGTGGTGGTGAGTGGGAAGCTGGTGAGGGATCATGACCTTGTTTCGGCACTCGTGAAGTACCAAAGAACTCTCAGAATTCTAAATCAAATATTTTATAACTGAAATAAAATAAATGTGCTTATTATTGCATACAACACTCATCATTTTGAGAAGTTTGAGAACAGACACGTAAAAAGACTTCTTTATAAAAATGAAAAAGTTTGTTTTTGATAATTGCACTGAAACGGGAATTTTAAACGATTCATATTCGACCACGTTTCCCTCCGTCTGGCCAAACGTTAGAGTTGGAATCAACAGAGTGACTTCTCTCTTTCTCAGGATGTCTTCTACTGACATGTGTTACCTGTGAATCACTGCACCTGGACTCACACATTGAACTGTTGCATGCAGCATGAAGATGTGACTGATGCTCACCACCAGCCACCTCACCATAGCTGCCACTGCCACACATCAAAAACACAGATGAGGAAGTAGCTTGCTAATTTTTTTCCCCCCCTTCACATTTCTCTTATTTTATTTTTATCTCTCTGCGGCTTCCGTCTCTTAACACCCTAACCTAAGAGAGCGCCTCGGTCCAATCTCAGAGAGGATGGTTATCGTGCCGTGAAAGCTACAAGGCCTCACTTTGTCAGCTTGCAGCGTTGCATGTGTGCCTATATACCCGGTGATCTGTACTCGATTTTCCCCCCCCCGACCGCTCAGTCATTTCCAAACGACCCGGATGAAATGCGAACAAGCCTCGGGATGACACGAGCCCCAATAAGGCCCCTCCCTCCCATCAGCGCCGGCTATCGTAACGATGGACAAGACAAAGGGGCTTATCAAACGGGGCCGATAACACGGCAGCCAATTAAGATATGCTCCCTCCATCACACGATATGCCTTCACTATCACCATCAAAGGGTCAGGGAGAGAGACGGGGAATGAATGGGATCGGTACACGGAGGCGCCCCCGTAACCTGAATGGGAAGAGAGTGTTTTGAAATGTGTCATGGGGGAGATATCCCATGAGAGAATGAGGATTGTGTCTGGTGGATGTATTTGTACATATGTAAAGAAGGCATGGATGCACCAGTTCAGGGAAAAGAAAAGGGGGCAGTGGGCACTAGATGGCACTAATGAATGGTAATTACAGTGATCAGCTGCTGTAGAAATAATATTCACTGTGTTTCAAGTCGGTGCTCGGATACTTTAACGTCTTCTAGAGGAAAGTAGCTCCTAAAGATATGAATACAAATATATAGTGTTGGATAGAAATGTAGTATATTCACAAGCAAGTAAACAGTTCAAAAGTTCTAAGATTCAGATTCCTTTGAGTACTTTATTAGATGTATAATCAAAGAGATTAAAACTACAATATTCTAAATACGTCACGATGCAAAGATGTGTTCATACATCAGCTCTCAACACAATCAGCATTAACGACCTTCTAACGAGTCATTTCACGTCCTTTTCCTTCCTCCCGCACGCTGCTGGTTTCAGAGCTTTAATCGGTGAGTAAACGGGCAGATTTCACATTCTTTGACTCTTTGACCTTTTTTTTTATTTTGATACGAGGCTCAAGTTGTTCGGTGTTCGGCGTCTCATCGGGTGTGGGAATCATGTGTTCTTTAGATAGTGGTGTCACAACGTGCACATCGATGATTACAAGATGTTAAAGTACGAGCAACACAACTCACTTTTCAACAAGACAAGATTGGAATTGGGTTTTTAAAAATGAAGAACAGAAACTAAGTATAGGAACAAACATTCTGTCCGTTTTCTCTTCTGTTTTGTTCATTCACTTGCGAATAAAACAAGCTAAATATTAAATGAGGATCAGTTGACTTACACAAAAACAGACTGTGCCTTTATTTTGCCTAAATAAACGATACGGGACAATGAATAATCGAGACATTGACCAAACGACGGATTCAACAAGTGCTGAGCGCTCCATCTTCGTGCGGTCCAGTGTGTGCGATCGGACCTGATACCAACCCGAGACACGTCAACTTAGTGTAGATGTCAAACCTCTGGAGCGATAATGGCGGCCTGCGATGGCCGGGGGGGGGGGTTAGCTATCGCACAAACGGAGGGGGTCGTCGCTCTCGACCCCTCACTTGTGCCACGCCGGCCCTCTAATCGCCCATCTGGGCTCCTGTGCGCCGCCATTCCTCCCTGTTTGCCGTCGAACCTTATCGTAGGCAGCGGCTTAATCTGCACCGGTGATAAGAAACACCCACACACACACACACACACACACACACACACACCTTTACACTCTCCTCACACTCTCTGCTGTCGACCGGTGATGTTGCGATAGGTGTGAAATTGCGTCACTTACTGACGCAGATTATTCATTTGAACCTTTTTTGTCGTATTTAATGTAGAAATGCCGGGAAGTCCCTTATTTCCTTTTCATCATCAGCAACCAACACGGCAAACAAACACGACAAGTCGCTGAGTTTGCCTGATTGCTGGTGTAAACTCTGACTGACCAAAGTAACCACAGTGCAGCGAGTGAAGACATTTATCCTGTCAGACTGCATCAGTGAAATGCCCCACTGATCTGATACCATCTCTCCTCGTTCTCACACACTTTGTCTCATTAGCAGCTGAAGAACAGAACAGAAAATAAAGTGCAAAAACACCTGATTTCAAAGATTAGATTAAAAAAAAAAGAGAGAGAGGTTTATCTCTAAGTGTGCACGTCCTTGAGTTTCTCTGAAGGCTGCCATATAAGGTCACCCTCTCTTAGGCTCTTCATGTGGTTTAGGTGAGCTGTGAGAGCTGGCGACACGTGAGGGGGAGAAGAAACGGACACAGAGAGAGAGAGAGAGAGAGAGAGAGAGAGATCATCTTGGCATGACCCCAGAGTCTCTCCTCTGCAGTGTTTGAGCCCGTCGTCTCTGCAGATTGCAGCTTTTGAGCTCAGGGACAGAAAGCGACCGCAGTGCAGACAGTTCCACTGCAACAGCAGCTCCCCCGAGTGCTTCACACAGGTGAATAGTGATGATAATTAAAGGGCTGAGGGTCGACTATTTTATTCTTTTTTTTTGCATGAAATACAGTGTTTTATTTCATTTCAAACCTAGATTGAATCCAAGCATCTTAACCATCAAAGCCACTATCATTCCTGATCGTACAGCTTCGCTTTAATCGTGTTTAACTGCTGTGGAACTGGCCTCCTCGTAGACTAGAGGAACCTTCCCTTTAAAACAAACCGTGTACATTTAGGGAAAAATACAGACATGAGAATAAAGTATTATTGCACCAAGAGTAAGAGAATTAAGGCTGTGCATGAACACACATATATATATATATATATATATATATATATATATATATATATATATATATATTCCTTCTTTGAGCCAGTAAGTCGCTCACGGCTTTATAAACTCTGTGTATCCTGCAGAGTGATGTTACTCACGTTTGGGGAACATTGGTTGTTGTAAAGTTGGTCGGCATGAATCTACATAGATGTCACTTATGGAGCTCAAATGTCACTTTGCAGAAATCATGACCCGGTAACGCAAAACAATCCACACAGCTTGTTGTGAGCAGATTCTTAGAAGAACTACGGTTGAAAGAAAGTAGTTCCTCCACGAGATTCTGCTGGACTGGAGCCCGTTCATAAAATATATATATGTGTGTTATTTTTATTGTGTAGAAACATTGTTACGTTCTGTCCGTTAGATTTGTCGGTGACGGCAGCTTGAGGGACGGCCCGGTAACCTGAGAGCCTCTCCTCCGCCGCTGGACTGTCGCCCATCTCTTTATCACCAAAACACACAAAATATGTTTACAGCTCGCTGATAAGATCCGGCATTCTGCAGCCGTGCACGTCTAGGCCAACAGACGCCGTACAGCACACACAATGAGACGCACGCGGCCTCTCGGTGTATTTCTACGGAGTGTCACGAGTATCAGTGAATGACAACTGTACTTTGAATCCTTTCATCTTACAGCTTCTTTCTCATTTCATTGACTTTTAAACTCAAATATCTGTTTTTTTCCGCGTGCAGCATTTCAAACAGCCGGCCCAAACATATTTGCTTATCAGATTGCAGCGTGAATATCGATTTCCCGGATACGGGGTGATAAGGTTCTCTACGAGGCCCGGTCCCTCCTCCCTGAGCACCGCTGAACATTTCATCCACCGTAGGATTATAAAGAGTGATTAAGCTCAGCCGCAGCCGCATCACCAAAGACGTTTTTTAATAATTCACTGTATCGATAAACAAACGAGTTACAAACTTAACGTTAACGAATAAAAAAAGCTTCAGACGCAGCCTGGTGTGTTCTCTCTTTGAGCACTGTGAGCTAAACAGTGCTACTGTGTGTGTGTGTGTGTGTGTGTGTGTGTGTGTGTGTGTGTGTGTGTGTGTGTGTGTGTGTGTTGAAGGAACAGACTTGAAGGAGCCTGAGAGGGAGCCATATAATGGTGCCTGATGACAAGGCAAGTGATCTGGGCTACTTGGAGGCAACAGTGAGCGGGCGAGCCGGCCGGCTGTAACCTAAAACACACACACACACACACACACACACTGAAAGACTCGTAGAAACACTAGTTGCTTCTCACTTTCTACAGTGGCTGATACAATATACATGTCTGTCTTCTGTGACTAAGCATAAGAGTGAGGGGGCGGCCATGACAGCACACACACACACACACACACACACACACACACACACACACACACACACACACACACACACACACACACACACACACTCTTTGCATGTTTTCTATGAATCTCCCACCGGTTTAAAACATCACTGGAACTCGTCACATCACGGTTTCATACTTAGAATGATGATTTGCTGCAGTGTGCCTGGTATTGTGTTCTCATGGTTTTTCTGTGTAACAAAAGTGACTTTTGAACTGAAGTAAAACCAGGAAAGAGTCAGAAAACATTTAAACAACAGAAAACATTTCTACCAATTCTACATATTTAAGAGACGCAGGAGGAGAAACCTGACTTTTATTTTCCTTCACGTACGTAATAAACCGAATGAAGCAGAGTTTCTCTCTTGTATCTGAATCAGAAGGACTCGTAAAAACCCGAGCGTGTCATATTTACAGCTACTATGAAAAATGTCTGCAGACGTGCGATGGAGGGCAGCACAATGCCGCCACAAGGTCTTCTAAGACAAGTATGATTGCTGTTGCTCTCTTGCCCTTTCCACGCCGTCTCTCTTCTTTATTTTATTTTATGGCACACTCTCAACAGCACAGCGCTGGCTGTAAAACCGAGGGCACAATAATAGAGAGATCAAGACCTTATCACAGGAGTTCGGATGGGAAAGAAAATGTCCCCTTGTATTCTTTTTTTTTTTTTATTATTCAGGGACAGGCAGTGTACAGTGTGCATGGTCGTGAAGACGGGAGTAATCTCTCATGCGGCAGATTAAGTGGATTAATTAGGGTTTTATTCATCAGGGTGAATTGGTACCTAAAGAGCTTCCCCGCTGCAACGACAAGGATTTTTCACTCTTAATTATCTCGGCCGGTGGAATGCGGTCCTGCGTGAGCGGCGAAGAAGAAGAAGAGGAAGAGGAGGCGTATCGCCCCGCAGTCGCTCTGTGGAAATGTGAATCTCCACAAACCCCCTCGTTGGATGACTTAACCCTCGTTTGTTTATTGCAACTGCAACTCTTAAAAAAAAAAAAAAAAAAAAAAAAAAAAGCAAACCCATTTTCTTTCCGATGCTGCCCGTGTGTGAAGTCACCTCAGACACGCGAGCCCCTCCTCAGGCCCAGCTCTTATCTCCTCATCACTTTCCACTCAGCAAGCTTTTCTCTCACACTCGCGCTCTGTCAATAACCAATAGTTGTTCTCAACCACCTGCCAAACCACATGTGCACACATGTTGGCATGAGAACCGAGTGTCTGTGAGGGAGGTGATCATTAGTGACAAGTAAAAACTGTTATTATTTATACAACATGTATTCACTTATTTAGTTGCTTTTTTTTATACTTTCACAATTATAAAAACTGAATTAGTTGTAAAGTATTTTAAAAGTAAGAAACAAAAAAGTGCAAAACAATTTCCACTGTTTTAATTCACCTTAATGAAATATACATGTTGTAACAATTTATTTATATTTGATACAAGTACAAGGACACAACACAAGATTGCACAACACGCAGCTAAAGAGGCTCAGATGATCAAGATAATATCAAATTCAAATGTTGCATATCTGTGGCACTAATGTGAAACTACCACCGTACGCTGCCACCACCTGTACTAAAGTCTCTGTGTGCGGGGGTGGGCGGGTTTGTTTTTAAATCCTTTTTCTTCCTCTTCTAAACAGTAATGTAAGTGGGTCTTAAGGGCCCATTCATGTTGGAGACAAGAACTTCTCAGAGACACAAAACGAGGACTTTCTCAAGTTCCAGTCCTTCGCCGTCGAGCACAAAAGAGGCCGGGAGAGAAGCCGAGCATCCCCCAAACAGATAACCAGGCTGGGGTAAGGATGGAGGAGGGAGGGGGGGGGGGGTTATAAAGAGGGGATAGATGGGGTAAAGGAGGGTGGGCATTCACAGACCAGGTCAGACGTAATGCTCCACTGGAGAAATGTCTGATACACATCTACGGTCTTTAGTCTCCCTTCAGCTGACTGACAGGCTGCTGTGTGTGTGTGTGTGAGAGGCCTTCTATCCCTGTAACAGTGAGAACACTACTGTATATGTATATATATTTATACATATATATATATATATATATATCGCCGGGTTCAGGTGAAACATCACGTTATAAAAACAGAACACTATGTGTAGAGGGATGGCAACACATTTGTGACAAAAAAACAACTTTTATGGATGTAATTGTTACATTTAAATGTATTGCTATTTTACAATGACGGCAGCATTTAGTAATATAAAGACACACAGTAAATAAATAAGTACATATTAATATAGTAGTTGGGGATAACTAGAAAAAGGGAGGAATGGTTTGAAGAGGAGAACATTAAATATAGTGATAATATTGTAGGGTTATTGGTGAAATGTGTAATAATCATCAGTAATGTGGATATAATGAGGACTAGAACAATATGTAAGAAGACAAGACAAATATGAGTTCATAAACAAATAGAATATTTGAAATATATTATACATCTATACTGTTGTTTTAGAGAATAGGTGGTCTTGGGTCGTGTCTATAACCTGAAAACAAGTGTGTGTTCTGACTCCACTGGTCTGGCGGCAGAAGAGCAGCCACGTTAACCCCTTCACGTCTCTGCGTTCACACTGAACTCGTGTTGCAATACGTTGGTCTGTGACTGTAGAGCCAGATCCTCGTGACCCAGAATGAAGCTCGGAGGCGACTTACAGTGAGAACTTCAAAGGCCTCGGGTCTGACGAGTGACATTTGAATCTGCCGCAATCGATTGTGAGACGTTCTCTCTGCTCCGTCGGCACCGTTTTGTTTTGTTTGTGTTCGTCAGAGGGAGGGTGGCACAAATAAAGCAAACCAACCACCAACTTCAAACGCGCCTGTGCACCGTGATGCCGTCTCCGTTTCTCTTAATCCTGCACAGAGGAGCTCTTCTCCTCTCAGCTCTCTGAATTACAGAGACCGTGTAGAGTTATTGATTATAGCTCTTCAACATACTATTTAATATCAGGTCATAGATGTATAAATACACATTTTAAACTGATATAATTTGATCACTAAACCGTGTTACAGTTTGCAAGTTAAAAACAAATGCAGTAATGAAATGATGGTCCCGTCTGTGTCATAATAACGCAATCAACTTTTGAAACAAAAATACATAAATGGTAGTAAAAACAAATACTGTAAATTCACTTAAAATGAAGCGTATATAGAAGTTACACTGTTTAGCATCTCATGGAGTAAATGTCCCCGTTTGATAATAGCACATTAGTCACGATTCTTCTAATTCTTATCTGTCCATGGAGTCACTTTTGGAGCATTTAATTTATGTAGTTATCCTTTTAATTTGTAAAGATTTATAGTCAGCAATTAATGCAATAGTTGAATTATAGAGTAGTATTTTAAAACGGTATCTTTAATCCACCTCTTGTTTTACATCCTGAGAGGTTTTCGTGAACAGAAATCAAAGGCTAATTCTGTTAAATGTGGTCTTTTCCATGCTTTCTTCACGAGAAGCCTTTTGAACCCATAAAGGAGACTTTACTTCAATAACGGAGCGTTACATGAATGACAGTGGCTTCCTCTTCCCCTCGACGTTCTTCATCACTTTCTCTCTCTGCTAAAAGTAGGTCAACAGGGATTTCCTGCCCTCAGACGTTTCCTTTCCAGCCAACACCTGGCCTTTGTAATACCACTTCAGCGGGAGGAAAGTGTGTGTGTGTGTGTGTGTGTGTGTGTGTGTACTGTATTTCTAACACATGGGATCAAAAGTCACAACAGCTTGTGAGTTTTTACCACTGTGCAGGGAAACTTAAGACCACTATCGACCTCCGTAGAGCTACCGGGACTTCAAACTCTCGCAAAAAAAAACCTAAAATAAAAACCCAGATAGAAGAAACTCCTGAAGATTTAGCTGCAGCTTAAGGCTGGGATTTACAAATGCACAAAAACAAAACAGACGCATATTTATTCCTCTAATTTTCCCAATTTAAAGTTCGCTGGAGAGATGCATTATGAAACAAAAGCCTCTCGTTTTCAGACTGAATTATTAACAACCCGAGGCTTACCTTTGCATTTCTAATTACGTGACGCGGAGAGATGGTTCTCCAGCTCTGCAGGCATCCAGTTAGTGTCATTCTGAAGGAGAAATCCAATGCACAGAGACTTTGGATGGAGACGGGGGGGGGGGGGGGGGGGGGGGGGGGGTAAGTCCCAAAGTAGGTTAGAGAAAAGTGTTGAACAAGTCCCAACTGTTTGAAAACCTCTGGCCATTCAGAGACGTTCTGCAAGTGCATAGTGCCGTGGGAATATTCTCAAGAACGTCACACGTTCATTGTTTAATAAAGGGCAAACGTGTGCTGATTGAGGGGGCGGGGGGGCCAAATCGTGATGGTTTTGATGGGTGAAGTTTTCATGACTTGTTGCAAAGGTGTCAGATCACCCACAGCGGCTGTGCGATCAAAGCCACGCGGTGTGTGGTTGAGGGGGCGGGGACTCGCTCTGTGCGTCGAGCTAAACAAAATAATTCATCGAAGCCGACTGTGGGATCACAAAGAGCTTCTTAGAACCAAAGAGAACACAGGAGGGGGAATACTCACCTTTCGCTTTTCCTCTACCTCTGGTACTTTCTCTCCGACAACCTCCCTCACACACACACACACACACACACACACACACCACCTGCACAGCCCGATGGCACACACTCGAGCTGATCAGTCATACTGAGAGGACGATGCTGTAAGATTCGCAGAATATGATTATTTTTTACTCTTTTAGTGTTTCTCACCCTGATCTCTCTGAATGAATAATTTTTCCGTTCCGGGGGCACCACAGAGTATCAACAATATGTCTCTAAGAAGAAAGAAAGGCACCGATACAAAGAAAGATTCAAGAGGGGCAGCTCCATGAACAGCAAGCTGCTTTGAGACACACACACACACACCACACACACACACACACACACACACACACACACACACACACACACACACACACACACACACACACACACTCTCTTAAGAGTCGGTTGCACCACTTTTCCGATCTCTCTGGATGGACACGATTTGTGTGGTTTTCACCCTCAGTCTCCTTTGCGCCATTGGGTGCTGGTTCCGTGGTCATTCCCCCCCCCCCCCCCGCCCTTCTTCCAGCTTCTTCCATGTGAAGAACACCTGGCCACCACGACAACAAGGTGCTGTGTGTAACCACCGTCTCTCACACAAACGTGCAACCGAAGCAACCGAAGCAACAACCGCATGTTTCTGAACCGTGCAGTCTCATTCAGCTGAGTGTGTGTGTGTGTGTGTGTGTGTGTGTGTGTGTGTGTGTGTGTGTGTGGGGGTAGGGGGTCCTTAACAGGGTTCCAGGGGGTCCTCTGCAAAATTAGGAATAGTTGAAATTCACCAAAATTCACTTTTCTTGTAGTATTCACAACTGTACGTTGTGGCCTTACGCTGTCATGGAAATATGTACAACAAATACATTAGGGCCCTAAAATTGCGAGTATTAAACGCCTGTTTTTGAGGCAGTTGGGGTGCAAACGAGGTCTTTTTTTTTTGTGTTTTTTACACACTAACACGAAGGGACGAGCACTTTGAGTTTTGAAGGTCAGACACACTGGTGCACCCCATTAACTAGCTGCTCATGCTGTGCTATTGTCCTATCCTCCACATCGTTCTGCCTCTCAATTTCAAATCAGGAGTTTAACCTCCAAGCAGATTCCGCTCACGCTATGGCAGCGGACCTGGCCACGCACCACGGGAGAATTACCTCCCGTAATTATACCGCAATTATGACCGAGATAAAATCAGCATTATTCTAAAAAAAAAAAAAAAAGAAGAATAAAAAGTTTAAATGAGTAGCGGGAGGGAGGGATGTGGGGATGGAAGGAGATGGAGCTTTGGTGTCTCTGAGGGGATTGGTGACAGTCCTGTGAAACAAAAGAAAACAAATGGACAGAAAAGCTTCCTAATTAAGCACAAGAAGAGATGGTGTCTCCAGTAATTATAAAAGTCTAAGAGATTCTTAACTGGGTTGAGGCTCGTTTTCTTTCAATGCTGTCATTTTTAAAAAGTTGAATCCGAACGGTAAAACTAAAGTACAAACTTTCACAGTGAAGGGGGGTGGGGGGGGGGGGGTGGTGGTATTTCTTAGGAAATGTCACTGCCGTAATCGAAACCGATCTTCAGCAGACTTGGCTGACCTTAGGATGCTATCGGACTGTAGAGCCATGAGGTACGCTGTGCTACCCCAACACTAGGGGCTGTGTGAGGCCTGTGAATCTGCTCCTGGCTGCAGCAGAACATGGGGGCCTGCAACAAATAAGCTCTCCCTTCAAAACCGCCAAACCCACCTCCCAAAAATAGACATGCAAAAAAAAAAAAAACCTCTAGGAGCTTTTTGGGGGCTCCGCTTTCCAGCCAGTCATCTTCAGTGACGTGTGTGCAGCTTTACGTCTGGAGCTGGATGGCAGCAGACAGGACATCTGCTCTTCATATCCGCCTGGTGTGTTGCACAAAGTGGACTCTCTTAGCTGCAGCCACGGACCCAGCGGCAGCACGGCGGGCACAATTCCCTCTCCAAACACAATTCGGAAAAGGGACTTGTTTATCCAACCGTTCGAGGCCTCGGATCAGAGGGAGATAATGTCTGGACGGGTTTGAGTCTCCTTTCCATGCAGCCGCGCACATCTGTATCTGAGTTTTCCACTCTGGGGGGAAAAAAAAGCAAGAAAGAAAAGCCGATGGAGTGGTTTTAAACTGAGCTGGTGCACGATATATACAAACACACAAAGCCAGAGGAGTGCACAAACATAAATACACAGGTAGGCCAACGGTGCATGCATCGCCAAGCACTTAAGGAAGACATCGGTGGTCCATAATAGTGCTTTTTTTTAGAATCCGGGATGAAAAGCCTCGACCTTAAAACACCACAAAGTCACACACAACTTCTTCTTTTAGAGAAAAGTCTTTGTATCCATTCGTAATGTGTTTTCATCGCTCCTGTGTCGCATTTCTTTAATAACGCCACAATCTTTTTAAGGTCAACGTGTGAGAAAAAGAAGAAATCAAACATTTAAACAGCAGCAACGATGATTTATAACCTGTATATTTCCGATATGAAATGGCTGCGGAGTATCTCCCGGCGATGCCATTACTTATTTCTGATTGTAGTCGGACAGACTCCCCTAAAAACACCTGAAACGGCTCAATAAAGCACCTTGAGCCGTGATTGGGATCTCACTCATATTCCACTCGTCACAAAGATGAATGCATTTGCAGAGGAAGGATGAAAGAGGGGGCTGAGTTTTAATAAATTCTGCATCACGCTTCCGCCACGGTGCCCACGAGCCAGTGACAACTGCATTTATTTAAAGACAGTTTGATAAATTCTTTTTCTTTCTTTATTTATTTTTTTTTATCTGGAACTGAGAAGTGGAAACGTTACAGCCGAGGAGACGACGCTGATTCCATCTCACTTCAAATGTTTGATGGGCGGTGGAAACGTATCTGCTGGTATCCTCTGTACGTAGCTATAACACTTTGTTTCATCATAATTCAAATAAAACCCGTTGAGAGGCTTAATGACGCCGGTTACTTTTCGCTCAAGGGGGATTTTTCATGTCGCTGGAATTCTCCGCAAAAAGGAACGAAACCAACACCGGATCTCGATAAGAGAACGTTGCGCAACAAGACGGATCAGATAAGTGTCCAGAGGTCACACACACACGCGTGCAAACACTCGCATGCAAAACGCATCTAAAGAGCGCATCCCGATTTCACCATCGCTGACGAGAAGAAGCTAATCTTGATGCTGATTTTTTTTTATTTCTTTTTTTCTGTGCGTGTTGTTTTTGTGAGAAGCCGAAAGCTTGTCGCATTCAAAAACAAGCAAAAAACAAACCCACATTCATAAATAACCGTATCGGCTGCATCTGCACACATTTCAGGCCGGGGCCAGCAATATCCTTCAGAGGACAAAGTGTACGAAATGAATCAATAAACTCAAAAGCCCTGAAATCTCAAATCCATTAGGGCCACGACGAAGCACATATTACTTCAAAATGGAGTTGCATTAAGTGTCAGATGTCCTCGATAAGGCCGCCTTCATTTGGGTTTCGCTGTGTTTCTTTTTTTTTTGTGTGTGTGTTGTTTTTTTTTCCCCCTGATGGGACGCATGAGTGGTGACTCCTTATCATTCACGCCATGAAGCCCTATCTGTGTCTCTTATCTCCTGTCTGTGCACCAAAGAGGAAAAGACAGTGACAGAGAGAGGGAGAGAATGAAGGACAGAAAGCGGCGGATGATAAAAATCGCTGCTGCTGCTGCTGCTGCTGCTGCTGTGGCCACATGCATGTACACCTGTACGAGTGGACACGGACGCCGCCTCGAACAAGGCCACGGCTCTGAACCGCTCTTATCTCCTGCAGCGCTGCCTCAACAGCTCCCCACCAGAAAGACGTGCAGACGGAACATCAAACTGTTGCAGAGAACGCAACGCTTTCCTCTCTCTCTCTCTCTCTCTCTCTCTTCACTCGTGCCCCTGTCGCGTTATCTCTTTTTTCAGATGAATTCTCTTCAAGCCAATAACTTTGATTAAACCGTCGGAATATGCAAATGTCCCGTCAGGACGTTGAAAATGAAACCAGTCATCACTTTGGATGTGAGGAATAAAACGAATCCCGTGAATTAAAAAAATCCAGACTGCTTGCAGATTGTGCAGGAGATAGACCCACGTTGACCCCGCTTGATTCAGCAGACTCGACACCACGCATTCCTCTCACCCCGGCTGTTTTTAATACTATCTGAATCCCCCCCCCCCCCCCCCCCCGTGTGCACGGCATAACCTTAATTTCACTGCCTTTAACCTTGCCATTCTCCTCCTCCTATCTCTCCCTCCTTCCCTCTCTTGTTCCACCTCTCCCTGCGTTTGTTTATCCAGCACTCTCTCGCCCGCCTCTCTGATGAGTGTTTTATCTTTCGGGCCCACCTTTTCACACCGCCGCGTTCACAATCACGAGTATCACCCGTAATTATCTCGCCGTATTCCCCCTCCTCGCCCTATCGCCTGCATTCATCTCGGCTCTGGAATTATATGCGTTTCAGATGGGTGCCACCGCACTCCACCCCCCCCCACCCCATGAGGAGAGGAGGGGAGAGGAGGGGAGGGAGGGAGAGCAAGCAGGCCCAGGTTGGGTAAAGACAGATCTAGTGTGTCGCAGGTTGGAGAGATTGTGGAGCCGGTCTGGCCTGACCTGCATCACCATGCGGCGGCCCGGACCTACATCTCAGGTGTAATTACTTTGTTTCACAGCTTCCCCTTTTATCTCCCATCGACTTTGCATCCGTCGTCCCCCCTTTTCATACTCCGGCACTCACGCGCATAATATAGTTGTGGTCCCTGTCAAAGTCGCCCTGACCTTCTTCCTTTCTGCCGCGCAGCCATTGTACCAATAAGAAAACCAATTAATGACTTATCCGTCCATCTCAATGTCAAGTCTTTTTCCGAGGTGTACTATTATGTCTGCTTCTCCGACGTGCCGTTAATTAACTCGACGCTTCTCCGTCGCGAGGCCACCTTCCGCCGCTCGCTCAGCCCAAAAACCACGTCCGCCATTCAGGGCCGCATAATGGCGCCGGTAGGTGCGAGGCGAGCTCGCGCACAAAACCTTAAACTTCTGAGAAGCAAACAGAATGTGGAGACAGACGGTGGGACGGCAGAGGAGCGTATGAAAGGATTTAATGAACAAGATGTCTGAAGGAGAATTCAATGCAGAGGGCCCGATAAGGCTCTGGAGTCGTTAGGAGTGGGCAGAGTGCGGCGCGTCCGCCTCTTTAGGCGAAGACGGCGGAGCGGTAAAACCCGCCACACATCCTCACCTTTCATGAGGGAAGCCCCCCGAACACTGGCTCGGAAAAGGGAAGCGTTTGCTTTTGATCGCATTCATATTCAAATTCCTGAGTGAAATGTCAAAGATGATAGACGTATCACTTTTAGCTTTTTCACTGTTGGAGCAGCAAAAAAAATAACCCCAGTGTGGTTTTTCGAGGTGGAAGTAGCCACTGGGACTCATGTCACTGTGTCATTGTGAGCGGCGATTACCCACAATGCTTTGTGTTGACCTGAAAGGCCCCGCCTGACCCAAAGAACACTCCCTGAAGTAAGGTTCATGTAACGGCGATAACGGGCGCGTAACCTTTGGGCGACGCCGAGCGTGATGTCTATCTCCGTCACTCGTCCCCATTTCCATATTTATATTAATTAGAATGTGTCGGAGTGTTGTCCCAGGGTGTAACTGCATGAAAATCATTTCAATATATTAATGTATAAAATTAGAGCAGCCCTGTTTATGCAGTATTCTTTTTTGAACTTTCCCAGTAATAACCGATATCCTCACAGAGCCGCAGTGAGGAGCCAGCCGTATCTTTTTAATTTTCTAAACGCAATTCATTGCTCCGAACACGGATTCAAAAACACTAATTAATTTGTATTTGATAATTTGCCCACTTTCACGGCATGACATAAGTGCAATTTCTCCTTCTCCCTTTTTAAACTTTGCACCGCGTGCACAAGTTTAATTAAGTGAGGACTCTCTCACATTATCAACATTATGAATTGTATGATTTTTGTGGAAAAAAAGAAAGTAGGTCTGCGAGGGTCTCTCTCCGCTCTCTCTCCACTCCCACCATTTTTCCCGGCATTAAAGACATTTTCCGAAATTGAGAGGAGTGATTGCTGGAGGAGGTTTACATTTCAAGTTAATTTTACGTTGACCTTGTTAAAAAAAAAAAAGAAGAAGGGGGGGATTGTGAAAGAGCGTGGAGAAGTTAAACAGTAATGAAAAAAAAAAAAGAAAGCGTTAATGCACCTTCATCTGCCTGCGCTGAACTGCCTCACTAACGGACCTCCTCCTCCTCCTCCTCCTCCTCCTCCTCCTCCTCCTCCTCCTCCTCAGCTGCACTACAATCACCGTACAGACGCCTTTCATGGACCCACAGACAACCTACATTTCAGCTAAATCGCACATTAAACGAGATTAATGAGATTTTGGTTTCAAGGGGGGGGGGGGGGCTGAATTTCAGCATGTCTATCGCCGGGCTGCTGGAAGTAATTGTCTTCGTTTTTTTTAAAAGTTCTGACCATGAACATTAGTGCAACTTCCCCTCCATCCGCCAGCATCCATGGCTGAAGGAAGTCAGTGTGTGTTTATCAAAGACATCATCTCTCATTCTACCGGCTCTCACTCGCTGCTCTATTTGTTTGAGAATAAAGGAACCGTCAGCTTCTTATTACACTCTCAACACACTGAAAACATGCAATCCACCACGTGTTCTTTGCAGTGCATCTTAAAGGGATACATGTGCATTATAGTTGGTTTTATGACTTTATTTCTCAGCCCATCAAGGAAAAGCTCTCATGTTGATTATAGCAGGTCTGCATCTTGTAATATTAATCTGTTTTTAGATTATTTGGGCTGAAATATGTCCCTAAATAAGGACAAACCCCCATCACCCCCCTGGCCTGGTTAATCCACTAGGGGGCCTGTTGACCTCCTTGTTTGTAGTAATATGTAAATCTGACACAGAGCTTTGCATGTGGATACATGTTGTTGAATGTTTAACGTGTTGAAGCTAGAATGGGGTGTTAAGCTGTTTTTTTAAGGCCCTTATCATTTCAGTTGATACTTTGCTTCAAACGTTGCACATAACCGAGTGAATCAAATTACCGTAAAACAACAGGTGCCCAATAAAAGAAGGGGACTTAAGGCTCCGGGGCACCGGCACAGTCGCCTGCTGTAATCCAGCGTTGCACTTTGCACATTCCCAAAACCCAAGATGCCGTCTCCCTGATGGCTTATTCTCTGAAAACAACAGTTTAAAAAGTCAGATTCAGGACCGGTAACAAAACTTAACCTTAAAGCCTCAAAGGGTTCATGTGGATTAGTTTTACTTTCCTACTTTAACCGTTCTTTTGCTTTCCAGGATCCTAAACTGAAGCGATGTTGTCTCTTTGACCAACAGCATCAATCTGTGTAAAGCTTTTAGCTGACTGTGCGCTTCAGGCCGGGCAGCACAGCCCCTCTCACTGTCTGAGCCGCTGAAGTGCGTCAGCGTCCGACGTGTCCGTTTCCCCTTTCATTAGCCGTCCTATCTGGACAGCGCTTCCTCCTCTGTGCCCCGTTTTGTCCGTCTGTCACGGGACAAAGACTCGACGGGGACCTGGCTGGGCCCCGAGCCCAGAAAATCATTTAACGGGGGGGGGGGGGGGGCAATCAGAACAGGGGCCGATCCCCTGCGCAGCCATTAGGGAAACCCGAGCGCTGACCCCCGCCCCCCCCCCCCACCCTCCCTGTCTCTCACGGCCTCTTTAACATTTTAGACGCTCTACAAATTGAGCATCATCCTCTAACCCTCAGCAGCCATTTTGTAAACGACGGGAAAGAAGAGAGAAGTGAGAACAGACATGAAAATGATGCTTCACGGACGAGATGTGGAGAAAGAGATAGAAATGGAATATCCTGGCTGAGTAGAAGGGGGTTTCCACCCCCCCCCCCCCCTCCTCTCTGAACCCCAACCTTCAGTTCGCCGACTCAACCCCACGATAACACCCTCTTCCTCCGCTTCCATTCCTCCGTCAGCTCTTCCTCTTCGATCCCGCCACGAGGGAACACTCCGGCCTTTGTTCGATGAATTGGTTTTCAGATGTTATTTTTTCTCTTCGCTCTTTCTTTCTGTCGAGAGCGTGTGATTAAAATCACCTCCGGCGTTTAGCACTTGATGCCTTTTGTCTCTGCAGTCCCGTTCTGCGGGGAGTCGGAGGGCTTACTGCTGCACGGAGAACAGGTAGGACGTAATAGGATTCCAGCGCTGCTCTCCCTGCACCGTCCGTCTGCATATTTACAGCTTAAACACATGCATATGTATAAATTAAGGCTCAGGGCAATAATCTGAGCTTTTAATAAGAAGCAGTGTATAATTTTAACTTTTAAGTCTGGGGGGGGGGGGGGGGGGGACTTGTGAATACTGCCGGGAATATGAATATGTTCCATGTCCAAACACGACTCTGTTTGGTCAAATCATAGCGGCCTCATGGAGGCTGCAGCGCTGAACCTCTTCCTGAAGAACAAACAGGACGTATTCATGAAGTCACTGGAGCTGAAGTTAAGAAAATAAAGAGCAAAATGAATCAACAGATGACCGTTAACGTGAACTCTGAGCTCTGAGAGGTAATTATGAACAACTCCTTTTCTCTCTTATAATAGTTAATACTCTCTGTGTTACTCTAAGTTCAAGATACAGCAGCTAGTTCGGTCATCGGCGGAGACAAAGATGGTATAAAACATAAGTAAGTAATACTAAAGCAAAAGTATTGTTTGGTATCTGTACTGAAACTGAGGTATTGTGTCAGCGCCGGCATCAAAGAGTAGAAGTGACAGCAGTACTGCTATCGCTCAGTGCTTGTGTGATTGAACAGCGTTGACGTGTGGGTAGCACAGATGGAAGTCACCTGTTGCAGATGCAGGCGCCACTCGTGACCCTTTGACCCCGCCGGCTCCTCCCTCCGCGAGGCACTGGAACACTTTCTGATCACACCTCCACCCACATGCACTCAGAGGAAGTGACGATCAGCAGAGTCTCCACCCGCTCTGAGGAAAGAAAATCTTCTCTTTCCTCGATCCCTCCTCCTCCTCCTCCTCCTCCTCCTCCTCCTCCTCGCTGTCTTCCTCGCGGCTCGGCTGCCAAAGGCCTTGATTAATGGTTGGCTTTAATTAATACTTTTACAGTACTTAGAGCAGAGACCTCGCAATTAGCATTGGCCTAAAGAGTGTAATCACCTGAGCTCATCCAGATCCTTATCCACAGACTGACTGACTGACTGAATGGCAGCAGAGGAGACGGAGGGAGCATGTGTAAGCTTGTGCAGCGTAGACGTTCCTTTCTTTTGCTCAGAGCTATTGTGGGCTCCTACTTTGAACTCCTTATGAAGATGAATATTGACTTTTGTAGTTCTGAGCTTGCACGGCGCTGGCCTCGGGTGAATACTTAACTCTTCATACCTTACTTTTTAACTAATGGGATGAATGATTAAAGCAGCACTTGGAAATGTGGTGAGTGTCTCATTGGCCCAAACGGATCAAAGATCCCTTTCTCCTCGCGTGCGTTTGTGAGTTTTGAATCCTCAAATGTCAACTTCTGCACGACTTCTCGTTACTGACATTGATTTTTTTCATATTGGGGTCAGCCAGTCTTCAAACTGACCCGGTGCATTTGGAGGCAATTAGAAAATGTGTGGTCGCTTATTGACGGTAGCTTGGTTCTTTTGAAATGTCGGGTTCGTGCAGGACGTCCCATGAGACGTTTCTATCGGACCAATCGGTGGTCTGCAGTGTTTTAACTCCGCCTCCTGGCATCGGCTCAGCTCGCTAGCTATCGAGACTTTAGCTCACGGAGAACCAAAGAAGAGCGAGTTGAGCACAGAGAGTGGCGTGAGAGTACACATGCTGGTGAACTAGAAGGGGGCTCGGTGAGGCTGCAGGGAACGCCATGTATTTGGTCATAAATCAGGGAGTATTGGAGAAATGATGACACTAGAAGAAGTGAAATGATTCTGAAGAACTAATGCAGTATGTTCTGTATGTATTTTGATGCATGTATGTATTTAAATGGTTAATATAAGGCACTTTACAGATTGTATACTATATTCTCCTTAATGTTATCTCATTAGGTGTGTTACTGTACTCAAATACTAATGACAACGCGTAGCCTGTGTGGTGGAAAATGCTCAAATATTTCCTGCATTGGCAAACAAGTCAAATGTGCAGTTAGTTTTCAGATTGAGTCCACAATGACACGTTAATAACCTCGGTAAAGAGCATATAAAGGCAGTGGCTTTAATGCCGCGGTTTACTGGAAACAGCAGGCGGAGAGAGAGAGAGAAACTCCACGGCATTAATTACAAACTGATTAGAGGCTCCTTTTGCAGGAGGCTGTATCATTTAATTGAGGGGAAAATAATGATCACAATTCCGGCAACTTCTAATTAGAAAAACAGCTCAAATCTTATCAGGGCTGCGTGATGCATGCGGAACACACACACACACACACACACACACACACACACACACACACACACACATGGGGAAATAAACAGTTTCTATGCAGTGTTTTCTTTTGTGCTTTTTTGTTTTTTGTTGTTGTTGTTGTCTTGTCGGGGATACACACTCGTGGGCTCTGAGACAGGGACGCCGGTTTTAAGCGCATCAAGTCGACTGCGGATTATGTTTTGTAGATATTACCCGAAAGAATCAGCGGTGCGCTTTCTCAAGAAGAGACACAGACAATTACAGATCTGATAACCCCTGAGTTGTATCGCAGTTGTCGCAGTGTGTTTACACTATCTGACATGGCTGAAACAACAGCGCGGAATAAGAGCGGAGAGATTCTCATCTTGACTTTCCTGACTCGCCTCTTATCACAAACCGCGAAAATCCCAGTGTCAAGACGGAGCTTGGAACGACACCAAAAGAAAAGCCAACACACACGCACACGCACACACACTCACACACACACTCAACCACCGTCACCGTCAAAAGGTTGAGTTTCTGTATTTATTGGCAGCTGCTGGGAGTGTTTTGTAACACTTAAGGGGATATTTCCACACAGATAAACAACAGCATGGAGAAACCTTTTCCAGAAAGGAACGTGTAATGTTTTCTCTTAAATTGGCAAACGATTGTGTGTGTGTGTGTGTGTGTGTGTGTGTGTCGACCTCAGGGGGGGGGGGATTGCATACAGTATATATGACTCTGGTTTTGGCAGTGACACAGTCAGAAACCGGCAGCACTTTCAGTGAAGGACGCATTATCTTCCCCGCAGGTCAACGAGACAGTTTCATAACATCCCAAATGGGATTCTTATTCGACGGGAGTAGCGCTTAGCAGAAGAGGGGGGACAAAATGTTTGTTTATTCTCTCTGTCGTTCATGAAATTTATACGCGCTAGCGCTATGATTAATAGGCAGTTTTGTCATTGCTTTTATTAATGTGAAAACGGCTGATTTATGGGCCGCGTCTAGACACAGTCGCTGCTTTTCTCCGGCGGCAGATCAACTGATGGGCTCCAAATGTGTGCGCCTGCGTGTGTGTGTGTGTGTGTGTGTGTGTGTGTGTGTGTGCGTGTGTGTGTGTGCAACAGTGTTTTTTTTGTTGCCATTAATGGACTCTGCCGTTGTTGCTTGCAGGCTGAAAGTAAACATTGTGTACGTGGGTGGTTGTCTCCGATCCTTTTATAAAACACAGTCATTACAGTGTATTAGGCAGAACAGCAGTAAATCAGCACACTGACAGGCCTGGCAGAGCGGCACAATTGATGGCGCCGAGTTGAAAGGCATAGACTAATATTTGATATTGCGCTCTCAATTGATGGACTGTATGTTTGCAGCTGTCACGTTGGGGTTGTTGCAAAATTTGACTGGGAATGAAATAGATTAAAAAGGCCTCTCTCCACACCCTCCTACCTTCATTTTCACTAAGATGCCAAAAGCCCAACAGACACATTTCTATCATAAACAGGGAGAAAAACAACTCATTACAATACCTCACACACACACACTTGCACAAGCATGCACACATCATCATCATAAAGGTATCTACTTGAGGAGGAATTGGATTTGGCCACTCCCTTGGATCAGACCGAGTATTCCTTTACCATGTTTGTGCAGGCTTGGAAGAGGATGCTGTAGCGTGTGTGCGCGTGTCTGTGTGTGTGTGTGTGTGTGTGTGAGGGGGGGGGTTGGGTCGGGTAAGGCTGCGGGGATTGTCCAGGGAAAGTGTCTGCTTGGCCGTCCCTGGCTGAGAGGTAAGCCTTGCCGGTGGTGTGCTGAAAACCAACCGTGTTGTCGCCGGCATGCGGAGCCAAAATCACTGACGCGTTTTCTAAAAAGGGCCCCCGGTGCAGCAGAGGACGGGGGTATTAAGCGCACACACAGACGTACACACAGTCATGAACATGTACAATGCTACACACACCTACTCGAACAATGCTCAAACAAAAGCGCAGGCATATACCGTAACACGGAGCCAAAGGTACACCCTCGGATGCAAACACACACACACACACACACACACACACACACACTGTATGTGTGCGTGTGTGCACGCGCTCGCAGCAGCGAGCCGAGCCGCTCTGCCAGGTGGCAGGGGGAGGCTCTCGGCTGAGAACGAGCAGAGAGGATGGAGGAGGAGGAGGAGAGGCTCTTGGCCGGCCTTGAAAGCGAGAGGCACAAACCGCGGCGGCGATGCCCAGGTTTTGGACGTGGCCGGGGGAGCCCTGGAGGGGTTTCCTGGGCACGCACGCAGGGAAGCAGGGAGGGTTGCTGGGACGGTTTTAGGGGCTACTTTTGAGTCGTGGTCAGCCCCCTCTGTAACAGAGAAGTGTGATCCCAGACACAGCTGTCCTGTCCTTGTCCACGGGGCCCAGAGATGCTGAGACTGGGCTCACACACAACGCATTGTTTCCCGGCATCTGCGCTAGATACTAAATAAGACGTACCCCCCCCCCCCCCCTCTACCACACCAAGCTGTGTGTGTAGCATGCCGGGTTTAGGACAAACGCTATGCTAATTACCCCTGGAATAGAAATACAACACCCAGAGATAAGGCGCTGTGTGTTCGCACCCGGCCCGCTGAGGTGATCAGATAAGAGCGAGTTGACTGGATACAGTAGCCAGATGGATTGAGTACCGTCAAAAAAAAAGGTCAAACTAAGAAAATCCCACGTTTGAAATGTCAGAGAAAGGATCCCAAATCTGCACAGAAACATTGAAGTGCTTCAAACTAAAAGCTCTGAACTTGTGTTCATCTGCCGCAGTGCATCCTGAGCCGTCTCAGGGTTTTCATTGTCCCTGTTGCCCCTGAACTCTCTCCGACTACCGCAAACAGGATCAGGTCCCGGCGGAGGAGAACTCCCAAGAAAGGAAGATTGTGAAGAGGAGGCAGGGGGGGGGGGGGGGGAGAGAAGAAGAGACCGGGTGGAGGAGGGAGGGAGGGAGGAGGGAGGGGTGGAAAAAAGGAAACCGAGAGAGTGAAAGATGTGAATTAACAGAGTGCCGGTGAGGTTTTCTGGTCGGGGGGCTGGCTCACGTAAAGTGAGCTGTGGGGCGTGTAAAGTGAGCAGGGGGGCTATTTGGGTCGTTTTCACATTGGAGCCTGGCCAGACTCCAGGATTGAGCGAGGAGAGAGAGAGAGAGAGAGAGAGAGAGACTCCTAATGGCTAAGCCTTTCACGAGGCCACACTGCAGTGAGCCGTAATTGAAGGTAATTGTTGGGAAGAGCCGACACACACAGCTTCCCCACTGTTCCCCGGGTCGAGATGGACAAGCCATGAGATGACAGAGGGGGGAGAACGGGGGGGACGAGGAGGGAAGGGTGTTGAGGGTGAGGACCGTGGGGAGGCCAGGTGAAGGAGGGGGGGGGGGGGGGGGAGCGGGAGGAAAGAGGGAGATTGCGTTACCCCCCCCCCCCCCCCCCCCCCCCCACATCCACCGTCCCCAACTGTCCTACACGGCATTTGTCTGCTCGCACAATTGCGTAATTGTGTCCCGGCTAAATGGTCCGAAAGGGCTGCGGCAGCGTCCTGCATGCAGGTGGGCAGGCTCGGATGACAGACGGACAGACGGACTGAAAGAAGACGGTGAAAGGAGAGAGACAGGGGGAGAGACAGAGCCGGTGATGAAATAGTGGCAGTTGGGGCGACCGCGAAGCTGGTGTTTGGGACACCAAACTTTAAAATATCCCGAAAAATACATTACATTTTTTTTTTTTTTGGGGACGAGGCCTTCACTGCAGTAAATTTGATCTTTTCTCCCCCAGAATCCTTCAATGAATACATTTCGCTCTTTGTCACACACATACACACAGACATTTTTTTTCAAATAGATTTCATGAGGTTGTGCCGAGGCGATGATGTTCACGTGTGTGACTCTGAGCGCTCAAGTGTGGTTATGTGTGTGTGTGTGTGTGTGTGTGCGTGTGTGTGTGTGTGTGTGTGTGTGTGTGTGTGCGGGCAGGAGATGGAGGAAATCACCTTCCCCACTTTGCCTAGCCTCCTCGGTTGGATGGGTTTAGCTCCATGAGCGCACTGGAGCAGGAAATCCAGATTCGCAGCCTATCAGCGAAATAGCACATATATGACTCCCCGGCCTAAGACGGTCTAATCAGGCCTGCCAACCCCGCTAACTCCACCACCATCATCACCGGGCGCCAGATTGACTCCTGAGCCCAAATCGCAGCTCTTGCTTTACGCCATAAAATGATTCCTGTATTGGTTTCTCCTTAAACCTGGTGGAGCTAATGCAATGTAATGTAAAAATTAGAAGCACAGTGCCACTGTGCCGCATGTCAGCAAGTGCAGATTTGACCGGACGGGGGCCGAGGGAGGGAGGGAGTGAGGGAGTGAGGGAGGGAGGGAGGACCGACTGGACTTATTGAAGTAGGGGAGGAACAGGGAACAGAAAGAAATCAACTCAATTACCCAGACGAGCTCGTGTTCTGCAGCCTCTTGCGAGTGAGGCTGATGAATGTGAAATGTTGTAATTTGCGAGTGCTGATAGTGACAGAAAAGTGGTGCGAGATACAGTAGAATTAGAATTAGAGGAATGAAAGACAGGATCCGGTTTTCTCTATCAGAAGTGTGTTTTTTTTTTCTTTCTCCCCGTAGCTTTTTTTTTTTTTGTGCGCTAAATAAGCTCGCTCATCTTTTATTTCGGAAGTAACCTTTTTTGCCTTAATTACTGAGTATCTGTGATCCGGGGTCCTGCTTTGCCGTTGGCCTCGGGGGGGCTTTGGCTGAGTGCACACACACACACACACACACACACACATTCGGCCAAAAGCTTTGATAATTAGCCGAGCAAAATGAACTTTAATTCTGTCTTTTCAAACGCTAGATCTGGCCCATAATTACCGCTGTATAATTAAAAGTCCCAATCAATCTGTTGGATTGCAGAGTCTCAATGAAAGAACAGGAGAAATTAGACCTTAATCCTCAGAGCACTGTCTCCCGTCGCGCCCCTCACTTCTCACGTCCCCCTTCACACACACACACACACACACACACACACACACACACACACACTTTTACATTTCAGCTTCCAAAACCCTGAAAAGACAAACCCCATTTTAACGGGGGAAAGCTTCTTTTTTTCCCCCCCGCTCTCCTCCTCCTCCTCCTCCTCCTCCTCCTCCTCCTCACCTCCTCCTGCTAAAAATGTATAATATAATATAGACCATTATGTTCTTTAAAAAACTCATTACAGCGTTTGAAATGGGAATCTCGGGAAGTCTGTTTAAATATTGCCTCCTCGACATTGTGCGGAGATGGAGGGGGGGGGGGGGCGAAGACACATCGGGGGACGTGGCATGCAATTAAGAGCAGAATGGATTAGTTTCCTTTTTAAAGTTATTGAGACACAATGAAGGGAGAGGCTTTCTCTGCCCCCCCCCCCCCCCCCCCCCCCCTCTCATCATCTGTATTGATGGCTCCCCTGTAAGCCCCATCCGCTTGCCCTCTCCCATTTAATGACAGTTTGCATTTCACACTCTGGAAAACCAAGGAAAACCCTTTGGCCTTCTTCCCTGTGAAGGGTGAAGAGATAGACCGGGGGGGGGGGGGGGGGGGCGAGAGAAAAGAGGTGTGACAGAGAGCCGTTTGACTTCGGTGAGGTTGTGGCTGTCGTGGTGTGGAGGGGAATTAGCCCAAGACAAACATGTCAGAAGGACTAAAGAAGGCATTACTTCTCGTCCTAACGGCCCATTCTTCTCCGCTCACGCCGCCCTGAAAGTCACGGAATCCGAAAAGTTTGCAGCGAGGCAGAAATGACTTGGCTTACTGTGTGTTTGTGAGGCCTGGTGTGCAGTTACTGAGGCGTCTTTAAAGCCAGGCTGTCAGAAGAAGAGAGACCTACTGCTGCTAAGAGGTTTGGGTGTGTACAACGCGCAAAATATCATGTTTTCATGTAATTCATTAATCAGGTGAAACCAGGCACATGCCCTCATAGCATTGACAGGATAAAGAGTTTATTCTAATATTTAACTAAATATTTATTATTATGTGTATTTTCGGCGATCAGTTCTATAAACACTGCAGTCGCAACGTTAATTCTGGAAACATTGCTAAAATGCAGTCACATAGAAATATGTGAAAAGTAAAGTGTGAATCGTGAATTGTAAACATCCATTACAGCCGAAGAAAAGAGCATTTGTTGTTGCATCGAGGGGAATTAATTAACACCAAGCCTTGTGGCTACGCCAGCTAATTACAGGCCGCTACACATGCTCGTGGTATCGGTTTCCATCATTGGAGCTGGCCTGGTCGTCCTCATCATCTGATGAACTTCTTACAGCTCTGTGTTTGTTTCAGGTCATTTTAGTTAACACTGAGGAACTAAACAGAAGTTGAGGATTAGGGCTGTTGTTCATTGTCCGTCTTCAGGCTCAACAAAAGGACTTCACCCTGCTCCGTAGCACGCCAGCTCTCAGTTCTCAGCGCCTCACGTGGCGTCTTAAAGGGAAACCTTTGGTTCGACCGGCTTTGTATTGCTGCAGTATGGGTTTGTGCTCGTCTCCCCTCCAGCGACATCAGATCACCCACATTGCAAAGAAACAAGGACGGTTGAAAATCGTCAAAGTTTACCTTTAACTTTCATCAACCAATCGATCGGACCATGTCCACCATGTGACCTACCATACTGTTGTACACGCTCTGTCTCTGTCTCTATATACAAGCTTCTCTATGTTACCCTCATGTCTTACCTTCCACTTCCCTCTAAACTTCTGGCACAAAAAAGTTCCGAAGAACCGGAATTTGCAAAACTCCAAAGGAGCCAATCGCCGTCACGGTGCCCTACGTCGCTTTCAAAACCGCTAATATCATTTTGCATAGGCCCTAAAATGCGGGGCTTATGATTAAGCACCAAGCATATATTAAATTAAACCCCCCCCCCCCTTTTTAAAAGAAGAGGTTAAAAAGCTGCATTAATGGTGTCAGGTATGAGCAGTGCTCTGATAATCAGCCTGGGTTGGAGTCTCTCCTGCAGTGGGTACGTGGACCACTAATCCAGAGCTCCTCTCCTGCACCTGAAAGCCCTCCTGATCCCGGCTGAATTCTAATGATTGAAATGAAAGGCATCAGCGTTCCAAATCACATAATGGAAAATCCAGAACAAACGCTATGACCCCCCCCCCCCCCCCCACCCCACCCCGGCCTTTCCTTTCACTGCGTCACATCTTATCTGACTCCTTATTCTATCAGCAGAGGTGCAGCACAAAGGGGCTACAAGTCATGTGAGCGCTGCAGAATATTGTTGTGCTAATCTTTGCGGATGCATACGAGGCTCCGGACCGATAGATCGGCCGATATCGTTCTTGTATCGGAGATATCAGAGTGTCATCCGAAGCCGATATGATTGACACGTTTGTGTTGCTGTGGTTGACTTTACAATCAATTCTCATTACCGCTCAATTCTTCTCTCTATTTTACTTTGTCTTTAAAATGTCACAAAACATAAATAATATCCAATTGTTCTCAATAAGTGAATAAAACGATACATTTGTGATGAATTTATTGTCAATAAACTGACTGATAATCCACTAATTATAAATGTGATTTTATTCAATCAATCAAACTAGCATGACATGTAAATGGAGTTTCTTAAAGTTTGCTAATCTTAAAGCAGTAAAAGCTTTTCCGCCATGAAAATTCATAGAATCCTGGAAAGAAACTTAAAATTCAAAAATCCAAACGAACACACACACACACACACACACACACACACACACACACACACACACACACACACACACACACACACACACACACACACACACACACACACACACACACACACACAGTGGTCCTCCATCACTCCTGCCACCCCTTCATCACAGCGGAGCAGCCTAATCACTCACTCTGTATCCTAACCAAAACAAAATGGTGCCAACCAGTAGCTTTTAGCCGTGTTTACACTCCTAACTCCCCACCTCCCTACTGCCCCCCCTCTCCCCCTCCCCCTCCCTCCCCCGGCGGCTCGTGGCGGCATGGGTGATTAATTTGGGCCGTGCAGACAGGTAAACACAGGCCTATTTAGATGGCTTACCCGCCACCATATTTATACTCAACAGGACTAAGCTTCAGATAGAATATCCTCAAAGCTCCCATCTGTTTATTTTCTCTAACTGCTCCTTGAGCTCCGTCCTGACACCCGTCCTCTACCTTCTTCTGCCTCCCCCTCGCTCTAAGCCCGACTCCCTCTTCCCCCCTCCTCCCCCCGCACCCCCCCCCCCCCCCTGACCTGCCTCACTCTCGGGTCAAACACCGGCCACTTTTTGTCTTCCACCCAGAGGAGGCAACTTGCTTTATTCATGAGGCCTCTTTCATAGAAATAGTCTCATATAATATAGACTTCATCATCTGGTGCTGCTCGTTAGTGTCTCACCTCTATCTTACTCTTATGCAGAGTGAAATAAAGTTCATCTGTGAACACAGAAAGAGTCCTGGTCAGTGATTTTGTTTGCCTCCTGTACATGAAACACGTCTTATCCTGTCGTCAGTGTGAATCATCCATGAGATCCCAGCTTTAGATGCAGCAGCATGATCAGCAGGGGATGTAGATGCACCGTCGGCACCAACATGTGGTGTAGAAGTGATGTTGATGTGCATAATGAATAATGTTCTGTCATCGACACTTTTAGCTTTGTTGTTCGGTTTCACAGGGTCTACTTCTTGTCGCAGTGCATCTCTACCAGTTCACAGTCCACAGCATCACTGCAGCATCGTCATCGGGCCACACGGACTGCAGCAACTGCAATGTGTTGTTGTGTAGTACGACATCTGCTATAGGCTGGATCTGAGACCGATGGGATTCTTTCCTCAGAGGAAGTTTCTATATTTCACGTTTTGTTTTTTGAACGAACAGAACTGAGTGGTTGGCGTGAGCCGTGGTGGTTAATAAATAAGAAGCTACAATCTCAGACGTCACGATCGTGTCGGTACATTTGTCAAGATTGTCACAGTGATGCAAACCAACCGGCGGGTATTTCTGTGACGCTACAGCGTGGAGGCACCACGGGCTGTGACATTAACGACGGAGACCAAACATAAAGATGAAAATCTGACGGATTACGCCTCTTATAATCTCTCTGTACCATCGTGGCTCCATCTAGAACATGTGATGCAGAGATGCCAAGAGTGTGATTATCTCTGTGGATGTCTGATGACGCAGAGACACTATTCATCTGTTCCATCGAGATTAAGGTTTGGAGGAACAATGTGGGTTTGCGGGGGCGTTATACCTGCCAACAAATGCAGCTTTTGTTTTGATGGTTAGTTAGTTAGAAGAAGGAACTAGATTGGTGAAGTACTTCAGCCCCATGAGGTCATTGGGAATCATTTCTGTGTTGTTTTGACATTTTATTAAAGTAATGCATGAAGGAGCTAATATCAGAAAACTGATTTGTAACACGAATCCATTTCAGCGCATTCACACACAGACCAGTGCATCACCTACAGTCACTCCCCCCCCCCCCCCCCCCACTCGCATGTCTGCAGCTTTAACACCAGAGTGCAGCGTAGTACGTTTACGAGCACGGTGCAGTCGCTTCTTGTCATGCTTCGCATTCCTGCAGCTGCAGCGAGCACGTAGGCCGGCCCCGCCCCGCTCAGCCCCGCCCCGCTCAGCCCCGCCCCGCTCAGCCCCGCCCCGCTCAGCCCCGCCCCGCTCACCTGAGTTCAGCGCCGGGGAAAACAGGCCACACGTTGGAGCGCGAGAGTCATGTGATCGCTCAGCGAGGAAGAGGAAGAGGCTGGTTGCACTGTCATACTGTTTGGATGATTTTTCATCCACACAAAGCTAACTCTAACCCTCCTCCTGCTTCCCCATTTTACAGCAAATCTGATCAACAGGTGCAGCGTGGCGACGTAATCTCTGGTGGAAATGTTTTCCTGCTTCTTGTGAATCTTAAGTGGATTGGTAGTGATGATGAAGACACCAGTGGAATATCAAAATCTACGGCCCAGCTGAGGGGGTATTATGCATTTACACTAAGTACATGCAAGTGGCATTAAATACACACATGCATGCAGAATTATACTCTGAAAAAAAAGAAGAAATCATGCGTATGGGGATCACTAATTGAATTACTCATCTGCAGATTCTTAGTCCACAATCCGTGCTTTAAAGATTTACTGCACGCGCGATGCTGCAAACATATCACACAAATGTTTTCTCCCTCATGCCTCCGGGCCGGGATAATTACTTATCAACACTTGGAGTTCATTAAAGGGGTGTCCAAGAGCACACAGGCTGTCTGTTTGTCTGGGGATTTCTTTCTTTTTTTTATTCCACCACCTCGTGGAGATGATTTGTCTATTATCTCTGCTGGATTTGCTCCTCTCTTCATCTGCAGCGCATTACTGCAGTCATACAGCTGCAAGGTCAGGGGAAAGGCAGGGAGGGGGGGGGGGGGGGGGGGGGGTCCTCTCCTCTCTAGTCTTTCCTACACTGGAGCTTTACCCAGCAGAGATGTATGATACAGTAACTCATCATATACTGGCAAAGCAGTGATAAATCAGCGAGTGTGGTCCGGGTAAATATCCATCATTATAATCTTTATCATCATCTGTGCTTTATGGATGCAGTCACAGCGCAGAGAGACGGGCAGGACGAGTGAGAGAGGGAGATGACAAAGGTCTTAAAGGGATAGTTCGGGATGTGGGAGGCCCGATTTCATTGAAGTTCATAAAAACTTACTCCGTCCGACTCGAAGACAAGACAACATGTCCGGCGAACTCCTCCAAGAAGCCTCCAAAGCGGTGGAAGATATGACTGCTACACCCTGCAGGGTCTGATGGAATACATGCAGTGGTGGTGGCATCTTAATCAAATGAAACACTCTCTCTGTTGCTGTATCACTTTAAAGGAAGAAGTCCATGTGAAGGCGCTCGATCGCTGCTGTAGGCGATGCACCTGTGCATTCCTGAGACTAATGTTCCTTTGGCTCGTGTGTTTTGCTCTTATGGACTAAAAATGTTCAACTCTTAAACATGAAGAATGAACATCAAACGTTATTCAGCTGTCAGCTCAAAGTTTATAGTCAAACAGAGAGAGCAACTCTACCAGTTCCTCCACTGGAGCTAGATTTAAAAGACCAGAATGCAATGCAGCGTTGGACATCTTATGATTTAGGAGCCCACTAAATATCAAAATACGGATGCAAACCCTCGTGGAAAGTATGAATTATGTAACATTACGCATTGTTATGTCTAAAAAACGACCAGGACTGGACCCGAATACTGGACTATGTGAAGCTTCATGCTGTTTGGCGATGTCAAAGGGCATTCTGGGAAACGGAAGACAATCCCTAATGGTAGTAGACAGGCAGGTAGAGCTACAAGCTAAACATCTCCTGGGATATTTTGATCGCCACAGATTGAGGATGTATAACAGCGTCCCGATCAGTAAGGCGATCCGCCAGCATCCAGTTCTCTGCATAGCGAGTCCCTGCAGAGCCGGCTGAAGGTAGCTGAGGGTCATCTATTCTATTCTGCATGCAGACACAGTGCAGCTAATACCATACTTCATAGCCCAGCCTTAATCAGCTGCCGCACTGACAATGTAATTATGGAAGTGTCCGGGCACCGCAGTCAGCCGGGGAATTCTAATTATTTACAAGGCTGAGATGAAGAGCCAAACGGTTCATCTAAAAACCCACGACCCGTCCTCTCCGCACATCCCAAATCATCTCGAGCCGAGAGCCGCACCACATGCAGCCATTTATGAAATACAGAAGGGATGAAGAGAGACCGAAAGAGAAGCCAAACGTCTCCTTGTCTTAACTAAACGTTTGATGGACACAAACTTACATTCTGCCGATATAGTCAGTTTAGTTAAGTAGTTGATGGTGGTCTATTTATGGGGAATTATGTATTATTCATCCCCAGAAATTGATATAGTCTCTGGCATCAGAAATGACATACATGCTTAGGTTTTAAGAGATCTTTATTCTTGGACTAGGTGACTCATACAACAGCAAATGTACTAAATGAACATCATGCTGTAGTGAAGAAGACTTAAACTAGAGATTGAGACCATAAACTCATGTTTACAATGTTTACTGAGGTAATAAATCAAGAGAGAAGTAGAGTCATTTTCTCATAGACTTCTATAGAACCAGAGGAGTCGCCCCCTGGTGGACACGAGAGAGAATGCAGCTTTAAGACATGAAGCTTTGACTTCACCTCACCAGCCTGTTATCAGCTTTGTTAGTTATGGTCAATTTAGTAGCATCGTATTGTAGCTACACTGATGTTGTATTGTCATTTCTATATATGTGTTCTTTGCCAAAAAAAGGTACAAATTAAAGGTGAAATACAACACAAAGTAGTAAAGTATTGGATCCACCACTATCCTCCAGAACTGCTGCTTGGTATTAGATTCTCTGGAACTCCACAGGAGCGATGGAGACCATCCTTCCTCTGGCCGGATCCCAGTAAACTTTATATTCTATGTTTTTACCGACCTCTTACAGAAGCACAATGTGTGTAAATGATGACTTATGTTCACAAAACCTGGTTTACTTGGAAACCGGTCGTTGCAAACAAATTAAAAACAAAAATAGAACAAAGTCAACTTGCTGGATGATTCCGATCCAATAAGAAAAGAAGAAAACCGTACAAACTGCAGGTGTGACAGCTAACCAATAACCTTCCAGCCCTCCTCCGCAGAGAGCAACAAACCCCACCACCCTGGGCTTGTAGTCTTTATCCTCTCCACTTCACACGGCAGCTGGAAGAGAGGCAGAGCAGCGTCTCTTATCAGTGTGTGTATGATTGTGTACAGTAAAAAGCCTAATCTAATCACCACACACTCACTGGTTCCTCCAGGTGTATTACTGTACCAGGAGTGTAATGCAGAGGGAGAGGGGGGGGGGGGGGGGGGGGCAGATAAGTAATATCGATCTGATGCGGCGATTGTCACTCCGTTGCCCGCCTTGAATAGCTAATCTCTCTTCTCACGGGTCAGAGGGAAGAAAAGGCGACAAGGGCTGCAGGTTGAACCGCAGCCAATCCACAAATTGTTTTCAGCGGGAGGCCGATCAGACGCCGGTCCGGCGTGGAGATTGTACCTCCCAGCTGTTGTTGGCAGAAATATGATGATGGCGATCGTGCCGGTGAACAAGTTTGGGGTACTTTTGGAAGTGGATTATGGCGTTAGGACGCAAAGATGTGTTGTTAGACTTGCAAATATTGTTTCTTGGTACAAAGACAAAACCTGAAGGCTGACATGAATTTGTCTGGTCGGATTAGTAAATAAACATTTGTTTTATATTATTTTATATATAGGCTAAGTTCTTGCACAGCATATTTCTTTGGTATTTATCGTGTCGGTCAAATTAATTGTAGTCCAAAAACACAAAACTTGCCTCAAAGGACAACACATTCTCACTCCCAGCACTTTAAATATTGACGCTCGCTCAGTGGGCCTAAGCTTCACAATACGTGTCGGGGACGGAGTATCCATAAACATAATCCTTACATGCAGAGTGTAAAAAAAGAAGAAACTTTAGTTCCCCCTTTCAGGACGACATGCAAATAGTTTGCAGAGTGTTTACAGAGTAGTCAGTAATGACAATAGGAACATTAGACGTATTGATCTTCCTCTGACCACCAAACGAAGGTCCCAGTTGTGCAGCACAGACACACAAACTGTCTCAGATTCTTTCCTTTGAATCTTTCTTGAAGAGGTAGAACTATCTGGTATTTCACAGGAACAGGCGCCGTGTTTTTTCACCACCTTCATAATCATCTTGCAAACCCCTCAGATATATCTTGCAACATCTTTGGGGGAGTCCCAAGCAGAAGGTTGTGGTCCATGTGAAGTTTCTGTACTGATCGTTCACAGTGAGAGCAGACTGCTGCGGTGCTCTTGTTCCCCGTGTGGTCAAGGAGCCGTTAGTAAAAGTGTTTTTCTTCAAGCAATCGGCAAAACTACACCGTTCATCATCGCTGCAAAAGCGTCATTATTGCTGAATTGACGCTTCTATCAGAAAACGCAACCGAAACGAAGCTTAAAATTGTGATATTTCATAAAAAAACATTTTATTCTACATGTCTCATTTAAAATCTTGGCAATTTGGATATATGGATTCCATTGTCTTCCATTTTTTTGTAGAATAAATTATCAAATAAATTCAACTTGTGTTTTTATCTTCATGCATGGTGACTGTGTTACTCTGCACCATGTTTGAGTTCCTTCTGCTTCTACCCATAACTGTGCTGTTTCCACAGAGGTGCAGGACTTGAATCAGTGAGAATCAAGGCCACAGAGGGTAGAATGTGACGGGAGCAAAAGACGCCCCGAAACTGCTTCAGGGTTCAGAGGGTTAGCGGCTGCTCCCCCAACTGAAGCCCGTCTCGGTTACTTTATCCACACCGAATCCGGTGCAACATTTTTTTTTGTTGCATTCCGACATTTTGAGTCGATGCCTCTTTCGTCTTTCCGTGTGTCAGGGCGAGGTCCGCTCGTATCTACTCTTCATCACCCCTTCCTCTGTATTCACATCCGTCAGCCCTTCCTCTCCCTCGTCTCCACACCTGGAACCAGAAAGGAGGGATTGATGCGGCGAGCACGCAACAGTGGTTTCCATTTACCAAGACCAAACATCAGCGGGCATATCTCTGACACCAAAGGGCCTGCCTGGGTACCCCCCCATCTCTCTCTCTCTCTCTCTCCCTCCCTCCCTCCCTCCCTCCCTTACCCCCGCCATCTCCGTTTAATATAGAAGCTGGAGATGAAAAATGGTGTGCTTTTGTTTATTTGCCACCGATGCAAATGCGACCACAGCAGGATTAGTGAGTTCTCCATCTCTTTGCTGATAGCGGTGGGAAGAAAGAGGGGGTTTTTATGCAAAAAAGATCTCTCCCACCCTCGCTATGACAATTGCAATGCATCACTTCATAGACAGTTTTTAATCTGTTTCAAACCAAACCACACTTTGAACTGCTGGGAATGCGAGATATACAACTGTGGGTATATGCGTGTGTGTGTGCGTCTGTTTGTGTGTGAAAGAGAGCACTTGTGTGTGTGTGTGTGTGCTGTATGTGTTTTCCTGTGATTAATCTTTGGAGTTGGTTTAAGCACACTGCTGACACAGCACAGATCTCCCTCTCTCTCTCTCTCTCTCTCTCTCTCTCTCTCTCTCTGAACGCCCTTGGATTTCGCTTTGAATAACAAAAAGTTTGGATCCTAATTCACTGTTGTGTCCATTGTGTCCAACTTTTTCCGTACGTCGTGGAGAAAACTTAACGCGGAGCCTGTAAATGGATCTTTAATCAGAAATCTGCAAGGCTTTAAGCCACTTAGATTTACTGTACAGACTCACGTTTCTGAAAGCTGCTGAAGGAAAGATTTGTTTGTAGAAATCCTTCTTTTTTTGTAGGTGTAAATGACAAAGACAGAGCTGACGAGTGATCTAATGTTAGTTATTACGTGATGAGAACTGAATCAACGCCTCTGGTTCTCATCATGTACTCCTTTTTCTATATATATTTATATATATACATATGTATATATATATCTTTTTGGGCATAAGCAGGCATGCTGGTCAAGATTGGAGTCATAATGAAACATTTAAAATAAATAAAACACTTTATTTGTTAGAATAAGAAGCTTTAAAGGATGTGTGTATGAGTTACTAAAGCGGTGATTGTTACCATGTGTTTATTTTGAGGGCAGATTTCTGATATTTCCGACGCTCAGCTCGTTCACAACAAACTGTTGTTAATTTACAGAGCTGGCCTAAACATGAATAATCTTTGTGGAGATGCGTCCAATTCAAATGTTTCTCCCGAAGCACTGAAGTGTACAGAAGAATAAAAGAGATGGGTGTGTTTCCCTGCAGTCCATTTCCTCATAAATAAAACCTGTCTGCTTATTTCCTTTGCATGTTCCTTTGATTCCACGTATTCAGACGCGTCTCAGTGTCAGATCAAACCTTCAAACATCCGTCACCTAACCCTTCGGGAGAAAGGGAGGAAATGCCAAAATACCCGAACCGTCATCAGAACACGCGTCGCTGTTGTCGCTCGCGCACACAGATCCAGCAAACTCTGAGTTTCCGTTCAGGATTTCTGACTGACTACACAATTATCAAGGGCTACGGGTGTGCGACTGCATATCATGAAAAGGGAAGAGAAAAGGGGGTAAAAGGATGGAGGAAAAAAAAACAACAACACGGGCCTGTTTATCTCCCTCGCCGCTGTTGGCGTCCTGAGAAGAGTGTCTGGCTCCGGGTAGATACCAATGGGGACGACACAAAGGCGAGATAAAGCGTTAAGACATATTTTACTCATCAAATTTAATAAGCCTCGTCTCAGACACACAGGTATTCAGCGCCGCGCTTTCATGGCAAAAAGGTAAACACATCCATTTTGTAAGCTCTCGCAGAAGAACCGAGCCTCAAAACCGGCGGCTGACACGCATTCTCAACGTGTCAGGGTGACAATGAGATACACTACGAATAATAGAATAAACAGATACATATTTCCCCCCATATGCCTCTCTCTCCTTCTCTGTCGCTGACACGATAAAACCCACATCAGAAATACTTTACTTTCCTTCCCCCTCGTTCAGACTGACACCTAGCATTCGAAGCGGCTCGCCGGGATTTTAATCAGTCGTCATTACGGCTGAGGAGAAAGAGAGGGCCGTGGCACAATGCTGACACAAAGACGGTTCTAAGGGGATCTTTGTGCTGTAAATGTGCTGCTCACAGTGGCTGCGTGACAGCTGACGGCGAGTCGCCGAAACACTGATCCACTGTTTCCTTGTAGAGACATCAGGGCGAATACAGAGGTGCCACGGCGTGCGCTGAAAGCTCCCTCAAAGACCTGAATGCTGCACAACACCTGCATGGCTGCTGTGGCGGATTAGGGTGTCAACACACACAATGGCTGAGGGAACTCAATGCCTTTTGACTCGCCCCCTCCCCCCCCACCTCCACCTTTCGTACGCTCTCTGACGTCCCCCCATTGTCAACCGCTCTATTTTATTTATCACCACAAACGGCTCAATGGGGAATTAAAAGGGGAAAGAAAATGGCGACTGGTTATTGAAAAGTATTTACACACTTTGAAAAATAAACATTTTTCAGTTAAAGTTGGTCTTAGACGGGGATTATCCCCCCCCGAGCAGGTGACGGAGGTTGTTGTTTCCTGTTTCCTGCACTTCGGGGACTTTCGGTGACATCTGTCTCCGGTGCAGCCGGGAGCCAGCGGGAAAAACAAGATGGCGGACAAAACGCACGGTAGAGGAGGAAGAAGAAGAAGAAGTCCGTTCCAGCGCAACAGATGGAGCCGAGAGCGGGCGAAGAAGAGGAGGAGGAGGAGAGCCGGGGAAGGATAAGGGAAGGCTGGTGCGAGTCTTTTTTCCGACAGGAGAATTTGGCAGGACGGCAAAGAGTGTCGGAGTCTGGCAACGCCACAAAGAGCCGCGGCTCTCCACCCAGCTCTGCTCCACACCTCTCTGGCAGACATGCCATCACAGGCTTTGTTCACACGGGGCTGTGCACTACTGGGAACCTCGGTGGAAATAAAGAACGAGGTGCAGTAGATGTGATGTGTATGATGAACAACTGCCCTATTATGTTATGTTTTAGGGTCCCCCCCCCCCCCCCCCCTCTCTCCATCGCCGTGGTGCTTTGGCACGGACTACAAACACTGTTGCCATGACAAAGCACAGGTGTATTTTACTGTGTGTGAAGCAGCACACGGTGTGCTGGAAGCAAACACTTGAAACCACGAAGAAAACACGTGTAAAGGCTGAATGTTCACTTTGGATCCAGATCTCCATCATAATATTATTAAGAAATCATTGAAGCTTAATTGTGCACCAATGAAAGCTTCCATTAGGTTTGCATAACTTAAATCACTATATTATTAAGACAACAGTAAGAATGTCTTTAAACTCTGGTGCCAGTTACAAAAACTAATATGATCGTGTAACATGCACGGACACGTTCCCTGATAATAAAATGTGGGAAACGATAACTTAAAGAGCGTGCTAACGTTCACACACGCTGGATAACAGGCCGCTCACGCTCCATATTGTGTCCCAGTCGGAGTAAATCTCTGTAAACGCGGCTGCAGCCCTCCTTCCTCTGCTGCCCCTCAGTGACGGCGTTGGCAGAGGAACCGTAATGCAGTAATGGTATCAGAGAGTTGAGGCCCTAAGCGCCGGGCTTTGACGGCCCGCCCGCCGATGATGGATGTCTTCAGAAACTAAACTACTCCGTCCTCTGCACCCCAGAGCGCTGCTGTTGCGTGTTGGGATCCCCTCTTGTAATGCCACAATGGATATATGAGAGAGTGTGTGTGTGTGTGTGTGTGTGTGTGTGTCTGGGAACATGCATGTCCTTTAAAGTGTTTGCATGTGCTCTGTGTAGCTTTCTGCGCACATGTGCTCAGACTTAGTGTGTGTGTGTGTGTGTGTGTGTGTGTGTCCTGCTTCAGTGAACTCGGCCGAGTCGAAGGCTCTTAGCGTGGAATGTGAGGGATGTTATATAAACACATTACCGACAGTACCAACGTACCGCCATACACACTGCTGGCGCCAGCTCCACACTGCATTAGCTGACGTTTTATACAAAAATGGTGAAAACGGACCGTCTGAGGGAGCGACGGAGGGTTTTCTGGTTCTCACCAGACTCTGTTTGGGTTGACGTTGTTCTCCTTTTAGCCTCCTTTTGACTTTTGATTGCTGACTCTGCCTCCCAAAGGGACTCTCACGAGGTGCTGCGGTCAGCCGGTCTGCTCATGTGACCTGACAATTTAAATGGGAAGTCTAAAGGATTTGGTAATACACATCAAATGCAAAGGGGATGGGAAATTAGTCGGAGCACTAAGTGTGATCCGGTTACACGACGAAAGCATCTCCTGTACGTCCGCACACTGAAATGCACCAAATAAATGGTAAACAAATGCAGAGGAATAAACGTGCACGCTCGCAATCAAACGTACACACGTGTTCTGCCGTGCACACCGAAAAACGAACACGCCGACTTTGAAAAAGCAATTAATTCCAGATAGCATGGACATGAAAGGCAGCGGGATGCTGTGAACATTAAAAGGCACAGAAGCCCGAGCGGTGCTTTCCTGCGTGTCTTTAAGGCTTTCTCAATCCAGGCCCTTCTGAATAGGATTCAATAATGTCCAGGTTGCTTGTTTTTAACTTCAAAGATTTCCCCACCGAACGGCTTAAGTCCAACAGAGAGAGGAAGAGAAGGAAAAACACCGACAACTCATTAAATGTCAACGTTGACTTTATTGCATTGTACTCTGCTTTCCTGTGGTTCCACTCGTGACACGGAGGAGCGAGGTGGAAAACCTGCTCTGCGCTGCCGTTGGATGTTCGTGAAAAAGCAGACGTTTCACTGGACAAATGACCCACGAGGAGAGCAGACGGAACGCTGACGGAACATGTGCTGCTGACCAGCGGGATCTCAAGAGGTGCTTCACATGACAAACACTCAGTGAAATATCTGAAGGAAAGGAAGGAGAAACAAAGGTGACATGTCACTTTGACCCCGGCATTAATGTGGGAATGTTTGATCACCCATAGCAATGCTTGGTCACTGCCTGTCATGTCTGACAGCGACGCACCGATTCACCGCTAAACGTCTGTATGAGACGCACCAGGACCCAAACCAATATATGCAATATATGCAGTTTGCTTTGAAAAAGACAATAAAAGCATGTGAACACGGAAGTTTATTTTGAAAAGGTACCATGCACTATATGCATGTGAACACGGAAGTTTATTTTGAAAAGGTACCATGCACTATATGCATGTGAACACGGAAGTTTATTTTGAAAAGGTACCATGCACTATATGCATGTGATCACGGAAGTCACAGGTCGCTGACCAAGCACGAGTCTGGAGTGACGAATGTGTTGTTCGTATCAGTTGTTTTTTGCATTGCCGTTGCATCATCTGGCAAAAGCTTTCTCTCCGTTTCAGTTGATGTTGAACGTCCGTGACACGGAGGTAAACCCAAGACGCAGGTCTTGGCCCGTCCTGCACGTCGCTGTCTCTCAAACGCGTGATATCTGCAGCAGAGGCAGAACAGAATCCAGACTGGCAACACGAGCCGTCCGGAGAAAAGAAGGAATTGTGTTACAGGTGAAGAAAAGAAAAAGAAAAAAAAAACCTGTCTGCTTCTTATGAATATGTGAAACGGCTCTTAAACAGATCGCCTCTCACTTCCTCTTCTTCTTCTTCCTCTTCTTCTTCTTCTTCTTCTCCCACCCTCTCCCGCGCTTCCCATGTCCGTTAACCCCCCCCCCCCCCCCCATCGTAAAGAAACAAATGTTTCATCGTCGGGGAACGAGCACACGGGGATGTTTAACCAGTCGAATGGAGTGCCTCCTCCTTCTCCTGGGCCCGCCAACAAACCGCCGGCTGGGAGAGCGGCCAGGACGAGAGGCAAGAAAGCCAGTCTGAATGTCAGCTGGCTGGGCTCCGGCTGCAGCAACGCCATCTCCCAACACACCGAAACACACACACACACACACACACACACACACACACACACACGTCCAGGCATGCATGGCACATCAGCATGCAAGTACGCGCAGCACCATACATTCAAGCAAACATGCGCATACACACCACCCCCCCTGTCACGCTTTCCACGCTCCGAATCAGAAAGACGACGCTGTAACACACACTCGTGCGCGACCCGAGTCCCCTGGCAGCGCGTCTTTTTTTCCGCAGCGCGGGCCTGTGATACTGAGGCTGAAGGAATTTGCTGTGGATTACTTCTGGACTGAGGCAGGCAGCTTTTGGCAAGGAGCGGGGCCGGGGCCACTTTGAGGATTTAACCAGCAGCAGCCACTGCCTTCTCCAAAAGCCCCGGGAGCCGCCCCGACACCGACAACACACACACACACAATCTCATCAAGTTGTACGTCAAGGATTTGTCTAGCGCTTCTACAGAGATGCTGCCCTTTTCCTTGCTTTCGGTCAAGTCAATCGAACTATTTCATCTTCTTGTTTTAAATATAGACTCACTGATTCACAGATTCCAATAGTGAGCGTGAGGAAGAGGGTAATACCTCCTTCCTCGAGGCCGACGTGTTGGGTTACCGGTGACAAGTGAGGACGCGACAGAGAGACAGAAACGTCTGTGACCCGTCCCTCGGTGAACTGCAGTAGTTATCCAGGGAATGTCAACACTTCCTTTTCCTCTGCCACGCCCTAACGAAGCTGGTCATCTCAGCAAACGATGTGTGTGATGAGAGAGAGAGAGAGAGAGAGTCCCCCCCCCCCTGTTTAACCCGTGAACTTTAGAAGAAACAACTCTCTCTCTCCCCCCCCCCCACACAGCCAAGCCGTGTCAGTCTGACGTGGACATCTATATATTAATCATTCCATCATAAGTGATGAGGGCGATGACAACAACCAGAAAGGGTCAAATAAAAATGAGCAGAGAAAAGAGCAGAGCGTGGATGAAGGAGTCTGGTTTCAGTAGGGGGCAATGCAAGGCTGCACACCGAGAGAGCCGAGGCTGACTGGCTCCCAGCGACACACACACACACACACACACACACACACACACACACACACACACACACACACACACACACACAGATCATCTTTAATATCAGCCGTGCCACCACATTTACTGCTCCTTTATGCCGCATCAGTGGCGTTTGTGAAATGGCCAAAAACATCATCGTCATGGTCAGCATTTCTTGATATCATAGGAAACGCTTTCGGGCCACGAGTGGGGGGGGGGGGGGGGGGGGGGGGGATCCTTGGAAACAACCACCCCCCCCCCACCCCACGGCCATAAAATAGACGCTTTAAGAGAGGACGCTGTCGACAAGAAAAAATGAAAGTTGAGACAATGTCAGCGGCTGCATCAATTTGCAAACACATAAACGGACGACGCTGGAGAACGATTAGTGTGTTTACTGAACTTCATGTCGCCGTCGTTTACACGCTTTCTACGGCGTCTTCAATTCTTGTTTGTGAAAAAGCAAAAAACACCTTTCATGAAATATAATGCATTTATTATAATAAAAGTGTGAATCCTCGCCGCCGCCGCCGCTCTCCACATCCACACTCATCAGCAGCTTTTAATCTGGCCAGAATTAGCATATTCAAATGGTTTTCCTAATGACTTTCATCTGGCAAAAAAAGGTAATTTCATACGCGTTCAACTTGGAGACGGTAAAAGACAAAGCTGAGTGCAGAGGGGGGGGGGGGGGGGGGGGACAAAAGATACAGCGGTTTGATTGAAACCGTTTTAATAAGGTTGTTTTTAATTGAACATATTGGGCTTCAACTTTGAACCGTGAACGCTGGCGTCCAGGAGCCGCTCAGGGGGGACGAGGAGCTGTCGGCGCCGGTGTAAATGGCATATCATGGGCTAATACTGGGGAGGGATTGGGAGGATTCAAACCATCGGGCCACTGTTGGGTGCAAAAGCACACACACACACACACACACACACACACACACACACACACATGCAAACTCTTTTGAAATTTCATTCTTGAGGACAAAAACAATTAAGAGCAGTGGTGCTTTGATGTTCAGTGCTGCCCCGCAGGTCAGGAGGGAGAGTGTTTCTTTATCTTAATTGAAAAAATGAAATCATTAACCTGATGCCACTGTTTCTGAATGACAAGTCCTCCTCTTTTTTCTTTTTTTTTTTTACTCTTCCCTTAACTAAGCAGCGAGAGAGGACATGAAGAGACATGCTCGAGAAGAAAGTAGAGAGGTTAAAAAAAAAAAAAAAACTACTATTTCGATTTCAGTAACACAAGAAAAAGAAAGTTTAGTGGGTGTAATTTGATTAATAATGCTAAACGGAGGCTGGGAGGGGGGGCGAGATAGGACCGGGGGAACAAATTAGCCAGCACAGCTGGGGAAGGACTCCGTTCGGCAGGGTATCAAAGGCTCACAACACCGCCTTTCTCCTCCACGCCTCCGCAAACTCAAATTGAAATTCGGTATCTTGTCATACGAGCTTCAGAAGTGTCTTCTTTTATTGCTTTTTCTCTTTTTTTTCTTCTTCTTCTTCTTGTAATTTCACTCATTCATTCCTTTTATTTTTCTTAACGAACATGAAAACAGCACCTATGTTGTTGTTTTTTTGGTATTAACAACCGATCAATAGCTTTAACTCCGGTTCACAGGAGAATGAGAGATGGAAGTGATATTTCCTCGACATTAAAACAACGACGAAGCGGCTCGTAAGAAGCTTAAGTGACTCATGAAATCAGCTCGTGTTCATCAGCGAGTGAAAACAAGAAAACATTCTGATGCAATTAAGCGTGGAGATGTGTATGATTTTTCCAAAAGATGTGTCGTTATGTTCAAATGCCCACGACGTGCACACACACACACACACACACACACACATAGATAACGCCTTGGCCTGCACTGAGATGGTGGATAATAGTGTGTGTGTGTGTGTGTGTGTGTGTGTGTTGGGTGGCAGTGGGAGTCAGCTTGTCATAACACATCTAGCGTTTAGCGGGCTAATCGTGGGAGACGACCATGTTGTTTTGATCACCTGTAGTATTACGGCGAATGTAAATAAAGGCTTACACTGGAGGCCTGCCACTCCGCCTGTCTGAGGGCTGCGAGAGAGGGGGGGGGGGGGGGTGACCAAGGTAAGAAAAATCACTTCTTCTTATCTCTTTTCCTCTGACCTGAAACAGTCAGACTGCGGTGCATGAAGTCGCTGAAGAAAAGAGCCGGTGGAGGGAAAAACACACACACACAGTAGACGCTGGAGGAGCTCGGCGTGGCGACGCGTCATTGTCAAGTCAGTCGTGAGACATCGGCCGTAATTACCGTGAATATACAAGATCGTGGAAGAGAGAACTGTTTTTGACTGTATCTTTTACTTACAAGTAAAACAAATATTACGTCATAGACGCTCAATTTTAACTTCAGTGTTTCACATTGTAGTTTGAGGTTGAGCTCATTTTAATGACTTTAAATGTATTGTTTGCTGGATTCATCCATAACAGACTATTTAGTTTTGTATGTGAAATCTTACGTGGAAAGTAAATATATAAAGGTCCAATATTATTCTCTGAAATTAAGTGGAGTAAAATAAAAAAATTTAAATTCACCATAATCTGATTTATGCGTTAACAATTCACCATAATCCGTCCTAAATGGAATAAAGATTTTAGTGTAAAACATGCCGTCCTGTTGGGTCGTCTCTTCTTGTAAACTGTCTCATTTATTTGTACAGTGTTTACTGTCTAAGGGGTGAAGTGGTGCTGATTTATTGATGGCAAAACACAAGACGCAGCAGCTTGAAGAAGCGTGGGGGGGGGTGGATGGGGGGTGCTGGGTTCGTTGCCTTTTGCCCTGCACCTGCGTTTTTCACACAGTTTCATCTGCGGTTTAGCTCACATGCTGTACAGTGTGTTGCAACAGTCACCTGAAAAGACCAGCAGAAAGCTTTCAAGTTGGGCGTCTCTTCCCCTCCTCACATGTAAACCATCTGCCATCTGGGCGAAAAACAAAGCAGTCCTCCAGTGGAACTTCCAATAGTTGCTCGTCACATTTTTCTTTTTTTCCACCTGATATGGCATCTTTGGTTAAAAAAAAAACAAAGACAACACATGAAATAGCAGAGACGTTTGGCTTTCATTACCATCACAACATAACATATTTCCAGCGTATTGTCTGCGTAGGTAAAAATATGACAATATTCCTACGCGAGGAGCCATTGTGCCACAGAACGAACATGCTTTTAGTTCATCTCGGCGGTGTAATGACGTCTTATAATCCCACGTTCCATATCTGTGCCGACTCCAGCGGGCCACGCCCATATTTGGAGACTAATATAATGACTTTATATTCAGTTGAACGGTACACAGTATGGTTAGATTATGCTTATTCGTCCCAATACATAAATGCGTCATCTCTCGGGCAGAAGCTCTCGATTGTGCCTTGAATGAGGCAACAGGATCCCAGTGCACAATCATCTCTGTCCGCGAGTCTTTCACAAGTTGAAGGATTTCATACAACACTTTTCACCGCCGTCTTATTTTCTCCCTTTTGAAAGAGAGGGAGTTGGTTTTTTATTTTTTCCCTCCCCCCCCCCCCTTCTCTCCCCCCCTGTACGGGTTTAACTTGGGCTATTTCAACCCCTGCTGAAAAAAAAGTAAATGTGTTTCTAGGCTGCTTTCAGTCTGAGCTGCACAACTTATCTCCCTCTTCCTCTTTGTTATTAAATGCAGTGAGCGAATGATCGGCGTTTCTCTAAGGGACAGAGAGAGAGAGTCGAAAAGAAAAATCTAAATGGGGAGGCACACTCCCTGCATTACCATAAAAAAGGGGAAAGAGGTGTGTTATGTGGGGAGAGATTTTATTTCCTTCAGCCCATCTCATGTGGATGGGTGGTCCTTATCAGTTCACCAACAGGAGAACGGAAATGATTAACATCTAATTTAACCCAATCTCCTGCTCAATAGGCTGCTATTCAAAGGGACGCATCTATATGTATTTAAGAGGTAATCACTGGTCGGACCCCGCCCCCCCCCCCCCCCTCCTCGCTCTCAGACTCCCCCCTCCCTCCCCCTTTTGTGTGGCGGGATGACACACAAACATATTTCCATCTGAAAGGCGGGCCTTGCCGGCTAGATTTCTGAAGGAGAATCGCTGGTGTTGTTGTCGGGTTGTTTGTGCGAAGCTTCACTGTAGTTGCATCGTGTGTGTGTGTGTGTGTGTGTGTGTGTGTGTGTGTGTGTGTGTGTGAGTGTGTGTGCATCCATGTATGTTAATGCTGTCAGGGTCGATATGGTTTGCAGTTAGAGTAGTGCTGCCTTTCACTAGTCAATCATAAATCCTTGTTCAAAAAGTATGAAGCGATATAAGTTGTTGGACGTTTTCAGTTACTGCCATCGACTGTATGTGAGAAGTGGACGTAGTCACCGTGACGTCGCCCATCGGTTTGTGGACTGTTGTTTTGAAGCCTCGAGTTTGGCATTTCGGCCGCCGCCGCCATCTTGATTTTTGACAACCAGAAGTGACACAAGAGGGCGGAGCTAAGTACAACCAAACATTAAATAAGACATTTTTAGGCGACCAAAAGGTTACAATTAATTTTCATGAAATGAAAACACACTGAAAGAGTTGAAGTTGTAAGACGAAGAGAACTACCAAACGCCGTGGTATCGACCTGTCAATCACCGTGTAGCCCCGCCCCTAAAGCGTTATCTTGTTAATATGATTCATAGTTTGTTATTGTGGTTAAAGATTGTAATGTTTAACATGCTACGTTTAGCCTGTTAGCTAAACCTGAATCCCCATCAGCTGATGCTGAATTAGGTCTTAAGATTTGTAACACTACAACCTCTATAAGTGTTTAAAAAGTCTAAATGTTCACCTGTTGGTGGCGCTCGATGAAAAGTCAGGAAATCACCAAAGTTTCCTACTTAAATGTCCGCGCTGACTTTCATGTCCATCCATCCAACAGTTGTGTAAATGTTTCACTTTGAACGTTTTTGTGAGAAAGGTATGCGTAACATCACGCTGCTAGCATTAGCACAACCGTCACCGGTCCTTGTTATAATGCTGTCCAACATAATCAATAAGGCTCCGTCCTCTTTGCAGTTGCACCGTGCACATTGCAGCCTTTGTGGTTTAAATTCATGACATGCATTATATCGGGTGTTATCAAAGTGATGCAAGTTTTGTCATGATCACTGTCCCTCCTTCATGTGAAGCTCAGACACTGTAGTGTTTGAATTCACACCTTGGAAGTGGACAGATTCTAAAACCAACTCTTTCATCCTTCTGTCTTTTAAATCTACCAGAAGAAGACTTTCAGATTAAAAAAAGAAGAATATATATTTTTTTTTTTTTTCAAAGATTGGACAAAATGCAAGGATAAGTGAGAATAGAGTGTGAAGAATAATCCAGGTCACTTCTGAATGGAGATGAGAGAGTCTGTGTGGAAGGTAGGGGCCCCTGTGCATCAGGTTAACCCTGGGCGAAGCCAGTTCTTCATTAGGGGATGTGAGGGGGGGGGGGGCGTGAAGATCTCTCCGGAGCTTTCTATCAGCGCAGATTACATGCATGTGGACGCGGTCAAAGAGAGCGGGGGGGGGGGAAGAAAGTAAGTGTAAAATAAAGAAGTTGGAATCAAAAGGGTCATGTGTAAATCTGGGCAATGGGGGGTGATGACAGTTCTGCCTCACACCTGAGCGGTATTATGCATTCCATAATCGGCCAAACCCTGCACACACACACACACACACACACACACACACACACACACACACACACACACACACACACACACACACACACACACACACACACACACAGGGTGACCGATGGCAGCAGGGTTGTGTTGGGTTTCTCTGACAAGGTGAACTTCATGCATCGCGTACATGATATATAACTCTGGAGTGGTGAACAAAGGCGAGCCAGACAGAGCGAGAGAGAGAAGGAAAAGAGAAGAGGAACACTTCTCCTCCTTCTTTCTGTCTCTCCGTCCGCTGCAGGTTTTATTTTTATTTTTTTGTCTTTTCCTGGACGAACGAGAAAAGGCAGCGCTACAGTTAGAAGGTGACCTTCGTCTCCATCGCACGTTTTATAACGGTAGAAGAAGCACGGGGGTCGAGTCCATTCATCCGCCACTTCAGCTCTGTCCTGAGTGGTTAAAGCAAAAAAAATAAAAAAATCCACATATTCTGTCACAAAAACTCAGTGATGAATGAAATTACATTATGTCCGAATCTGTTGGCCACCAGGATCCAGGATCCTCCATGAACGTCTCTAACCGGTTTTTTTCTTCCCAGAAACATTTGGGTGCGTTTTGAGAAAGTAAAAAAAAAAAAAAATGAGAGGGCGAAACAGAGAAGGGAGAAAACTGTCCATTAACCAAAAAGCAATTTCTGTTGGTGTGCGCCTGGCTGCTCCGAGGTTCCCGGCCGGGCTAATAGCCTTTCATTACACGTTTCCTCCCCAGCCAATTAGAGACAGGTCCGTGGCCGTCCGGCCCGCCGGCACGCACACTTTGATCAGCCCTCTGTTCACTGACACACGTCTAATGACCAGGGGAGGGCAGAGAGGGCGGCCTGTGTTCACACATACAGTATCCACACACACACACACACACATTTGCTTCCACAAGCTGTGAAACCTGCCTCACCAAGGAGCTGCTAACCGAGAAGGAATTTCATTATTCTGGATATAAGAGGAGCGTTTAAGTTTCATTGTCTGGTTGTCTCAGAGCTCATTCAAACAGGTAAATGTCAACAAACCACAAACACTTTGAACCTTGACATTTCTGAACCATTAATATCTTTCATATCAATATTTGACGATGCAGTTTCGTTCTACGGCAACATCGTTTTTAGGAGACCGGGCTGGAATCGGTCCACGAGAAACTTAAATTTCATAATAAACAATGGATAAAAACAACCTATAAGCCCCAACACAGGCTGCAGTGTGTGTTATATGCACACATGTAATCACACGCCCACACACACACACACACACACACACACACACACAGAGACCGACCCCGGCTCCAAAAATGACTAAACAAGCCCTGTAATTAGCAAATTAGACTAAACTGCAGCTTTAATGCAGCTTCCTTTCTTCTGCTCTCAGAGGCTTTACTGCTGGTCAGCACAGTGCATTCACACATTCCTACCATAGATCAAATAGTTGTGTGTGTGTGTGTGTGTGTGTGTGGGTGGGTGGGCACTCAGGTGAGTTGCTCCTGTTCCTCCCGCCTCTTTAATCATTTACATTATTCATTGCCTGACCTCTGACCCTGCGGCCCTCAGACAGGATGCCGGCTCATCTGATGCATGACTTCAGGGAACATGAAACAGAGCGGCGTTAAAACAAACGAGTGGATCATGCTTGTAGTTCTATTCTGTAGCGAGGCTCAACCGGCTCTAGAGATCTGTAGTGACACGTTACGTTAGTCTGTTGAACACTTGTTTGGTGTAGCTCATGACGTAAATAATGCCAATGGAAAGCCTTATTTGTGTTTGACACACAAATAAAATGCATAATATTAGATCATTTTATGAATTGTTACATTACTTTCATTATTTACTGTAATATGTTGCGCCTGGAGGACTTTTAGGCGATTCCATTCCGTGTATCTTTTTATATTAAACGAGCAGCAAAGAAACAAACAAAGCTCTTAAAGTGATAATGAAGCAACGAGAAGGACGTTGACCGCTGCTGTGTTTACAGACGATAAACTGTATCCATCAGAAAGAAAAAGAAAGTGGAAATACAACGCGTAATATTGCACCAGGGCTCGTCTATTTCAACCGTACACATGTTTATGCAACAACAGCGCAGGTCAAAGCAGAAGCATGTTGTCTGCACACAACACGGAGGCTAACGGGCGACTCAACTGGAGACGAATACTATCTTGTGTTATGGGATGGAGTGTTTAGAAACAAACACGGAGGCGGCGATGGAGAAGCGGGGGGGTAGTATTACCCTCCCGTCTGTGTACAGGAGGAATCAGTATTGTTATACTCCAGCTCAATGGGTGATTTCATAAACTCTGCGTCCAACAAGACCCGAACACCAACAGGCAGCGAGTTGGAACAGGATTAAATTACAACACATTACAGGATGTGGTGGTTGAACTAATTCTGTATCAGGTTCATACAGGTATGTATTCATTTCTATTCGGTGTCTCGTTGTCTAAACATTGTCTACTCTTGACAGGAGTTCAATTCTTTGAGGGAAAACACCAAATACTTGTGATGCTTTTGGCATAAAACTCATCATATTTGAAGATAATGAAAAACCAGCATTTCATCTCAGTGCAACTTCAGGTGACAAAGAACCAGTGTCAGCTCCCACAGCGCGTCATACAACCATAACGTGTTCAGAGTTCAAGCTTCCAAAACCAACCAATGAAGTCACCTCAGAGGAGCTTTAACATCTAAACGTTCTGCTGTTGGTTCTTTGGATGAATGGCATTTTGTTCCACAATGTTGTAACCCTGTTATAACACAATGGCAGTGAAGTAAATGAAGTGGAAAAAATAATTGAATTGAAAGAGAGTGTGTGTGTGTGTGTGTGTGTGTGTGTGTGTGTGTGTTGAGGAATGTCAGGTGTGTGTCTTTGTAAAGCCGGTGTTTATGTTCGTACCCTGGTCAGCCCCACAGGTATGTTTCAACCACAACACCACCTCCCACTGACCCCCCTAATGGATAAGGTGAGCAGGCAGTCAGCGGAAGGGAGTGACGCCCCTAAAACACACACACACACACACACACACACACACGCTGAGGGCCACACTCCCCAGCTTCGAAACTACAAGCCATTAATCTGAAGTTGGACACAAACCTAAAATTACCGCCTCTCAAGACCAATGGAGCGTGTCGGCGGTGTTTCTGCCCCACTGGCAGCGATGAAGGGAAGAGGACGGAATGAAGCGGTGAATGTAGGGAGGAGGAGGGGGAGGAGGGGGGGAGGTGACCCAATGAGGGGAGAGAATAAAAAGTGTAATTGGGGGAGAAAAGAGAATCTGATGTTTGAGGTACTTCATGGTGGAGGTGAAGAAGATGTGGTCAAACGACCAAAAAAACACATTGTGTGTTTGTTTAAATTGCCACTCAATACTTCATAATAGAAGACACACACACACACACAGCGATGATTACCATACTCCATATTACTGGTGTACAGATAACTGCTTGGCTCCCATGGGCCTGCCAATCCACTGTAATCCCTCAAACACTCTGCATTTTCATTTCAAACAAAAGCTCAACTGCCAGAAGACACAAGGAAGCATTCTGTCGCCTCCTCTGGTGTCTCTTCTTTCCGTTTCCCTCGTCTCTGGGCTTCCTTCCTCGCATTCCAACCACTTGTTTCCCCCTTCTGTTTTAGTTTTTTTTTTGCATTTGTGATATTCAATATCAGAATTATAAATGATGCTTTCACTGTATACAAACAAAAAAAACCCGATTCAGCTTAGAGTGAGTTGAGAGATATTAGACATAATTCAAATTGGAATCTCATCTGTTGGTCCAGCGCCCTTAAACATCCTTAATATAGGTGATCAAAGAGAAGCTATACATTCCAGCCTCGTCATTTCTAAATCAGAGCACAAGCTGAATATGACGTCATAGCTCCCTGAAGAATAAAACAAATACCACGAACGTTTGCACGTTCACACTCATCGTGCTTGTGTTGAACGTTGCAGCATCAGCAGACTCTGAAGAGGTCGCTATGCTTCCCTCGTTCTCCACCGGTGATAACGAGCCAACCAGAGGTTAAACCAACAAGCATCATTTAAAACAGGTAAATATGTAAACATGGTCTCTCTTGGTAATTGGCCGGGGTTTTAGCACAATAATGCGCCTCGAGGCAAACCGACAGAGAGAATAATGGACGTGAGGTTGAGGTTTATTACCGCATGCCAGGTTACATCATATCACATCACAGGTGTGTAACTGTGATAGAATCTGTGTCCACCACAGAGCCCAACACACACACACACACACACACACACACACACACACACACACACAAGCACTCAGAGCCACCAGTCAGGGCCCGTCTCCACAGTGAGAGGCAGGTGAGACAATAAAGGTGATAACAGAAGACAAGAGCCATTACAGGGAGGTGGGAGAGATAAGCTGATTTAAATTGGATATTGCAGTCATCTGACAAAAAAAAAAAGAAGAAGGAAGAGAGAGAGCGCGATGAAGATGAGGGCATGTTTGATGGGGTAAATATGCAGTGCAGTGGCTTTTTCCTCCTTAAGTAAGTAAGACTTTAAGCGGAAACCCTTGAAATGAAATCTGGGTGGCGGTGGACGGCGGGCATCGCGGTGGTGTTGCAGTGTTGAAGCCTCGCTGTGTTAAGCCTCTTAGATTACAGAACACTTTGGCTGCGTGTGCACGTTTCTGCCATTTAATTATCAGTCAAGATTCCCTGCTTGTGCACCGACATAGTAAATGCCTGTAGACACACGCGACACTGTGCGTTCACTGCATTCATCCAGGATCCGGGACTGTCAATTCACCAAAGCCCTAACGAGGCGAACGCCCTGCAACTACAAGACCACTTCAGTTCACCGGATCTCTGCAGACAAAGCGTCGCGAGGACTCATGATTGAATAGGTAGCATTTTACCTTTCTGTAGGTAAAACAAAATGATTCAAGCTTGTTTAAACTATGGTATTATAATGTTCCTTCCCATGTTTAACTGAGAAAACTACTATTTTCTCAAACCAGAACTTGTAAGCAGGGTTTCCTGTAAACACAACCTCACCGTAAAGGTCCATGTGAAGGGCAGGAGACGCCATGTTGGCATCACGTCCGTCATCGCCGGGCTGCACTTCACCCCGCTGGCGTTCGTCCCCCTTTTCAGACGGCCTCCCTTCGCCGACGTGACTGTCACTACGACCATTACCGCTGGCCATTCAGCTTCTGCCCCGAAACCCTCCAAAGGCCTCCTTGTTCTCCCAGTCGCATGGCTGCCCGGCAGCAGTCCGCCGGCCCGCTGGCTACTGACCCCTGGTCTGGCTCGCAGTCTGGCACCGGCGCCCTCCATTAGCCTAATTACAGCCATGAAAGCAGTGCAGACCGAGGCCGGCATTAGGGCCAATTAGGGCCGCCCAGGATGGGCCCTGAACAGGGTTGGGTTACCCGCACACACATAGACACACAAAAATGTATCACTGTGCTTGAGAGCATTTATTCAATACCTAACTCTCAACTAAATACCTACCTTCAACCCTTACCTTGACCTGGAGTCCAGAACATGAACTAACCGCTCGAACCTTAAAACCTCTCGCTGGGGTTTGGACGAGTCGTGTTGGCCACCTTGATGTCAGCGAAGTAAAGCAGGTAGAGATGGAATGAGTGAAAAGACAGAGGCAGCTAGAGGAGAGCCTTGTAAAAGAGAGAGAGAGAGGATTGTGTCTGTCCATTCATGCGTGTGGATGTGGATGCCGAGCCGGGGAGCCGGCAGTAATTTGTGGCTGTCACAGGGAGATAATAAGGCTTGTGTCTTCCCTTCAAATAAAAAAAGGTGGAGATCCTCCTCTTAAAACACTATCCTCTCTGTCTTCTGTATCCTCGAGGGCCCCTAAAGGTATGGATGGATGGATGGATGGATGGATGGATGGACGGACGGACGGAGGGATGAGCGGAAAATGTCCATCATGTCGTTAGCCACGCAAATAACTGTGATTACCCAAAAATGTTCCTGTTGAGCTGAAGTTGTGTTTGACGACAGCGGCTCATTCAATTTCCCCAACAAGCTCCTGAACTGTACGGAGCACATGTCTGCGTCTGTGGATGGTGACGTTACCTACAAATAGAAGTCAGTCCAGTACAGTAAGTAATCATACTGTTGGCTACAATGTCCTTTATTCTCAGCCTGAAAATACCATTGATATGGTTTCTCCCAAGGCTAGACTCCTCAATATTGACATTTTAAAAAATGAGCTGTATACTAGTAACTCTGTATGGATGAGATACTTTTCTTTTATCTAGTTTGACTAATGTAAAATATTGATATTGATCTTTTTCTAGCTCTGGCTAACGTTACACGCTAGCATGTACTGTACATGAGCAACTCTCAACAGAGACGGCTCGCGCTTCAGCTTTTTAAAATATGAAAAATATCGCTGCGACCTCCTGAATCCTGGATTTACATCGTGTTGTACGTCAGCACAACAAGTTGGTTGACTTCTGCCGTACGAGCGAGTCATTCGTTCTCACCCGGGGGCCTCCGCGGCCCCACAGTTCCTCCAGAATATGTGTGGAATCTGCAGCCAGAACGCCGATTAATTGTGAAATCCGTCTAGAACAACACAAAGCCAAGTCGCAGCCCTCGTCACGCGCTCAGCTTACCCAAGACTCGCTGCTGTCAACACTCTCTGATATGATCTATACAGAGGATGAACTTTCCCTGTTTGAGGCTTAACTGATAAACCACACACACACACACACACACACACACACACATAACACGACAGATAACCCGCGGCAGGCACACTCCCTGATGGGTGTCAAGAACAGGTGAGCAGCCACCTGCCTCGTGCACTTCACGCACTCATAGCTATTAGTTCATTCATGCTATCGGGAGGGTGAGGGGAAGTGAATTTGTTGCTCATATAGAACTATATTATAATCACAAACGTTCATCTTGTATGTTTTATTTCAGTCACAGGTGAAGAGTTTTACTATTACAGTTAGTCAGCAATCAAAGGTTTATTTTAGGTTATTTGTTGTGTATTTGATGTCTTTATTTGAGAGTGACAGTGGAAAGAGAGCAGGCAGTGACATGCAGTCGGTAATCAGACTGCTGAGGGCATTTTCCCCTATATATTTGGATCTTTTGCCATCTTTAAGATTGTTTTTTTATTGATAAGACACATTTATTACACTGAAATTCCCTAAAGTAACTCTTGAAAAATACAATCTCTGCACAGAAGGATGCACACCAGGTATGTATTGTGTCAGAGCGTCTCCTTAAGCAGGTTGGATTAATGCTGCTTTCTACCACCTGAAGCTGTGAATAACAGCACACCATCCCGTCCTCTATATCTGTGGCAGGAAGGAACCGTCAGAGTTTTTTTCTCCAAAGGTCAATATCGGCAAAGCGAACCCGAGTCCGTACACGTACAAACACACAAACACATGTGATTGCTTTTGCCTGCAGGAGCTGCAGGTGATTCTTGTGAGATTGGTGACGGTGTTCCTCTGAGATGTGCACCGTTGTGTGTGTGTGTGTGGAGAGAGAGTGTATACATGGGAACCAATGCTGGGATACTGATGTGTGTGTGTGTGTGTGTGGACGTCGGGAGGTGTGGGTCATCTGCAGACGCCCCAACCTCACCTTATCTGCAGCGAGGTGGGCTGTGTCCGCGGAGATTAAACACATTTCCGAAGCGACGCTAACTGCCGGGGCCTAACGAAACGCAGGCAGAGGGGAGAGCCAGTGTAGCCGCGGCCAGTGTTGTTGTTAGCTGAGGAGAAAATCCTTGTTCCCAACACTGATAAGGACATAAAGTGTTTCTGTCCCCGAGGGGGGCGGGAGGCAGATTCAGCCTCTGTAGATCTACTGTAATGAATATCAATGGCAGGGAATGGGGGCTGCTCCCGTCCCTTTGGGCCCTCTCGTTCCGTCTCCCCTCTCTTCCGCTGTCAGAGTTGCGACGGGGACGCTATGCATGAAAATGCGAGGCTTAATATATGGTAATGCTATGTAAACACGGGCTGATCTGAGAAGGGGTTCGGAGGGAGAATAGATCGACGGGCGTCTGCGCTCAAAGTCGGGGAGTGTATCTCCGAGCCCCAACAGTAGCCTCTGAGCACATTTATCTGGAAATGAATATGATACACTAAACAGGAAGAAGGGAGGGAAGGGGTGCTGGGGGGGGGGGGGGGAGGAGGGAGGAGGCGGGGTGGGGATGTGGTTACTGCAAACTCAGCGCCACCACCACCACCCCTCTTAGCTTCCTACTTCCTCGCTTCTTCTTCAGCAAGACGTTTCATTCTCCCTCCTCCTCCTCACCTGAGTTGAATGGGGGGGTGGGGGGGGGGGGGGGTTTATTCAAATTGGCATCCTCCTGGGCTGAGAGGTTACCTGAGCCCCTGTGAAAAGGAGACAAAAAAACATGGTGGCCACGATGGCAGGCATTTCTGCCACACACACACACACACACACACACACACACACACACACACACACACACACACACACACACACACACACACACACACACACACACACACACACACAGGGTTCGGTTACTGCTCTAAACAGCCTGTCTGGTAGCGCCAGGGGAGGTGGTGGAGGGGGGGAGTCAGACGTGGAAGTATTGTCTATAAAGCGGTGTGGGTTTCCCAACTTGTCTGACAGCCCCAACGCGAGCAACGCCGCATTCCTGCACAGCGAAGGGCCCGAGACAGACGAGGCCACCTCATCGTCTGCCGCCATACATCAAGTTAAAAATAACCGTTTCATTCAGCGGGTCATTCAGAATTTTTAATTTTTTTTAATTTTTTTTTTACACATTCAACCAACAGAACAAGAGGATGACAACGACGGAGTGGGGGGGAAAGAGGAAGAGGAGAAAAAGGAGTGCAGAGATGAGAGAGAGGAGTGTGTGTGTGTGTGTGTGTGTGTGTGTGTGTGTGTGTGTGCGTGTGTGTGTGTGTGTGTGTGTGAGATGCCATAGCCCGAGGCAGCGAGGTGGGATTTGTAAGCCCTTTGTAAGTAACAGGCACCACTCTTAGCGGGCTGAAGGTATGTTTTTGTGTGAGTAATCCGTGATGGATGTTTTAATTGAAAGCACAAGGCTTTTAGGGCTGTTTTCAGAGACCGCAGCCAACATCTGACACCTCCACTCAGACCACCTCCCTCCAACACCACCCCCCCCTCCAGCCCCCCAAAAACCCCATCCCTCCATCCCTCCATCCCTGCCCCTCTGTACAGTCAGCAGCTATACGTTGCCCAGGTCATGCTCTAAGTCCACCGGCTGCATGAGAATACAAGGAGCGTCAGTTTCATAGTTTCCAAAGTTTTCAGGTTTATATATTTTATGCAGATATTTTTTAAGAGATAAAAAACTATTATGATAATATAGTATGTAATTATACATAATTATTGTATAATAGAATCATATAAAATAAACAATACATTAATACAAAATATTAATTGAATCGTCAAAATAAAAATGTACAATAAAATGATAATTAACTTGATAAATATATGATATAAATATGTTAATAAAATGTTTTACTGTTGACATGTAAAAACCTTGTACCTCCAAAGGAACCAAGTGAAGCCCTTGTTTCAGCTGGATGAAGTGCATTCTGGGCATTTCTTACAAAGAGTCTCAAGGCCTTTTTTTTGTCACGAGTACTTTCACACAGAATGCAAATATTATACGGCAAAAAAAAAGCAACCTTTTCATCTGAACAAAGTGTTCATCTGTGTTTGCACATTAAGGCATCAAGCCTTCATGTTGTGCCTATAGTTATGAAACAACAGCAGGGAGGCTCCGTAGTCCAAACCAAGACGCAAAACTTTATTTTCTTCTTTCAACCTTGATGAATGCAGAGCAGAGCAGATCCACCGCTTAAGTTCTGACCTTTCACAATAAAAGCCCGAGACATATATTGCAGAAGAAGTATAGACATGAATGAAAACAAACACCATCTGCGATCCGCATTATATATTCAATGCCTGATGTGTCACAACTTACATAACTTTTCTAGAACAGATGCTCTCGTATGTTTAAACTCTCACACAAGATATTGAGAAGAAGCTGATATGGTCATGTGACCACCATGTGTCCTTACCTGTGCGGTCATGCTGACAGAGGGTGGAGGAGTTTAGCTGTGGAGCCACAGGGGCGGATGGATAATTCTTACAGTAGCCGGGGTGGGGCCGGGGCCCCGGAGGGGGGGGGGGGGCATACATTGACAACATGATGAGACAGGTTCGGAAGGGACCTCGCTTGACCTGAAGAGGTGGGACCTGAGGCTTGTCTGGACTACAACCCCCCCCCCACACCCCCCCAAAAAACCTCACCTGCTGACTGTACCTCACCCGAAGCCTCTGCATCCCAGTCCTGCATTCCAAAGATCCTCCAAACAGAAAACAGAAGCAGGAGAGCGAGTGCTCTTGACGGAGAGTAAACGGGAACAAGCTGTGGGAAAAGAGAGGAGAGTCGGGGGGGGGGGAAACTTCACAGGGATTTCTTCTTTCTCTCTACTGTCACTAGTCGCCAATTTACCCCCCAACGCATTTGGAATCAAAACTTAATTAAAATTTTGTATAAATAAAAACAACGGAAAAAAAAGAAGTTATTGAATTCTGAACCCTTTGATAGATTTATCCCCCCCAACCCCAGAATAATGCAAAATAAGATTTAATAACACCTTTCATATGGAGAGTACAAAGCCGGCTATTTGCATTAAAGTGTAAATCGGCGTCGGGGAAAGGCAGTGTGCCTCTAAGCTTATTGATGTTCAGTTCCGAGCAGCCGGGCGGCATTGTTTCATGCCGAAGCCTGACGGATGTCAAGGTGATTATAGTTTAGATCACCCGTAAGAAGACAACGTTTTTGAAATGGTAAAATACAGACAGGCAACACAAAAGCCTTCAAATGTTTGTTTTACTGGGAGGGGAAGAATGGCGAGAGTGAAAAACTCCCACTGAGTTTCAGTGTTCGCTCATAATTCACACAGAGGATGGATAACTCCGCCGCTGTTCAAACAATCTGACAATTTGTTGAATTCTTCTGACGGGCACAAAGTCCTTCTGCCGGGGGGAAGAACCCCCCATTTCTGAATGGCATGACGAGGAGCGAGAAAGGTACAAGGGATTGTCACGTTAGCCCTATCTGCTCCCCTTCACCTCTGTTTGAAGGTAAGCCGCCAGGCAGCAAACAGGAACTGAGCCGGAGAAAGTTTGTCAGTTTACACTTTGCCAGCGGGCCGAAAGAAAAGACGCAAAGATCCTCAGTGGAGGTACTTGTATACCTGACAAAAAAAAGTACTTTCTCGTTTGTTTTTCCTGCTGATTAGTTTATTAATTTGGGGCGCAGAAAAAGAAGACGATGAAGAAGCAGAGAGGCCACAGGAATGCATTAAAATATAGAACTGATATTGAAATTATGTATGTATTCAATTATATTCATGTAAACTTAGGAGGCGCTTCACATATGAGCTGAAATCACAACATGTGGAAACACAAGTCCCCAACCACACAAACACTAGACATGATATCACCTTTTTGTATTTATTTTAACTTTTCTTACTTTAGTTATTTAATTAAATCACCATGTGTGTATATTTATTTATATTATTTCCCATTTTTAAAAGGTAAATACTGTTTCTTTTTCCAATATGGCTCGATATATCTAATATTATGGGGGGAACTTGGTTTGTGTGAGAATAATGATTTAACTTGCAAAAATCGATTATTAAAAACATTTGTTTTCTACTTAATTAACTAGATATTGTCACTGGACAGTAATCCTTCACACCAAGTCAAAGTTGTGTCAACCATTATTGTGTGATTTCACACAATATACCAGTAATAGTGTTATTTTTTGTACAATTTAATTCATTAATTCTTTGGTGGAGGCCTAAAAGTATATTATGTCTAAAAAGCTCTCATATCAACCTATAAATTGACGACCATGTGTTAGTTTTCTTGTCGTTCCCAGGACACGACCTCCGGGTCCTCGGTGGTAGCTTCGGTCCTGTCCCTGACTTCACACTGTTAGACTCACTTCTCCCAGCTGGGTGCGTAGTGAGAGCTGTGTGTCCTGAGGCTGGAGGTGTGCTGGGCTCTGCTGTTATGATCTGTTCTAGGAGACAGCATGCTAATGGCTGCCCTCCCCCTGTCTAATTACTCCTTATCTGCTTATAGGACTGCTAACTGAGGCAGACACACCCTGCCTCGGCAGGTGACTGTGTGTGTGTGTGTGTGTGTGTGTGTGTGTGTGTGTTAAGGTGTGCATGCATTCGAGCTGCATGGTGCATGTTGCTCAGATGCCTTAAAGCAGTTTGAGTTTCAGTGTAAAGTTGAGGGTTTGATTTTATAATTAGAATTAGAGATTTAGACTCAGCTCTGAGACATTTTTACATTGTTGGCTGTTGTAACATTGTTGGCTGTAGTCTTTGTAACACATTGTTGGCTGTAGTCTTTGTAACATTGTTTGCTGTAGTCTTTGTAGCATTGTTGGCTGTAGTCTGTGTAACATTGTTAGCTGTAGTCTTTGTAGCATTGTTGGCTGTAGTCTTTGTAGCATTGTTGGCTGTAGTCTGTGTAACATTGTTAGCTGTAGTCTTTGTAGCATTGTTGGCTGTAGTCTTTGTAACATTGTTAGCTGTAGTCTTTGTAACATTGTTAGCTGTAGTCTTTGTAGCATTGTTGGCTGTAGTCTTTGTAGCATTGTTGGCTGTAGTCTTTGTAACATTGTTAGCTGTAGTCTTTGTAACATTGTTGGCTGTAGTCTTTGTAACATTGTTGGCTGTAGTCTTTGTAATATTGTTGGCGGTAGTCTTTGTAACATTGTTAGCTGTAGTCTTTGTAACATTGTTGGCTGTAGTCTTTGTAACATTGTTAGCTGTAGTCTTTGTAGCATTGTTGGCTGTAGTCTTTGTAACATTGTTGGCGGTAGTCTTTGTAACATTGTTAGCTGTAGTCTTTGTAGCATTGTTGGCTGTAGTCTTTGTAGCATTGTTGGCTGTAGTCTTTGTAACATTGTTAGCTGTAGTCTTTGTAACATTGTTGGCTGTAGTCTTTGTAACATTGTTGGCTGTAGTCTTTGTAACATTGTTGGCGGTAGTCTTTGTAACATTGTTGGCTGTAGTCTTTGTAACATTGTTAGCTATAGTCTTTGTAACATTGTTGGCTGTAGTCTTTGTAATATTGTTAGCTGTAGTCTTTGTAACATTGTTGGCTGTAGTCTTTGTAACATTGTTAGCTGTAGTCTTTGTAACATTGTTAGCTGTAGTCTTTGTAGCATTGTTGGCTGTAGTCTTTGTAGCATTGTTGGCTGTAGTCTTTGTAACATTGTTAGCTGTAGTCTTTGTAGCATTGTTGGCTGTAGTCTTTGTAGCATTGTTGGCTGTAGTCTTTGTAACATTGTTAGCTGTAGTCTTTGTAACATTGTTGGCTGTAGTCTTTGTAACATTGTTAGCTGTAGTCTTTGTAACATTGTTGGCTGTAGTCTTTGTAACATTGTTAGCTGTAGTCTTTGTAACATTGTTGGCTGTAGTCTTTGTAACATTGTTAGCTGTAGTCTTTGTAACATTGTTGGCTGTAGTCTTTGTAACACATTGTTAGCTGTAGTCTTTGTAACATTGTTAGCTGTAGTCTTTGTAGCATTGTTGGCTGTAGTCTTTGTAACATTGTTAGCTGTAGTCTTTGTAGCATTGTTAGCTGTAGTCTCAGAAGTCTTTTGCTAGTGGTATTTTTCAACCTTAGTTTGACTTTAGCGGTTAGTATTTAATTTAGTAAAGGTTACAGATATATTTTGACTGTAAAAAGGGATCTGCCCTATTTCACTGAAATTAGACATTAAATATATTTTTGAACTAATTTTGTGTGACAGCAGGCTGGCTCTTGGCATGCAGCCCTTATATGTACCTCATTACAGATGAAAGCCACCTGTAGTGTTACACCTTTAGTGTGATACTGCAGATGGCCTCGAAGACTTACAGTGCTGTCATTAAGGCATGTGAGACTTCCAGCTCCAAACAAGCAGGGCTGGTTGCTGCAGTTAGCCTCAGGTGAGGGATCCGTATACATATGGTATGTCTTGATGAGAATGTTGAACTACGTAGGACTCATAAACACCAGGCCAGTTTCAATGTTGCACACTCTCATTTGACTTGCTGCCACACACACACACACACACACACACACACACACACACACACACACACACATACAAACTTACTTTAGATATACACAACACATGCCAGCACATTGATGTTTCCTCCATTTCCTTATAGATTATCATTTCACTGCAGGAGAGTGGGAGCACTTTGTCAATTCACCACAGCCCCAAAGAAGAAGAAAAAAGCCCCAAAACGATCAATTTTCACTACAGAGATTTTCATATTTCCCCACTTCTTTTTTCTCCAGAGAATAAAATATTTTAGGGGATAGAGGAGAGATGGAAGGAGCGAAAGGGACTGAAAGGAGGGATGGGAGTCTGGGCGAATGGGTAAAGGGAGGGAGGAAGGTGGGAGCAAGAGGAGGAGGAGGAAGAGGAGGGGGAGGTCAGGTTAGGGGTCACGTGTGCGAAAGAGATAAGACCTCCTCATTCCATTTTGACTGACAGGCCGGGGGAGGGCTCGGCAAAGCCCCCCGAGACTCACACCTCCCTCCATCACTCTCCCCCGCCGCTATCACACTTTCTCTAGGCCATCACTCTCTCTGTCTCTCTCTCCGCCTCTATCATACTCTCCATCATCCCCTTCTCCCTTCGTCACCTGCTTCCAAATACGCTTTGTACTTTTATCAAGCATTTCCCCCTTTTTCTTTTTAAAAAAAAAAACTAACTCAACTCTTAGTTTTCTGCTCCGTAGTCACATCTGTCTGTCGGGTACCTCCTCTTGTCTTTTTGTACGAGTTTTTCTTTGCATTGTCTGACAAAATTACAAATATTCATATCCTGGATCGTTACTTACATCACATGCTATGCCAGCAATATGTCAGACTCAAGATGGCGTGTTTTTGTATTCTACAACACAACACACATTGTATAGACAGATGTTCGATGATAGGTTTCTATTTCATCCTTACTGACCGCCAGAGGCAGTGTTTAACACTGGATATCTTCTGTCTCGCGCATGCGCAGGTCGAATATTTATATCAACAAAGTCACCTGTGACCTCGGATGACCCCCCGTCGTCTATAAGTTCCGGTGTCATTCCGAGATCAGTCCTTTTTCATCTTCTCGCTACGCAGGTTACCTACCATGGTAGTAGAAACTTAAACGGAAAAAAAATACTTTGTCTACGATCAGACATATTAGAGTTTGTCGCAGGTAGCCTTGTGACCACGGTCGGAGTTGCGGATCTTCGCCCTCCAAAGGCTGCGACAAGCTGTCCCTCTTAGGAGGGAACGGCGTGTTTCGCCGTGCGGATCGAGCCCCGGACTCAATCTGACAGGGGCCACCAAAATCGCGAAGACAGCAATCGGTGAGATCGACTAACATTGTTTGTCTAACCATTGTTCGTTTTTGTCACGGTTTACAGAGCGCTTCCGCTCTAGGTAATCAAGTGGCGTGCTAACGTGAGCGTAGAGTTACGCTGTCGGGCCGCCCTTCACAGTTAGCGGAGTGTTTCCGCTCAAGCTAACTTGGTGTGATGCTAGCTAGACTAGATCGACGTTGACATTGTGCTCGTTGACTCCTTACACGGCTATCAGTTAACAGAGCGTCCCCGCTCTGGCGAACTAGACTACGCTAATACTCGGATTGTGTCCATTGTATTTTTTGTAAACATTACAGCTATCACAGTTAGCAGAGTGCCCTCGCTCAGGCTAACTGAGGGGACACCAACATCTGCAGCAATTATCCTAGTGAAGAGAGTGTCCTCGCTCCCCTCTCACTGTAAGGACTGTTTTGGCCTGTTTTCACAGTGGCAGAGTGCTCTCGCTCACGCTAACTGGTGGGACACCAATATCTACAGCAAACTATCCTAGTGAAGAGAGTGTCCTCGCTCCCCTCTCACTGTAAGGACCGTTTTGACCTGTTTTCACAGTGGCAGAGTGCTCTCGCTCACGCTAACTGGTGGGACACCAATATCTGCAGCAACTATCCTAGTGAAGAGAGTGTCCTCGCTCCCCTCTCACTGTAAGGACCGTTTTGACCTGTTTTCACAGTGGCAGAGTGCTCTCGCTCACGCTAACTGGTGGGACACCAATATCTGCAGCAACTATCCTAGTGAAGAGAGTGTTCTCGCTCCCCTCTCACTAACTGTTCCCTGCCTGTTCTCACAACGTTCAGCAGAGCGTCCCGCTCAGACTGACCTAGAGAATCGGCCATGTTTGACTTTCCTGGCTGTAGGACCTGTATGGCTCCTCTTCAGCCTGAGGATGGCCATGACCTCTGCCCCGCTTGCCTTGGCCTCGAGCATCTGAGGGAAGGCCTCTCGGAGAACCCATGCATGAACTGTGGCATCATGCCTCGAGCAGTAAGGGCTGCTAGGCTCACCGAGGCCGAACACCTGATGGGTGTGGTCGACCTCCCCCTGTCAGGGCAGGTGAATCCAGCCCAACCTACCAAGCGCAGGGCCGCAGAAGCCGCAGGGGCTCCCCCCAAGAGGGCTAAGTCCAGCGGGCTGTCTTCTAGAGTGGATCTGCTGACCACTGAGCTAGCTCAAATGAAGTCGCTTCTCCTGACCCTCCACCCTAGTGCAGGGGGTGTTGAAGCACCAGATCCACCCGTGGCTGAGCTTGGCTCAGAAGAGGACGTTCTTTCACTGGCAGCGTCAGCCAATCTCTTTACTGAGTACAGTGAAGGGCGGACCTCCCAGGCTTCTGGGACTGGCTCCCGTCCCTCAGCTCAGGGCTCTTCGGAAGGGGCAGTCGATAGCTCCATGGGATTTGTCATGCGCATGGCGCTGGCACGCCTGCAGTTAGACACACAGCAGCCGGAACCCCCTCCTGCGAGTGCCTTCTTCAGGCGCGTTTCCGCCCCCACCACCTTTGCTGTTCCTCCCTCCGACGAATATCTGAGGGAGCTGCATGCATGCTGGAGAGACACCGGGACTCTGTCCCGTCTTACATCGGACGGACGAACCCTGGCGACCATGCAGGACGCGGCAAAGTTTGGCCTCGCCCGTATGCCGCCCGTTGAGCCAACTATTGCGTCCCTCATAGTTTCCCCTGAGGAGACCCTGAGGCCCAATGCCAGGTGCCCTCGACCCCAATGTCGGGTCACGGATGACATGTTATCCAGGGCTTATGACACAGCAGCGCGCATGGGTCGTATTGGCAACTCCCTCTCCCACCTCATGCTTGCCCTCTCAGCCTCTCTGCAGCAGGCTACTTCCGACGCTTCCACCACCAGCCTCAGTGATGCCTCACTGCAGGCTTTTGCGCTAATGTCTAGAGAACTTGGACGGCTGATGTCCACCCTGGTCCAGACTCGCCGCCAGGTTTGGCTGGCGCAGTCACCCCTATCTGAGGCATGTAGGAGGACCCTCCGTACTATTCCAGTTGAACCTGGTGAGCTGTTCGGGTCAGCTGCTGTACAGGCGCTTCAGCGGACTGTTGAAGCTAGCCAGACCAGGCAGCAGTTCTCTGGTCTTCGCAGGGACATGCCTGCACCCCGCAGACCTAGGGCTCCCACTTCGCCCCCCAGAGGCCGTTTTCAGCCCCCAGCTCGCCCCAGTAGCCGCCCCAGGCCTCAGCGTCCCGCTGAGAGGCCGGCCCGCTACCCATACAACCGTACTTACGTCCCCCCCAGACAACCTCCGGACTTGGGGACTACCAGTCGCCCCCCCAGAGCCTCAAGAGGCAGGGGGCTCAGGAGATGATGTCTCCTGGCCGGCCGTCGGTTCTTTCTCCCAGCAGCACATCAGCTACTGGGCAGCTCATACTTTGGACCCCTGGGTGGTGTCCACCCTAACCCAGGGGTACAAGCTTCAATTCCGACGCCGGCCCCCAACCTCCAGCCGGGTCAAAATGACCAGCATCACCGATCCGGCAAAATCCCTAGCCCTGAACCAAGAGTTAGCCGTGCTCCTGGCCAAGGGTGCAATCGAGAGGGTGGACCCCCTGTCACAACCCGGGGGGTTCTATTCACCATACTTCCTTGTAAAAAAGAAATGCGGCGGACTGCGCCCAATCCTAGACCTGAGGGGACTCAACAAGTTCCTGAAGGTGTTACCGTTTCACATGCTGAGCACAGCAGACGTCCTTCGGGCTGTTACCAGGGGAGAGTGGTTCACGTCTGTCGACCTGAAGGATGCGTATTTCCATGTTCCCATTGTGCCTCACCACAGGCAGTTTCTTCGCTTCGCCTTTCGAGGCAGTCACTTCCAGTTCAGGGTGCTCCCATTCGGACTCTCCCTCTCCCCACGGGTGTTCACGAGGTGTGTTGCTGCCGCCCTTTCTCCCCTGCAATCACAGGGCATGAAAATACTGCCGTACTTGGACGATTGGCTGATCTGTGCGCCATCCCGGCTTCAGGCGGCACAGGACACTGCTCGCCTTCTTTCTCACGTGGCCCGTTTGGGCCTCAGGGTGAACAGGGAGAAGAGCTCCCTGAGCCCTTCTCAGAGCATAACCTTCATTGGTCTGGCTCTGGACACAGTCACTATGAGTGCCTGTCCGTCACCCCAGCGTGTGGACAACATCCTCCACAGCCTCTCTCCCTTCCGAGGGGGCAGGCGGTTGCCCTACATTCTCTTTCTCCGCCTATTGGGCAAACTGACAGCTGCCTCAGCTGTCGTTCCCTTAGGGTTGCTGTCACTGCGCCCCCTGCAGAGATGGCTGAACAGCCTCCACTTGGATGCCAAGCGGCACAGACGCAGGGCAATAGCAGTAGCAGAACAGTGCCTACTCGCTCTATCCCCATGGAGGGAGAGAGCATACCTGGCAAACGGTGTCCCCATGGGTTCGGTCCCATTCCGCCGGGAGGTGGTCACGACAGATGCCTGCCTCTCAGGATGGGGTGCAGTGTGGCAGAACAGGACTGCTCAGGGGCAGTGGTCTGCTCAAGACCACACAAAGCATATCAATGTTCTGGAGCTACGGGCCGTGCACCTAGCGCTCAAACATTTTCTGCCATACTTGAGGGGAAAGCATGTGCTTGTCCGGTCAGACAACACCCCTGCGGTTTTTCACATAAACCATCAAGGGGGCACCAGATCTGCAGAGTTGCTACGGGTATCCCATGCCCTTCTGACTTGGGCTGCCCCTCGCTTTACCAGCCTTCGGGCAATGTACTTACCAGGAGAACGGAACCAGGTCGCAGATTTCCTGTCCCGTCACAAGCCTCCACCGGGGGAGTGGCGGCTTCATCCAGAGGTAGTACAGAACATTTGGGGTCTCTTCGGCAGGGCAGAGGTGGATCTCTTTGCCTCGGAGATGTCGACCCACTGTCCCCACTGGTTCTCCCTGACGGAGAGGACCAGTCCTCTGGGTCAGGATGCCCTGGCTCACACGTGGCCAGCAGGGCTTCTTTATGCCTTTCCACCGTTCCCCCTGATCTTGCAAACGCTTCTCAGAGTTCAACAACAGGGCCACAGACTTTTGCTAGTGGCCCCCTTATGGCCAGCCAGGATTTGGTTCTCCCTACTGCACAGACTCTGCTGCAGGACACCCTGGCGCCTCCCCGACAGGAGGGACCTCCTGTCGCAACTGGGAGGTCAGATTTGGCATCCCGATCCCAGTCGCCTCCAACTATGGGTCTGGCCCCTGGAGGGCCCGACCAGCTGCTGACTGGCTGCACAGAAACGGTCAGAAAAACGATCCTTAATGCCAGGGCACCATCTACCCGTCTGCAGTACGACAACAGGTGGAGGCTGTTTTCTGACTGGTGTGCGGTTCAGAACAAGGACCCGGTACAGTGCCCCGTGCCTGTTGTACTTGAGTTTCTGCAGTCCCTCCTAGATAAGGGCCGGTCTCCCTCTACCTTGAGGGTATACGTGGCTGCTCTTTCATGGCACCATGCTAAAATTGACAATAACACAGTAGGGAGCCACAAACTGGTGTCCCTCTTCCTAAGAGGGGCTCTGCGATTACGTCCCCCGAACGTCCCGAAGGCCCCTACATGGGACCTACATTTGGTGTTGGACACCCTATGCCTGCCTCCTTTTGAACCCCTGGCACAGGCAGAGCCGAGATGGCTGGCAACCAAAACGTCTTTTCTCCTTGCCATCACTTCAGCTAAACGTGTAGGCGAGCTGCATGCCCTGTCGGTGAGTGAATCATGTCTGAGGTGGAACTCAGATGGCTCGGGTGTTACTCTGTGGCCTAATGCAGCGTTTCTCCCAAAAGTGCTGACACGCTCCCATACCAACCAGCCCATCCAGCTCGCACAGTTTGACCCCCCATCGGGAGAGGAGAGGTCAAGGCTACTGTGCCCAGTGCGGGCCCTCAGAGCTTATGTGACAGCCACCGCTTGCATACGGCGGTCGGAGCAGCTCTTTATCAGTCATGGTGGGCCTAAGAAGGGCTGTGCCCTTTCAAAACAGCGCCTGTCCCACTGGATAGTGGAGGCTATTGCCTATTCATACAAAGCGAGCGGCCGTGCTCTACCATCCGGAGTGAGGTGCCACTCTACCAGGAGTGTCTCCACGTCATGGGCAGCCCTGAGAGGTGTGCCTGTGGAGGATATATGTGCTGCGGCCTCATGGGCATCACCAAGCACATTCACCAGACACTACAGAGTGAACGTTGCCACCCCTCACCCACTGGGGAGGGTTCTTTGGCCAACTTCCTCTGCCTGAGCTACACGAGGTACGTACTTGTAATTCCTCGTGACTCTTTTGGTATAAGTCATCCAGTGTTAAACACTGCCTCTGGCGGTCAGTAAGGATGAAATAGAACGAAAGTTACGAATGTAACTACGGTTCTATGAATCCTGGATGACCGCCAGAGTTCTTGGTCACTCGGAATCCCGTGAACTTGCGAGAAGATTCCGTAGGACTGATCTCGGAATGACACCGGAACTTATAGACGACGGGGGGTCATCCGAGGTCACAGGTGACTTTGTTGATATAAATATTCGACCTGCGCATGCGCGAGACAGAAGATATCCAGTGTTAAACACTGCCTCTGGCGGTCATCCAGGATTCATAGAACCGTAGTTACATTCGTAACTTTCGGTTTCATGCATCTTTTCATACACATATATAAATGTAACCTGACATTTCAGGTGAAGTTGATGACTTTGGGCTCTTTATACATCAAATACATTAAAGTGACGTCCACCTTTACCAGCTGCAATATTAAAGGGATGAACACTTTATTCTTTATTATTCTAAATTGGGCCATTCCGCACAACGAGTACTTTCACTTTTGTAACTTTAAGTATATTTTGATGGTAATACTTTAATACTTTTACTTATTTGCCAGTTTTTTCTCGTTTTATTCTCATCTCAAAACACCCCAAAGGGCTTCATTTGCTTAAGTTATTGGTTGTGTAGTTGAGTAATGAGAGAATAGTTGTTGAGGGTTATTACGGTGATAGATAATGAGGCTCTTCATGTGTTTATTGACGGACGCTGCCACGGTAGAAGCTCTTAACGGGTTATGATCGGTTACTAACAAGAACTTGACCCTTAAACCCTCAATAAGTGACTCATGCCCTAAAGCTGCCTTTTCTTCTGACTGCCAAAGCCAGACAGAGAGCAAATGCAAGATGCAAACAAAAGCGCGAGCATTGTTCCAACGAGCATTATCTCCATTTTCTAGCGCCAAACAATGCGCGACAATGCGGCGGCAACAACAGGAGCCTTTATGGAAGGCGGCAGAATAGAGTTGAGGCCGTTGTGAGAAGTGGCAGAGGAGACGAGACAAAGCGGGATGAGAAGGACGATCTTCATTGTGGCGCCTTTTCTCATTCTGCCATGAAAGACACCGGCGAGGAGTCCTCCGGGCTGCTGCCAGCTGCAGAACAATCACACCCATACGCCTCAACCACGCCGCCCATCCAAGCACATTAGGAGGGCATTGTCGAAGCCGTATAGCTCTGCACATTCATCCGCACTCCCCCGAATGGCTGTTCACCGCTTACATGCAATCGTAGCATCTCCCCGTATCAAAAAAACATCTTACATTTACATAACCCTTGCATTCACACGCCCGCATGTGTATTTTGCACCTTCTTAAGGCGTCATTTAATTTTTTTCTTTCGTTTAAAATAGACCTTAATCAGGGGAAGATTAGATGCCATTTCAGATGGTATTGATGGAACTGGCATTTAGAGGTTTTTTTATTTATTTTGTTGTTGGCTCAATCACGGCAGTAAGACACATGCTGAATAAAGGGAGAGTATAATCTATGCATCGCCGGTTCCACAGGATTATGGCGGAAAAAAAAGAGAGACTGAGGGAAGAGTGGAGGGGCGGAAAAGCGATGGTGAGTAAAGGGAGAGTGACGGAGAGAGAGAGAGAGAGAGAGAGAGAGAGAAGGCGATGGATGTCAGGTTCTTCTCTTCATATAAAACACCAGACGCAGCAGAGGAGGGGATTGGATTCACTTTTTTAAAATGTCACCCAACATCTGTTTCATATTTATGATGGTGGCGCTGCCTCTCCGATGCCCCCTTCAACACTCTGGCGATTCTATCTGTGCCTCGGATTACCCCCGCTACCCACCAATGCATAATTTATAAGGCTAATCTTTCACCCAAAGACTGCAGAGAGAGAGAGAGAGAGAGAGAGAGAGAGAGAGAGAGAAAATGGATTATAAAAAATAAATAAAAAACTGCCACAGATTTTTTGCTGATATGTGAAGCGAATGGCTGATTTTGGAGATGATACCTTAAGTATCTCATGTAGTCATTAACAGGATTAAGTGAGTGGGCTTCTGATAAGGTAGGAAAACAATTCAGGATTCGGCACATCTTGTCCTCTTTAACCCAAACAGAGACATATCAGTGTATGTGGCCCATGTTTTTCTTTCTTCTGTGATTCGCGATGCCTTCAGATGCCGCCGATAAGCTGCGGATATCATTAATATTGCTAATGATAACATTATATAGCCCTCGCCTCTGTATCGAGCTTCGTGCTGCGAGGGAATCGTTTCTCCACGTTGGCGTAGAGGAAGCTGCCATTTACCCTTTCTTTGTTTTCGCCGTATGACTGTTGCCATTTTTACACCCGAGACCACAACAAAAAATAATGGCGGCGCCTCCCGCTCGGGCTGGGTGAAAAACGTTGTTCCTCCTCCGTCCTCTCCATCCTACTTCCATCCACCACATCTGACATGACAGTTTCTCTCCCCCCTTTTCCCCCCTCCTCACTCACCCCCACTCCCCCCCCTGCTTCCCCATTCTCGTCAGCTTTATTATGAAAAGTACACAGTTTCGATAGAGTGCCCTTCTGACATTTTCCGACTTATTAGCTAGTTTTCGTACCGTCTTCAATCAACCTCCTTAATCCTCATAGGGGGAAGCGCTTTTTAATTCACTGATGGACTGATAAGGGGCGCCGAGCAAAGCGCCGGAGAAGCAGCGGCAACGCAAGCAAAGCAGGCCTCGGATGAGGAGGGGAGGAAGAGAAAAAAGAAAAAGAAAAACGAAAAGACGGGGGGATGGGGGGGGGGGGGGGGGGGGGACGATTTACACGTAGATGAATCGTGCTTACAAGATGGAACCCTGGGCATTAGGAGCGGATCTGAATTTCCTATCTGTCATTTTTTTTTTTCACCCTCCCTCCCTCCCTCCCTCCCTTCCTCCCCCCAGCCGCCGCATTCGTTCTGTGTTTTTTTTTCTTCACCCTCTCTCTCTCTCTCTCTCTCTCTCTCTTTCCCCTCCTTCTTCTCCGCCATTACCCTTGCTGATTGCAATCTTTAAGCGCCATTGGGCCCACTGCTTCTGCAGTTTTTAATCTGTCTTTAATCCCATAGATTTTAAATATTCCCCAGCTCCCGGAGACTGGAGGCAATTAACTGCCCTTCTGATGCTCTCCTTATCAGTTGCCTCCTTGTATCTCTCTGAAGCAGCCTCAAGACACTGCCAGAGCTGACAAATAATACCGCCATTTACCGCCGAGCATCCTCGGGGACTGGAAGGGAGCGCGCGTCGCAGCCGCCGCCGCATTCTAAACAGGTATTTGGTAAACATATCATACAGAGGAGCGAGAGAGGAGGAAATATACTGCAACAACACTCCCAAAAGCAATGTATGTTTGTCTGGCTGCGTTTTTTTTGTTGCAAGTGTGTATGTGTGTTCTCCCTCAGACCGAAGACAAAAGATTGTCCTCCAGCGCTGTGCTGATGTGAGGAGGCTGCGCTGTATGGGATGCAAAGCCCTGCTGTGTGGATACTAATACATCCAGCCTGCTCTCTGGTAGCCCTCCACGCTGCTCATGCTGAGAGAAAATGAAATGAATACGACCATACATGAGACACACGGCTCTCTGTCTCAACCGGGTTCATTTCTTACCCTTTCTTCTTGTTTGTTCTTTCTCTTAATGTAGACTTGACATTGATGGTCCGGTCCAATTCATGGAAGTAGAAAGTAGCAACAACTCTGTCGACAAAAAGGAAAGAAAGAAAAGTACATATGAGAGACAGATGCGCAGACATCTGCATCGGTTTTAATCGATAACCCTCTCGTTAGCCGTACGCAATAGCTGAAGCATGATTTAGAGATCCGCAAGTTCAAATTGAGAGAGAAAGACGGTCAGAGGATGAGTAATATATCAGACCCAGATGATCTGCCTCGGCATTCACTGTAGAAGTATGATATGCTTGATTACGGACTACTTAAGTAAAGTTTGGAGACTGAAAGATGCAACAAGCTCATACTGAAAGAGATGACAGAGGGAAAGAAAGAGGCGCTCAGAGAACTTCATCTCAGCGCCATCAGTTTCTCATTCTGCAGATCATAGTGAGACCTGGGATTGTTCACTTGGGTCTTGACCTTCGCCAAAAGTTCGGGGGTTCACACGAGACGGCCAGGGGCTTCCTTTTTTTTTTGCAATCAATCCAATCGCTCCTCTTGGTAATGTGTCCTATGGCAGCGCCATGAATACAATCAGCAGCCCACTGCACCACAAGCCTGCTAACAACACCACAAGACACCGCGGCTAAGCCAGACCCGGCAGGGCTCAGCCAAAAACCCGACAGATAACCATCAGCTAAGAGCTTTGTGACATCATCAGACAGAGACGGCTACTGACTCTGTGCCAGGTTAGAGAGCCGCTAATCCAAACCACAGACTACAATAACACAGACGGAGACAAAAGCAGGGAATGTGCATCATTACAAACACTCTTAAACTCTTAAGCTCTTTGTTGACCCGAACAACACGGTCACCGTAGTGGGTCACCGCTCAGCCGGCGAGATCTGATGATCATAACTCTCACTTTCTAACATCACCTGCCCTTGTTGCCTGAACAAAACGTAAAGGCCCAACCCATACGCGTTGTCCTAAAAACTCATAGCCAAGTCAAACGAACCCTTCGCTTGACAGCCGCTGGCATTATCTTCCCTTCTCTAGTGTTGGATTACACGTGCACACAGGCTTCTCACCATTAAAATCACATTCAATTACTGAGAGGCAGCGAAGATTGGCCAGACGGCAGCTCCGCTAATGGGAGAAGGTCGTCAAATTATGATTGCAAATGCAGTACATACGCTGGCACATTTATATAAACAGAGATAATTAAAAAAATCTCCTCTTCGGACTCTCTGATGCATATTTCGGTTGTGTTTTCATGGGATCTGCCACCTCGCTGCATTTCGTTTCTCGCAATTGGAGCGGGAGTTTGCGGCTCTTCGTACACCGAGGGCATTGGCCCGGCAACCCAACAATCATGGGGATCGTGTTCCCTTGGACGGCAGCTCCTGCAAATGCGAGCCAATCAGCCCGCAAGCTCGAGCTTCATTTGTTTCCCGTCATATCTGCAACAGGATGACCTCTTTCTGGCTATGCCTTAAATTGGATGGAACTGACACTATAGCATGTGCGGAGCCATGACTACTCTCATTCACTCCTTCTTTAATCCACTCCCACACGTGTACACGTTGCGTCTCCCGTCATAAGTGTCTATGTGCATATATGCATGTGTGGTTTGGGAGGTTAAGCTGGTGCTGCTCTGTAAGCGTGGTCGATACTGATCCAGAGAACCACGGGATCTGAGGGGGCCAAGGGTCCGCCGCTCAGCCCCCAAACAGGAGGCTGTGCCAGGCAGGACATAGGCCAAGAGTTGGGTGGTGGTGGTGGTGGTGGTGGTGGCGGCAGCAGAGAGGGACGAATGACAACCACTCTCATCCTTTTTTAAAACTCTGGCGCTTGGGTCACACTAGGGGGCCACCCAATTTCACACTCTTCCACAGCATGGCTCCCTTACAGAGGAATAGAAACAGGAAAACAACTCAAGTAAGCCTGGAACACAAACAAACAAACAAACTGAAAAAGAGCTCCAGTGGAAATAGTGTTTCTTCAAAAGAATTTGCAAGTGAGGGGGGGGGGGGGCGTTCTTTTATTAAAAATGTTTTTATTCAAGCCACAGGTCAGAGATTGCATTTTCAGCCCTTCAAAATAAAACACACTCCAGCACTTTGCCTCAAATCCAATCAAGCCCCGTTATCAGCTCCCTCCCCATCAAGGAGGGGCGGCTGATGGAGACTGGTGGGGGTGTTGGGGGCTAAGCCGACCCCACCGCCCCCCCCCCCCCCCCCAGCCCTGCATCACCCAACCTACACCCCCTCCCCCACCCGCCCCACTAACACCATACACACCACCCGAATCTACTCCCCCCCCCCCCCCCCCTCGCCACCACCTCCCTATACCCTCCTCCCCTGGTTTCCGTGGCGACTGCTAAGCCCGAAGTTACGGTAAAGCTGGTGTGCCGCTGAGCCCTGGGCAGGATTTGTGACAGAGAAATCACATCAGCCTATGCTGATTAACAATTCCATTCCACCCTGAGATTTATATAAAAAAACTATCTTACATTTGGCTTTTTAATAGGAACGATTGCTATCTCAAATTGAGTCCCTGCAAACTTTAATAAAGGCTACAGGGTTGAGTGGCATTTTGCATGCTGATTTAGGCCCGATTGGCGGCTTTTGATGAGAGGGAGGCTGCTATGTAAAGCGGTGCTCCTAGCGCTTTTCCACATCGCCGGTTCAAATGCGGAAGGATAAGAACATGAAAAAAAAAATAAAAAAAAATACCACTTCCATCTGCAATCTCCGGATTTCTCTCTGCCTCCCTCCCTCACTCTCACTCACTCTCTCTTTTTTTCAGAAAATGATTGACTGTTGAATATGAATAAATGGAATAGAATGGAGCGGGAATAGAGAGACTGAGCGCCGCAGACAGAAGGGGAGATGGAGGAAGAGACCGAGAGAGGGAACAGGAATAAAAGAAACCCTCTCCTGGACTTTCTTTTTTTTTTTTTCTGGAGGTGAAAAATAAAATCATAAAGCCGAAGGTTTTTATGCTCTCCCATTCTGACGTCTGGAGAATGGTATTAGTGTAGAATATTCACAGCGAACAGAAAAGGACCACGGGCGCAAGAGAGAGATGGTGTGTATGTGGCGGGAGAAAAGGGGGGGGGGGGGGGGCATCAAATAAAAAACATCGCCAGAAACACTTATCCCCTCCACCCCTCCGCTCCGGCCCCCCCAAATCTACATCGGTATTAAAAACTATTTATAGTAAGAGTTCAGCTTAATGGGATAATCAGCTCTATTTGTAAAGATATTGGATAATCCCAAATAGTTTATATGGGCATAGAGATTTAAAACATTTTCATTAGATATACAGCATTTCGGGGGCATTTCAGATGTCCCTCAGTTCACCGCATAAGCTGGCCCGAGACAAAGGGAGCTAAAGAGGGAGTAATTCCTCAGGCCGAGGCCAAAGTCTTTATATCCAAACACACAGCGCAGCAGAGGAGAGTCCTCTTTAACTTTGTCATCATCAACCTGCGAGGCTTCGTCACACAACACCAACGCTCCACTGACAGCGACAGAAAAGATGTCGGGCCGTGTGTTTAGCAGGAGCTGGTGTTGAGCATCTCACCCCCCCACCAAAAAAAACCCAGATGAATAGTGTTTTAATTATGCTTTTTTCATCATGTTACATGCAGAGTTTAGTATTACAGAATGTTCACTCTCGCCTTCACCAGAGCCGCTGTTGAAATAAAAAGATAGAGGAATAGAGAGAGAGAGAGAGAGAGAGAGAGAGAGAGAGAGAGAGAGAGAGAGAGAGAGAGGTGGAATGGGGGAGTTAAGGGGAAGAGGGCCAATGGAAGGCATCCAACAGGATCAGTGAGTAGGGCATGCTGCCAATGCCTGGCACACACACACACACACACACACACACACACACACACAGTTTATATCCGCCCCGCCTCTCTCCCTCAAGGAATCCCTCATATACCCTGCAGGGTGGACCACATCCACCATCAGTACCCCACCCCAGTCCATCAGCCAGTAAGAGAGCACTGGTCTGACTGGGATGCCGTTTTGCAGGTGGATGATAGCTTCAGGGGGAGAAGATCACGTAAATCCCCCACATGCAGAACTGTAAAGGACACTTTGAATTCTCGTGACTATCACGCCTTGCTGTAAGAATAGCCGCTCGTCATCGTACCGAATATCTGATGAGAGGACTGGCGTCAAAGTCTCCTCTGGCGTTGAGTTTTGTCGGCTGCACACGCTCATGCAAACACTGAAGGTAAACTCAGCCCAAACGTGAGGAAAAGGTGAACTTGTAGTTTGATTGATCAGTCTCGTAGTTAGTTTAGCTCTGTTCAGATAAACCCTACATCTCTACTTAGGCTCTGTAACATTACATGACTTAGCTTAGTTTATGCTAAGGTGATAGCGTCTGTGAAAAGAACCATCGGTCACAGGAACTTTCAAAAAAGTTTTTGTAGTTTCATTCTTTAAACTGGTTTGAAACTACCACTCTGTGATGTTTTAGAGGTTTCTGGTGCCAAACAACGTTGGTTAATGTTTTTACAACTGTTTGAAACTCTGACACTGACAGCTGTAGAACTGTTTTAGATATCCAGTTTGTGGGTATAAGCTTGTCAGCTTATGTAAAGCCGTGAGCTTATGTATGATAAATACCATTGTTAAAGAGGCCAATCAGAGAAATGCACATCGACTATTAAAAGGAAGGACTTGTTGATGGAGTAGTAATCTCCTTACTGTTTCCACAAACCACCATGAATCTAAACACAAGACCACATGTTTAAAAAAACAGTAACAGACCATGTCCGGCCTCACAACCCATTCAAGATTCATGTACAGTTATCACACACTGACAGCCCTTGTCAATTGATTTGCATACGGAGAAGAAAAAAAACCCTGTCATCCCAGTAAAACCAACATAAACAATCCCAGAAAGCCACTGGGGTGCAAGCTCAATGCCTCCGTACCAAATCCACCACAGAGGACTTGAAGAGGAGATGGAGAAGAGATGCATGAACATTTGTGACGCTTTTTTTTTTTGCACCTAAAAATGCACCAAAACAAAACAGTGTTTTTTTACGATTTTTTTTACGAAGACGGAAGTTTATTTTGAAAGGACAGTATGTATGTCACCAGTGGGAGATTGACACGTGTTGCTGGCTGTCATTGAAAAACGCTCGAAAAATGAGGATTAGTAGGATATCATACCAACCATTGTATGAGGATGAGTTGAAAAGGGTTATATGGTTCGACACACACACACTCTTACCCCTCCTTAAAGTGGCCCAGGACCCTGTTGGTACCCCCCCCCCCCCCTCGCTTACCTTCCCTCCTTGGCCAGTGCTCTCCTCTGGCCCTGATAAGATGCTATCGGCAGCCCTCTAAGCACTTGAGAGGCACTTTAGGAGATCACTGGAGCCATTACCATGAAAAGTAAAAGATACCGGCTATATTGATGCCAGATTAATACTGACCAACATGTTATTGATTTCCAACCCCTCCCCTCCTCAACCCGACCCCCTTTTTTACCCTCTGGTCTGGACCTCTGGCGGCGATGCTATTTTCTGATGGAGCAATGTTTTGTGGCCTTGCTCGGGGAACAGGCCGCCGCCCCCTCCTCCTCCTCCTCCTCCTCCCCTTCGTCGGTGCGGTGCCACTATCTACGGTTTCACAGGGGCCATCCTTTAAAAGGCGCAGAGCAAAGGCTCGCTGTTATCTGCCGATGTTATTCAATTGTTACGGGACAATCTGGGCCATTAGCCGGCTGTGTTAAATAATGCATCCGCTTTTAAAAGGGGACCCTTATCTCTTCTATGTGTGTGTGTGTGTGTGTGTGTGTTTTAACATTATTAGTATAGGAGTGTAATGAAAGGTCCCTGCCTGATGGGCGCTGATATACGCCCAAGGTCTCTCTATGAACAACAACAACAATGCATAAACAAACAGTGACCTTTTTAATGAAGCCGGGTTTTATCTGCTTTTATTAAAAAGGACAACAAGAAGTGGAAAACGCTTCAGACGAGATAAAAAAATGCATTTAAATGTGCTCGTCTACAGGCGCAGACAATCGATCACAATGCAGCCGCTTGGGAGGAAGAAGAGAAAAAAAAGGACGGTGCATGTAGGCCAGTGTGTTGCTATGAGACACAAAAAGGGAGGAAGATATCGGAGGAGTAGGGATGGAAAGAATCCATTCCTCCTCTTTCAGCGTCTTGAAGAGGTGAAGAACGAGAGGGATGGGAAACCTGAGCGAGAAAATGAAGAAGAAGAAGAGACGGCGAAGGGGGAAAGGGAGGATGTGAAGGATGAGTGTGCAGAGGGAGGAAGGATGGAGGAAGGGATGGGGACGGCGGCGGGAGAGCGATAACCGCAATGTCTTCAGTCACAGATTTACACAGGCCATTGCACTCCCATTCTCCCCGGCCCTTATCAGTGGAATTATTGAGCAGTGTGGCATACCATTAAAAATTCTGCTTAGATTTCACAAAAATCAAATTGCGCAAGGTAATGAACGCGGCTTTCAAATGGACTCCTCACCGATACCCATTCTCAGCAGGCAGGAATACGTCTCAGTCATAATTCCCTATCTTTATTGTACTTCTACACAGACTTAACTATGCTGCCAAAGCAGGGGAACGCTTAATAATCGCCGTTGCCCTTGATGTTAAAGGGATGATTTTGTGGCTATTGCTTTGCAGCTCTCCCCTCGCTCGCTCTTTATATCTCCCTTCTCCGTTTCTCCATCTATCTCCTCCCCTTTGTTGTCCTCCCTGTCGCTCTCTTTCTTCTTCTATGTCTCTCTTTCTCCGCGGGCCACACCGTCAGCCAAGGTCAGATTGGTCAGCACGGGGTTGTTTTTTTTTTAACTCCCAGAATCCCCCTCTTCCATCGCCGCTGTTTGCCGATGACTGAGAGCTATGAAGCCAGGCAAGAAACACATTTCAAGGATGTCAGCACCCTTGTTTGGATTGGCTCAAACTGCTCAAACACAAACACACACACACACACACACACACATATATACATAGGCACACACACATATATATACATAGGCACAGACAAGCACACAACTGAATGTGTCTTCTTAATTTATGGCTCAGACGCATTGAAATATGAATGACTGTATGTATAAGGTTGTACCTTCAAACAGCTATAAATCTCTTTAGCATGTACAGAATAGTTTACCGTTGACACTTAAGGCGTTGACGTGTGCGAACGCTGAGAAGTCGTTAGAATATTAGTTGGAAGAGGAAAAAAAAGTTCTTCTATGAGAGAAACTTATTTAAAAGATGTTATTGCATGTCAAGTTCACAAGGTGTGCATTAGTGTTTTAGACACATTTAGTTTCAGTAATTACCGTTTACAGATTGACATTTACTGTCTTTTACTTTGTTCAAATGCAAAAAACGCTGTTTCCTGTTTTGTATTTTTCACTGCAGTGTTTAAAACATTTTGTGGGGAAATCAGTTATGACAATGGAGACGATGTGTTCAGTGGATTTCCTGATGGGCAGAATTTGACACTACATTTAGTTATGAAACAAGAATCAATGTGCACGTTGAATAGAATGTGTCAATCCGTTGCCCTGTTAGCGACCAAGCTAACAAGCTTTGTAGCCGACAGTTAGCTCGATGTCTGCTCGGTTGAATGTCTTCCTCTATTAGCTTCGATTCAAAGCTTCCCACCATTGTTGTTGTTTTCTGTGACACTACTTCACATCCTGATGTGGGTGTTTGTGTTTAAATGCATCTTGAAGACTCGTGCACAACCAATGCTCTGCAGGAATACAGCATGTGTGTGTGTGTGGTAGCCATCACGCGAAGGCATACATGCAACATCCTCTGTAACGAAACACCACTTCAAGAAATCTGGGCCTCACATGGAAGAACGCATGCTGCACACGTCCTTCTTTAAAACACACCCTTAATGCGTTTGGCCTGCACTTCATCAGTCCACTACCAAAACTGTTTATTTTATGCATCTACTTATCATTCATTGACATTTGAACATGACAGGACGTAAACAACGACGATTTGTCGGACAAACTTCACTGCTCAGAAGGATCTAGTTCCACTTAACTTAATGTCAGCCCCCCCACCACCCCTCACCCGCGGCCTCATTCATCCAAAACCAAAAATAACAACCCAAAGCCCAAACACTGTCCTCTCTGAGGCTCCCTGGCACAGACTCTATCTGGCTGGCCTTTCTCCGCAGCCAGTATCAGTGTGATGTGCCAAAGAGACAACTGCAATGCCACGCGGATCTCGCCTCGCCGCTCTTCTGCGGCTAGTTAGCCCGCTAGCGCTTTTTCAGCCGTCCGCCCGTCTGCCGGGGTCGGTCCGTCTGTACTCTGCTGGGCTTCTCCAATCACAAGGCCTTAGCCCGTGCAGCCCCTTAATCCAACTGTGGGCTTTACCCCACCAGCTCAGTGTAATCACACAGCTAATTCACAGGCGGACGGGAGGAAGGCAATCCGTGACGGACGTTTTTTGTGCAACTAAGAATGAGCTCCCCGGTGACCACGGGAGGTGGTGGACTGGGAGACTGTCAATGAAGGGGCCATGAAAAGATGGCTCCGGAAAGGCGAGATGCAAGGGGAATAGATGAATAGCAGAAACTCTCCCTCACTGAGATAGAAGTAGGAAATAAGGAAAATGTTTGGAGTGCATGGGAAAAAAGGGGGGGGGGGGGTGGGGGGACATGAATCTGTAGCAGTCTTTTGCCAAGAGAGTGTTGAAAGAGCCATTGTGAGTTGGAACAGTCTATATTACTCAATAAAGGCTGTGATGAAAGGCGCGGCTCTGTATTAATTTGGATAAGAAACCTTTGCCTCCGTGCCCCTTTTCTCTCTCGGCTCCCATCCACGACACCTCTGTGGTTTAAAGCAGTGTTCGGTTTCAGTTCAGCAAGCCAAGTCATTACATTTCAACATGTCGCACCTTTCAGAGGGGGGAATTAACTAGTGCCGTTATTTCTTCATTCCCTCCCATGTGCCGGGACGCAGATGAACAAAAAGAAAAAAAAAGAAGTCGATATTTTTTTTCCGACGTCGCCGCTCCGTGCACACACACACACACACACACACACACACACACACACACACACACACACACTGTCCTGTGTGAGCGTACTGTATGCCCTCTGACTGTCCTCTCCACAGAACAGACTTCTCGTTGCTGATTTCAGATGAACTCGGGAGGTGCAGGGATTGAAGCTTGGCTGTCTGCCTGATTTTTACCGTTGACGTCCCAGCAACAAAGGAGAGAGTGGATCTCTCTTACTACTCGCATGTCAACAGAAACCAACAGTCAGAGTGGGAACCGAGGCTGTGTAACTGCCGAGGACTATTACGGTATCGATAAAATGACTGTCAAGAACGGAACAAAAGCATCTTAGTCAAGGTGAAAGAACCAAAATGTCCCAAACCAGGTCACTGGGAAGTACGACCTGCAAATGTGTGGACCTGTAATGATGCTGGTGTGATGGACACAGGTGTGTTTTATACTGCAGGTGTGTGTGTGTGTGTCCCTTAATCCAGTTACGTTATTTTCCATCACAATGGTTTGCTGTGTTAATTGGCCAGAGGGGGAGACATTGCCAATGTTTGTTTCTGTGCCTATATTATTTGTATTCTTTTATTCATCCATGCATCCATCCGTCTATGCATCAAATGATGAAATGATATCTATTATTGTGTCTGATTACTTAATTTAAAGCCCTGTTTATCTTCCACGTGTACCGTGCTATCTCTATCTGATCAGAGAGGATCGTGGGGTTTTATCTACTTGGAAAGACGAAGGGTCTGGGATAACAAGTCTAAAGTATGAAGTTATTATTAGTCAATTTATTAAACCACTAATGAATTTTTTAACGACATGAGAAGATTTACTAGCGTGAGTCTCAGTGATCAACCTGCATTGATTGATCTTCTTACAATTACTCAATACTCTTGATTTGTTTGCTCTGCTCTGATTGGTGCAGGGCTCCTGGAGGTGGGCGGGGCTGCATTGTTTTGCTCCGTCTCTACCTGTCGAGATGCCTCAAAGAAATGGATCGGAGCCATGCGGCTAGGTGAGGGTTTGGGGCGAGTTATCTGCGCTCATTATCGTTTCTGTGGTAGTTCGGTCGACCAAACCGGAGCCCGGGGGGAGAGATGTTCTGACTGATAGTGAGAGCAGGCTCGCTGACGTTTTTATGGTGTGAACAGAGTCATATAAAAGCCATCACGTAAAGTCACAGACGTCTAGCGTCGTTACGGAGGCTTTGATGTCAAACCCTCCGAACA
>JAVDOI010000019.1:13071701-13259201 GCA_032191485.1 Leptoclinus maculatus | reverse complement strand
GGGGGGGGGGTGGTTGGTGGTGGCTGCTGATAAGAGATGGTAAGGGGGTGTCAGGGGGTTTTGTGGGTGAATCCTCTACTCCCCAATGGATGATGCTTACTAATAAGCATTACTAACAATCTATGAGAGTGTCCCCCCCCCCCCCCCCCCCTGTACATGTTTGCGTTTGAGCACACACACATATATGTACATATGCATGGAGAGGTATTTGCTCCTGTTTGTTTGCTAGATTGCCATGTTATAGAGTATTAAACATTCATGCAGCATTAGTCACATCTCTTTAGTGTCGATCTGATTGATTCCATAGAAACAATCCAACAAACGTGTGTCATCGCTATCTGCTATCATAAATCATGTTCATCTGTAGTATCCATTAAATCTATACTTGCGTACGATCCCTAACTGTATAATGTTGTTATATTATAAACCTCATAAAACAAGGCTCATCATCTTGTTAGAATCACTCCACAACATCTTCTGGATATCCCGTATGAATCTCATCCACTCATTTTGGTAGTGTTCCTGAGCACCAGAGTCCCTTTAAAAAACCTCTCATTCTACTGTAACAGGGTCTGACAGTCTGCCCCTCTCAGTCCTGGTTCTGGTTCTCCCGTGGCTCCCTTCCCTCCAGCGGGTCCAGCAATACGTCCTGGGTCTCCAGCAGCGTGGTGTCGGTGTTGGCTCCCAGAGAGGAGAAGCTCTGCTCCTGGAGGAGGAGGAGGAGGAGGAGGAGGAGACGCTGCTGCTTCCGGTAGCTGAGCTCTCCTCCTCCCTCCGGAGCTCCGACTGCAGGTCGAAGGGGGCAGCAAAGCCGGATCTGGGTCTGTCCACGGTGGACCGGTCTCTGCTGGAGGATCTGGGTCTGTCCACGGTGGACCGGTCTCTGCTGGAGGATCTGGGTCTGTCCACGGTGGACCGGTCTCTGCTGGAGGATCTGGGTCTGTCCACGGTGGACCGGTCTCTGCTGGAGGATCTGGGTCTGTCCACGGTGAGCCAAAACTATGACAATAAGACCCACATTGTAACAGTGCCATAGGGCCTTATAAACTACTGGATTTGAACGTTCCAACAGGGAGTGCAGGTGCCGAGACCACCTGCACAAAAACTACAGACTGAAACTTTCACACACAGTTACTGCTGAAGGTCATGGACAGTATGAATGGGGGTGGGATGGGGGGGTGTGGGGGGGGGAGAGAGGAGGTTGTGGGTGTAAAGGTCTCCCACTCCTCACCCCCCCATTAGCTTGCATCCCCTCCTCCTCGGGCCAGAGAACAATCAGCCTGGCGTCTGATACTTCCTGCCCGGCAATAATTACCCCACCTAATTAAAACTTAATTGCTGGCCTCTCCGACCGCCATCTTAAATGAGCAATGGGAGCCGGGGCGGGGGCGTAAGCCTGCTGGGATGTTTGTGTGGACGGCAAATTGGTTTATCCCTATCAGATTCCTCAGTCCCTGGCCCCGCGCACGCTACTGCACCGCTCCACTGCCCAGAAACAGAAAGAAAGGGAGAAGGCTTAATGTGATGGAGGCCAGACAAGACCTAATGAGATATACTATTTTTTTTTTTTTTACTTGCTCCTTTAAACCACACTTTCATTCACAGTTTCGATTAGTTGGCTTACAGGAGCGGGCCGAGGCCTGTCTGGGCAGGTTTTCGTGGAGAGAGAGTGATGAAAAGTTTGCCTCGTGAGAAGAGAAAGAAAAAGAGAAAGGCTTGATGGAGGGGTGTGGGGGGTGGGGGGGGGGGGGAGAAAGAGACAGAGATAAGGAAGTTAGGATTCATGGCCCCACTGCAAAATCATCAGGGGTAAATGAAAGAGGAAATGCTGCGTTAATCGCTATGGATTCTCATAATTGTTACGATTAAATTTCATAATTGACTAATGGCCAGCTGCGGCTTACATTACACGCAGGATAAATACATCACATTAAACATGCAAGCTGAGAGGAGATGAGTGGAGATGGATGGGTAGATAAGACGGGATGGATGGATGGATGGATGGACATGCACACCGGGCTTTATAGGCCTGGCGAGCGGTGAGCGACCCGCGGACGAGGAGCTGGAGGGAGCCTGGCGGGACATGAGTGAGAGCAACAAAGGTAAAAGGTGTGACATGTGGTGATGGAGAGAGAGCGAGAGAGGGATAGAGAGAGAGAAAAATTGGTGTGTAGATAGAGGAAAACGATGAAAAAGACGGGAGAGGGGAGCTGGATTCATGGCCTCCGGGTGGTATTAGGCTGGGTGCCAGTGTGTGTGTGTGTGTGTGTGTGTGTGTGTGTGTGTGTGTGTGTGTGTGTGTGTGTGTGTGTGTGTGTGTGTGTGTGTGTGTGTGTGCTCTCTGCCACACTCCCCTGTTCCTATGAACTCTGATTTTCCCTAAACCCCCATCTCTCGCCATCCTTCACTCTTGAACTCTCCCCGCTTTCGCCTCCTCCTTTTTTCTTTTTTCTTCTTCATCTCCGTCCCAGGGAAACAAGCGAAAAGGCAGTTGTGATGAGCAGATAGCGTTGGGGGGGGGGGGGGGCGGTGGAAGGAGGGGAGGCGGCTGGTGGAGGTGTGGTGGTGGTGGGAGAGCGAAAGTTGGAGGGTGATTAGAGAGAGATGACAGGTGACATCCATAAAGGGATTACGGAGCGGGGCCTCAAAGACAGGGCCCTAATCCTGGCTTTGTACAGGCACAGATAAACAGCTCCACTGATGGCTTGCTCTCTTAAAAAGTGAACATGAGCTACACAAATAACTTCCTAATTCCCCCTTTGTAGAAGTGAGTGCACGCTACAACACAAATAAGTTCCCTAATTCTTCCTTTGTACGAGTGAGCCCAAGAAGCACAAAATAACTTGCTCTCGAGGTGTTTGTGAACAGGATGCTCTATAAGAGGCGAGAGGGACTGTGGGTGTTTGTGTGTTGGCGAGGGGGAGCAGGGGGAGCAGGGGGGGCAGGGGGGGCAGGGGGGCCCCGCACAGCGCAGATATGTGTCTTGGAAATGTGCGATTGTGCTCGGTTGCGTGTTGTTGTTGTGACTATTGACAGATTTACACATTTGTACTCAACAGAAGTGCTTTGGAATGAGAGTTAAAGTGGAAATGTACTTTTCTAGCTTTTGAAAACACACACACACACACACACACACACACACACACACACACACACACACACACACACACAGACACACACACACACACACACACACAGACACAGACACAGACACAGACACACAGGAACACACACAGTTGTCAGTTTGTGGTCTAATTAAGCGTTACCTTAAAGACAGGGAGGGCTTCAAGCACGCACACACACACACCACACACACCTGTGCTGCACAGACAGGAAAGACCACCAACTGAAAGTCTGGTTTCCCATGTAGGAGTGTGTATGTGTGTGTGTGTGTTTGTGTGTGTGTTATGCGCCGAAGCTCAGCGGACTGTCAATATTTGTGCACAGCCTCTATTTCACCAACAATCCCAAGAGGTGGCTGAGTTACAGTTATAACACACGTTTATTGTGCTGCGTATTCTAGAATCGATTGCTTCTTGATTTTAATTTCAGACGACTCACAGACACCGTGGTAGCAAACTGTCAATCACAAGTTAGCCCCGCCCCTAAAGCATCCCCTGCTTTATGGTCTGTTTGACTCTAAATGGACCATAATGTACTAAATGAACATCATGCTGTATTGAAGAAGACTTGAAACTAGAGATTGAGACCATAAACTCATGTTTACAATGTTTACTGAGGTAATAAATCAAGAGAGAAGTAGAGTCATTTTCTCATAGACTTCTATAGAACCAGAGGAGTCGCCCCCTGGTGGACACTAGAGAGAATGCAGCTTTAACACACTTCAGCTTTGGCTTCACCTTTCAGAGCCGGAGGTTGCCGCCTGGGTTCAAGCAACAAAACTACTTGGTTAAGTTCAGGCAAAGATCTTTGACATGGGACACCTTCTTTACTGACTTTATCCCCCTTAATTCATATGTTTCCAGACATCCACCTTTGCTCCGTCATAACTACTACAGCCACTGGAGGTCTGCATCGACTTCTTGTATTTGTATCGGTGATCGTCCATGGTAAAAGACGGCTTTATAAACCTCTATAAACTGAGAAGTTTCTTGTGAAGATGGAAGTTTATTTTGAAAGGACTGTATGCATGTAACGAGCCGTAATTGACACGTGTTTAAATGCGGAGTAACTTCATCACACCTCCTGTTGTATGAGGAGACGTTGTCAGGGACTAGAAGCAGCAGCTTAGTATAACCATAGTTTGTTATTTTAGACAGTGACACAGCTTTTTTTGTTCGTAAAGCACTATAATGAAAGTTAACAGTATATGTTACTCATTCACAATCCACACCCACATTTCCCCCCCGCCTGTCAAGGAGTCTAACATCCTTACAGGGTCGGACCAATTTCAGTTAACAGATGGCGTTTTGATTACAGAGCCGCCTATCAGACGGGATGTGATAGCCGCTCGGCTCCCTCTGGCCTTCTCTTTCTTCCTTTTTAAATATGCACGGTCAAATCTCTATCTGCTATTTCACACTTCCCCTTTCATCACCCTCCATTACCTGGTAATGAATAGATCCTTGCTCTTTCTTCTTTTCCCCTTTTCTGTTAAATTCATGCAAATTCGCCTGTAGTGGCTCCGCCGCCGACACATCGGCGGTGACTTTGTGAGGTATAAAAGTAAAAGCAGAGCAGAAGGGGAGAAGGCCTGGCTAATGACTTCATTTTCTCTTCCAGTTGCGTCGGCAGCGGGATTCCTCCCCTAAAGCACTGAGTTGGTGACACAGATGCTCTAATATGAAGCGTACAGGCTAAAAGAAGGATGACTAGATGTGTGGGATTGATGCAGAAACAGGTCAAGCTTCGATTCCACCGCTATTTTGAGGATTTTCTTTATTAAATGCATTGAAACTGAAAGAAGTTGAGTGTGGGTGTGACCAGGGGAAAAAATATAAATAAGCAAACAGCAGCTACAAACACACACACACACACACACACACGCTCCCGTGTTACACACTCGTACACACACCTCAGCCCCCTCTAATAATCCGCTAATCCTGTTTATCATCAGCCAGCTCTTCTTAGTGCGAGCGATACATGAGAGAAATCACACTCACAAACACACTCCAATGTGCAGAGCCGAGATACAGTATAAATACACACATCTCTATTTCTTGATTTCTTCCTCAATCTTCACTCCGGTTATTTTGCTATTTCTCTCTACGCTCTGTTATGCATCGGCTACGCAGTTACACATCACAATCCCACATCAATGCCCAGCCTCTCAGAAATAGGAGCGTTTGCTTCTTGCTTCAGTGTCTGAAGAGTTTTACTAAGCTGTGGAGAGCTCACTTCTTCACCCCCCCCCCCCCCCCCCCTCGTTGCTTTTTAACTCCACATGCACACGTAAAATAAATATGATATTTCCTTTGCGGGACATTGCAAGTCAAATTGGCCTTAAACTGCAGCTGAACTTTTTCTTCCTTCCTAAAGAAAAAGCACATTTTCCACGATATCCCGTTCTGAGAATAGGACTATGAGGTATAATCACAGATGATCCTGCTTTGGCTACCTAAGAAGGCAATAAATCTATATTTTTTCACATTTCTCTTTTGGGATGCTGATTCTAGTAAGGGCTAAGTAAGTTGTAAATATAGCCATAATCGCCGCTTCTCGTTTCATGAGGTAATCTTCGGCGCTTAAGGGGTCATTGGAGGAATTGCTGTTTGGCTGCTGAGAAGCACCGAGCAGGTTTACTCGAGCCCGGTATTGTGTAACTCTTGCATGGCGCATCGTTGAAGGGAAAGGGAGAGCGGGAAGGCGGGCGAGGCGGACGGGGAAACGAGGAGGGAAACGCCTCGGTTTCAACAAAAGCAAAGAAGTAGCTCGACGCGGCGTGATTCTGTTGTCTGCGAGTTTTCGAGCTTCATGACGCGCAGAACTTTAAAGAAGCGCAGGCAGAGTTTGGTTTGACACCTGAAACAAAATACAATGTCGAGCTTCTGAGGTAAAGTGCTAAGCCATGTGGTTTTCCTCGTGTAATGATGCATGACGAAGTGAGAAAAAGTTACCAGGCGCTAAGAACAGCATGCAGGCTGGAGAATTTAAACATTTTTTTAAATGTAAATCAAAACATATTTCTGTGATTCCACACCTGCTATCATTTACAATATTGTATTTATTTTTCCACAGCCATGCTAGCAGCTCTGTGAGACTCCACTCTGGCTCTTTGAGCTGAATGCTAACATGCTTACAGTGACAATGCTAACCCTTTTTGTGTACCGTGTTAGCGTGCTAAAATTAGCTAATAATACAAAGTACAGCTGAGGCTGATGGCAGTAGAAACAGTTCCAGCGTGTAGGATTTATTGGGATCTATTAGCAGAAATTAAATATACTATTCATAAGTTTTTGTTGAAACTAAGAATTGTTGTTGTTTTCGTTAGCTTAGAATGAGCTCTTCATATCTACATACAGAGTGGGATCTCTACAGTAGCCCAGAATGGACAAACCTGACACTGGCTTTAGAGAGGGCCTTTTGCTTTTTCACGTTACCTGAAGGCCACCGTAGTTCTCAGACGTGCTTGTGGAAAGGGAGGGGTGAGAGGAGGGGTATTCAGTTGGTTGCAATCTGCAACCTCACCCCTAGTTGTCACTTAATAAGCCCACACACGGTTCCTTTAAGGGATCACTAAAGTTATGAAAATGTATCCTGAGGGTAACATTTCGGTACCAAATATGATGACAATCTATCCAATAGGTGTCGAGACATTTAACTAAACATTTAAAATGTCAACCTCATGGTGGCGCTAGTGGGAAAGTTAGGGGACGAAGTCAGCAGGATTCATCCTCTGGCGACCAGGAATGCTGTCTGACAAACACTGACCAAACATTCACAGTCACAAAGCTGTACACATGAGAGTGTGACTCTTTGAAATGCAAGTGAGCAAGTCCTCCCTGAGTCATTTAAACCAAGTCCCTGTCAGACTTTCCACGATTAAAACATCTGCACTCGTTTCCGCCGCTCTAATTAATGTGTGAGTGATAGCTTGGCAGCGGGTGAGCTGTTTAGCCACTTATCTGTCGCCACCATCAACACCTACTTCATGACAAATTACATGCACAACTTGACCGGTATAGATGGAGGCGGTGATAGAACTGCCTGCGGAGCTTTTTGAGCATTCGCAAAAAAGAAAGAACGAAAGAGAGAGAGAGAGACGAACAGCGTCGGCTTAAAATCCAGCTTTCTGGTTGTAATGTGTTTTCTCTTAAGAGTGTGACACTTTGATGTCAGTCCAAGCGCGCTCAGAGGCCACAGAGGCCTCGGGGAAGCAGAGAGGTCTGGTCACTTAGGGCTACTTTTAAACAGCGGGGGGCCGTTCCATTTCCTGAGTCCAGGAAGCCCACTTTTGAGGAAGCTCCGTGGGTTCGATTTCTTCTCATTTCCTTCCCTGACACCGTTCCTGGTTGGAGTGCAGGAATGCAGGCGGGGAAGCTCCTCGGCGGCGTCCTGTGGACATTTTGTGGACTCCGAGAAGTAAGACGTCAGCACAGCGGTGCGGGAATGGTTCATTTATCGTGGCGAAGTGAGACTCTCACAATCGGCATGTGTACTCAGTCGCAATTATGCTTCTGAGATACTTTTCTAAACTTTAATAAGTGAAAAAGAGAAGGCTGTTAAATACAGCACATGGACCATCTAAGCTGACATAACCCTATTATACACACACAAACTGTCACACACACATTCTCGGACACACACACGCACACACACACGCGCACACACACACACAGTAATTTCCTCAGATGGCCTGTAATCTTGCAGGCCTCCATCTCGCCGGCTTAGCCCAGTGGACTGGGGCAGCCGCTGCCAGCTTTCTACCCAGGGCGGGGGGCCCGGAGGAGGGGGGGGGGGGGGGGGGGGCGGGGGGGCACAGGGGAGCCGCAGGGCCTGGAGGAGCCCCACATGGATTGTATTTGGGAGCCTGAGGCATGAAATGGAATAGGTTTAATCTGTTATCACCTGCAGGGGAGCATCGGGGCCAGCCACTGACAGATATAGCGGTTGAGGTGGGGGTATTGGGATGGGAGGTGGGAGGGGGGGGGGGGGGGGGTCGCAGCACCTCAGTCCCCGCTGGTAAATGAAATATCAGCCACTACAGGAGGAGAGTGATATTAGTTTAATTTCCCTGCCTGCCTCTCCCCCGACATTCAATATCATCTTGTGCGAGATTCAGTTTTGCCGCATTAATGCTGGAAATGGGTCTTTACGGTCCCAAACGTGTCAATTTGTTGGAGGTATCTCTAAAAACCCCACTTATTAATCTCTTCTTTTTCTTTTAATTTGTTTGACGTTTTGTTATATTTGCTTTCTTGACGAGAAACTAAGAATAAAGACCGGAAACAGGTCGCCTGGTTGAAGTGGTGGACAGATGACGAGGGGTCACAAGCACAGACTGTGTCTGAGAAGAGGACGTAGTCGTCACACGGCACCCATTGGTTTGTGGGCTGACGTTTTGAAGCCTCGAGTTGGGCATTTTGGCCGCCGCCATCTTGGTTTTTTGTAACCAGAGTACAACCGAACTCTGAATAAGACATTCTTAGGCGACTAGAATGGTACAATTAATGTGTAAAGTAAAAATATACTGTGAAAGGGTTAAAGTTGTCAGACAAAACAACTCCCATACCGGACAAATGCCGTGGTAGAGACCTGTCAATCACAAGGTAGTCCCGCCCTAAAGCATCCCCTGCTTTATGGTTTGACTCTAAATTGACCATAATTTACTAAATGAACATCATGCTGTATTGAAGAAGACTTGAAACTAGAGATTGAGACCATAAACTCATGTTTACAATGTTTACTGAGGTAATAAATCAAGAGAGAAGTAGAGTCATTTTCTCATAGACTTCTATACAACCAGACTTATTCTTTAGTAGACATTGCTTTATTTTAAGTGGTCACAAAGATCAGAAACCACTGAACACACTATATATTTTAGTTTTGAGCATCCTAGCAACCTGAAGGAAGGAGTTCTGTACATTTAAAGCAGAAATCACAGTATGTATGTTGTAGATTTGTTTTTAAAGCCAGCATGACTTTTCTTTCATGGATCTCTCCTGCATGAACTGATGTGCTTAGCACAGGTTTGAGAAAAAAATATGATAAACATGTAGTATTTTTGACGACACTGACTTCTCAACCACAACTTCCTGTTAAGGGGAGAGAGAGAGAGAGAGAGAGAGAGAGAGAGAGAGAGAGAGAGAGAGAGAGAGGTCTGGTTTGACACTCAGGGGGCGTCGGAGAGGGAGGCGGCTTTTTTTTTTTTTCCTCTTTTTTTTTTTGAAAGCTGCTTTCAGACTCCTTGAAGTGGCTCACCGTCTCTGCTACTGTACTGAGAAGAAGACATGAAGGGGTAGGAGTGGGTGAAGGTTATGAGGTAGAAATCGGCAACCGGGGGAGGGAGAAAATGTTGGGAAATTGTGGCATAATAAGTAGCTGTAACACCTTCCATCACTCCTCTGCGTGAGTCTCAGCCGGGATACGTCACATCGTTCAGGATGTCATTGCTCTATTTTAATTGTTTATGCTAGACAATAAACCACATCCCCTTTAATAGTGTATTAATGCCTTTCCTGCGTCATATCTATATAGCAGGTGATGTTGTTGTGTGCTGTTTGCTTGTTATAGTATAACCGTGTGCAGCCTGGCAGATTGTACCACTGGAGCGTATTCACTCCCTTTTTCTGTTTTTTCTTCTTTTTTTTTTTTGCAAGGCAAGTCATTTTTTCGGTTTAAGCTGACATAGCTCTAAAAATAGGTGTGGTTGGGAGGTTGATATTCTCACACACGCATATTTACAAACTACTCCTTACCCCCCCTCACACACACACACACACACACACACACACACACACACACCAATACAGTATGTTCACACACTCTGCTCCACTTTGCCGGCAGCCCACGCTAACACAAACAGATGTGCCACACGAGAGAGAACATATTCCATTTCACACATTGTTTTTTGCACAAGTCTTTTTTTGTTGCTGAGGATCACCGGGCGGCTTGAAGAGTCAGTTTGTCACTCAAGTCAAGGGTGACAAAATAAAAATACAAAATACACACAGTGTGCGCTGTCAGGAACACAAGAGGAAGCAGTGGTCAACCAGTGTTTGGCAGGTGTGAATAACCCCCCCCCCCCCCCTCCCCTCCTACACATGATGCATTTAGCAGCTCACATGGAGGAGGGGAAACGCAGCCCCCCCCCCCCCACGTCCGGCTACGTCTTCACATGGCAGAGGTACAAAGCTAACAGGACCACCTTCGGTTGCATCACCGCGTTGCTACTTGGTCCACTGTTGTGATTGCAATCAGCCATTCCCACCCGACAACTATCACAACCGACTAATTACAGGATTAGGTGATCAAACAAGGCTCCTCCGACACCAGCGCCAACCACGCTGCGTATTTTGGCACGTGTACCTGTCGGTTTTCGCTGTGCAAACAGCTGTTGGGGCAGTGGGGGGGAAGATGATAATACAATCAACTCTAATGTCAGTTGCTTCCTGTATGACAACTTCCACTGAAAATCCCCCGCGAGCTAACTGTTTATTTTTGCTAGCACGGAGAGCATTCTTCCTGGAGGTTAAAAGTTGCTCGTCACCCGGCGGTGATGACACGGGAGTGACACATCTTGCTCGACGGCTGTCTGGCGCGTTGTAAATGAACCAAGGGGCGAAGGAGTGAGGAGGAGGACCGGTAATGAGGACGGAGAGGGAGTAGTGTGGGTGACGGAGGGGAGGGTGGGCCCCATACTGTATGACATACTGTAACGGGTAAAGATGGGTGACTAGTGTTACAGTAGCATGATGCCGTATCAACTCTCACCGTATCTCCGTCCCAGATCGCATGATGAGGAAAACGCGACCGAGAACAACAAGATTAGTCCGTAATCAGATGAGATGCGATACTCTGTGTACACTCCACTGAGGAGCCAGAATGCAGACAGGTTGTTTGAACAGAGGCAAGAATGTAGGAGCAGGTAGACAGACTGTGGCATGCAGCCACACAGAAAGATGTGATGATCCACAAGTCAAACACACGTTTCCACATACCAACAGTAGCGATTCATATAGTCCACACACACTTCATACGAGAGGTGTAACGTCACCATTGGTTTGTGGACTACGGTTTTGAAGCCATGAGTTTGGAGTTTTGGCATCGCCATCTTGGTCTTTGGCCGGCACCATCTTGTTTGGTTTTTTTTGCAACCAGAAGTGACTGAATGAGACTTTTCTAGGCAACCAAAAATGTTACAATTCACTTTCATGAAAGTACACTGTGAACGGGTTAAAGTTGAAAGAAAATAACACGGAAAACTCCCAGACCGAAACAACACCGTGGTACCGACCTGTCAATTACAAGGTAGCCCCGCCCTAAAGCATACCCTGTTTTATGGTCTATTTGACTCTAAATGGACCATAATGTGCTAAATGAACATCATGCATTTCACAGCAAACACTCTCAGCCTCTGATCAGAATGAATAACACCAGAAAAAAAGAGGACATCATGTACTACTGGATTTATTTGTATTCTTTTCACATTTAAACAAAAGAAAGGAAAATGGTGACCATTAGCCAGACTCCAAAAGTAGTATAATTAAGTGTATTTCAGGTAGTATTATGACATAAGTGTACATTCACTTCAGTTCCTTTCCCTGAGTAAGTGCCCTACAGGTGGATGAACCTACCCATCTACATGCCAAAGATCCGCACAAGGACCTCCCCTTCTGTTGTCTTCGTCGGCTTGTTTCTTGCATGTATTTCCCGCAGTTAGTTCCCCAAATCTTTTAAAAGCAGCCACTTCCTTGATGCTGCTCATGAGTGCTGTGCTGTGTGACAGAGTGACTAATGTCCCCATACCGTCCCCATGACATCATGAGTGCCCTGACCTCAAGACGGACTCGTACTGTACAGACACGGACCTGCCGCATGCACAAACTCGTTCACACATAATGGAAAGATGGAAAACACGCCAGCGCGTTTAGCGTGCGTGTGACAGCTCGGCCATGAGGGCAGGCTGCTGACGAGAGTCTTCCTCAGCAGCTCTCGCCCGGGCCGTGTTTGGAGTGTAAACATGTCAGACAGCGTGAGAAAGGCTCTGTGTGCGCGACGGCCTCGTTTTTGTTTTGGTTCTCAGGGTAATAATAGATGACGATGAGCCAGGTTAACGTCTGTCGGTTTGCGGGGCATGCAGGTGGCTACAGACGGGGCAGTTGGCGGTGTGAAAAAATGGCAAAACTAGTCGGCCCTCTGCAGAGCGAGAGACACTGGAGTCGTCTTCTCAGACTTTCCACAAGCATCCATCACAATTAATTCCCCATTTTCCATCATCAAAATGAGATGGTTGTGAAACAAGATCAGATGATGCGCTTTTACGCCCGAACTGTTAGTTGCATTCGAGGAAAATCAGAAGAAATAAACAGCGCAAAGAGCTCCCTGAAAGCACCACCAACTGATAAGGCCTCACTCTGCTGCCCTCTCCTATATCTATAACGTTCACTATATATAATTACAGAATGACGTAATCTCATTAAGTCATGGTACATTACTAAACCTCGTTAGCCCATTAGCTCCTAGCGCCCGCAGCGATTAGTCATGGAAGGCCCCGCCCTTTCCTGTACTCCCACTCACTCGGAGAGGAAGCAGGAAGCTGCTCGCATGTCAGTCATCACCCAGACAGGAAGTGCCTGGGAGACGACAAACCCTTTAATGCTGCAATTATTGTAACTATTGTTTGGATTGATAATCACGCTCATTAAACAGAGATGGGGGGGGGGGGGGAGGAAGGAAGTTGGGAAGCTCTTAGGCTACATGTTGGAGGCCACGGTTTGTTCCGTGGAGGTCTGACGGACGGTGGTGGAGGGAGGGAACGCGGAGCTCCGGAGGGATGTGGTGTTGCCGCTCGGGTGCATGGGAAAGCTTGTTTGTGCGGAGAGAGTTTGCATTTGATCTGGGTTTCTCAAGAGTAATTATCTGCGCCGGTGCTTCCAGGGTGGGGAGCGATTAGCTGGATGTTCTCTGGGATGAAGCAGAAGAAAAGAGAATATTCAGACGCAAATATTGTATTTTTTTGGGGCCTTTCTCAACCTGTACCGTCTCCCAATTCCTTCAAACTGTCCTTCTCACCCATCGGATTTCTTTCCTTCTGCTCTATCTTCCTTCTTACGTCATCCTTCCCATCTTTCTTTTCCACTTTGCTTCCTTTTGACTTCTTTTCTTCTTCTGCCCTTCCCCCATGCTGAACTGCTCTGAATGCATAAACAGCAGCAGTTTAGCTTAGCTTAGCATACAGACTTGAAACAGGAGGAAACAGGTAGCCTGGCTCTTTACTGATTAACAAGTGATAGGTTGTTAAGTTTACGCTCAAATGGAGCGTTAAGTTTACAAAAGGAACAAAACAAAACGGAGGCGAAAAAGAGAACAAATGTAAAAGTCAACTGACAAGGAATGAAATGAAATAAGTTAAAAGTGAATCCATGACACGAAAATATGAACTTGTGTGCAAAAGCACGGCGCTCACAAAATCCAACTCGCTCTGCCAACTTTGCCTGAACAGCCACATATCACACACCTGCTCCTCAATTACATGCTGCTAATGTCTGCATGTAAGCAGGTCTTTAAAGCGATGGCGGGGAGGAACCGCTCATTTGCTTCTCAGAGGGGAGAAATTTGCTCCGGGATAAATAAAAAAAGTATTAAAAGCAATGTTAAGTGTCACGACATGCAGGACTCAGAAAACCTGCAATTAGAGAAGCCGTCAGCCGGCGAATATCACACGCTGCTGCGGCAAAGATTGTAGAAGCTTGACAAGGACAATTAGAGGAGCGTCGCTGATTACTCCCTTCTTTCTTCTGACATGAGCACGATGCCGGTACATAATCCTCCTCCTATTCGTGGCCATTTGCAACACCGCTTTACATTTCACCGCTGACAATTAGATACCGAACCGATTAAGAAACGAGGAAACGCTGCAAATGCTAATGAAACAATGTTGTCGTCAATAATCACAAGTTAACAGGATGAAGCGACAGATTGGATGAAATAATAATGAGCTGAATTTACTGGATTATTACAACTTCATATTAAAACTTAAATGTTTTTCTTCTTTTAGTTCAGCTTCGTAAAAAATGTTTATTGCAACTTTTATGATACATTCGCGCTAATAAGCTCGGTTAAGATTATTCTTTTTTTGATGTGGTTTTGAAGGCACGGTGTAATGATTCACCTTAGTTCAAACGTATTCACTCCGCCCTCATTTAGGTCGACTAGAACATGTGCATAGCTCACATTCCTCAGTGTTGAAGGTGGAATATTTAAGGTGGCGTGCCTCTGTATGCATGGAGTGACCTCTTTACCCCCAGAGAAACAAGCCTGTCCAGTTACTCACACACACACACACACACACACACACACACACACACACACACCTCCTCCTCCACGTGTTCGGCCTTAAAACAACAAAAAGGAGACATTAACATTTGACCTCTTGTCTAATCCTGGGACCTGCTACTGTTCCTCACATTGTTTCCTAATTGTGTCCCTTCTTAATGGTTCCCTTTGTGTCCAGAATGGCTCGTGGGCCTTTTTTCAGTTCCAGGAACTTTAAAAAAAAAACACCAAAAAAAGCACATTTGTGGTTGCACGTCGATCTGTAAACATCAGACAGTTTAGACTCATAAAAGATACAAAGTGTCCGCTGAGATGTCTGATTTAGGATGTTTAGTTTGACTCACTTTTTCTCACCATTCGTCATAGTCGGTCAATTTGGCTTCTTCCCTTTTCAGCAGCAGGTACTCTTTTGTACAGTTCCTGTAGAAGTTCCTGTACTCCTGGTCCGTTATCGAGCGACAGCTTCTGTATACTGTTTCTGCTCAACGACCTCAGTGAGAGTAAGTGAGTCGACATTTTTCTTTTTACTCATTAATTCTTTGTAATTTCACTCAAAGACTCAAAGAGTTTAGAGATGGATGAATGAGACAGAAGAATGTCTTTGATAAACACACTTGTGGCCTTTGGGGTAAATGAGCTTATTAGGGAAGCAGGAACACACACACACACACACACACACACACACACACACACACACACTGCTCCGGGGTCAGCTGATTACAGGGGTACGTTAGCCCCCCTGGGGCTGGCCCATTCACTGTGAGGTTAGCACACACACACACACACACACACACACACACATTTATGGTATTTACATCCATTTGCATTGCTAAGGCTCTGACTGAGGAGTTTGTTTAGTCCTGCTGGGGGCCACGAGACCTCCACTTCCTCTGAAGACCCGACAGGTCCGACCGGCTCGGCCCAGGGTGTCGCTGTGTTTGTGGACGTTACTGGTCAGTCTACCTGGGCCTCCACATCTTAAAGGGCCGGCGCTCTCAACCCGTCACACCTGGTGATCATCACTGTCCCACCTTCTATTGAGACGACTCTCTTTCTTTCAGTCAGTCCACCCTTCCTCTGATCCTAAGACTTGTAGTCACACGAGTCAAATTAAATCAATAAGAAGCTAAAACCATGTGTAATCAAACACGCAGGATTACTAGCAACACAACTCAAATATGCTGTAAATGTGGTGAAACCATTCACACATTGAGATAGTTGATATTCTTCATTGATATAATTGGCTTTATTTTGTCTTACATTTCATATATATTCAATTTAAGTTTTCTGTTATTTTCTATTTTATTTTGAAAAGCCTTTGAAAATATGTGCAGCAGTTTGGTCGGCGTGTATTGTTTCTGTGTATTTTATGAAGGACTACATATGTGCACATGAATATACAACATCATCTTAAAACTCAACTAAAGTCGTAAACTTACGAGAAAGAAATCCAAAATGTGTTACAGCTTCGTAAAGAGGTTTTTCTCGCAAATATACGACTTAATTCTGAGAGAATATCCACATTTTTTCTCATAAATTCTGACTCTATTTATTAATAATACCTCCCCTCACGCCTGTGTTTTTTCTTAACTAATTTTCCATCTTATGAATAACTTTATCTGCATAATATAAGTAAATAAAGAACAATCTGAGCCATTTTTTAAACCTGTCTCACCAAATCCCTCAACTGAAAGAGAAGGATCACAAACGTGACGCAACAGGTCAAGAAGTCAATCTGCCAGACAATAGAGCTGGAATGAAACTACACGGGCTGAATTAACATTATGAGTGTGTGTGTGTGTGTGTGTGTGTGTGTGTGTGTGTGTGTGTGTCTGCACTGATGGCTCTGTATGGGCTGATAGTTGGCGTCAGGGCCCCCTGCTCAGCCAGAGCCACACAAGACAAATAGCCAATTTGGTTTTATTGTGCTGCTGGAGGTCCACTCGACCCCAGAGACAGATGACAGAGCAGCGCGACACAGAAACACAGGAGGGGGTGAACGAGACTCCATACAGTCAACACAAATACTGCCAAAAAAAACCTGCTAACACGGGCGGCACACCGAGGTGGACACCAGAGGAACACGCTGGTCCTTTAAACAAGGACGAGGACTTTGTGCAACTCATACTTCTAATCTTTTAAGGGAAATTGTGTGAAAAGGAATCACTTCAGCACAGTTTTGCGGTACTTTCTTGATTATTTTGTACTTTATACTTCTTGTATTAATGTTTTACTTACAAACTGTACTGTAACCTAATAATTAGGTCATTATGTGGAAGCTTTATAATGTGTTATAATTGTTTTAAAGCATTATTGAGTGTTTATTATACAGTGCCATAAGCAGATTATTAACGCATCATAATGTATGTTTATAATTAATTATTAACATTATAGAAAGTGTTCTACTCTACTGCAATTCAGGAGGAAATATTCATCAAACTGTTTACTCCTCTACATGACGCCCAATAAAATGTTACCGCCTGACAGCAATATGTTTTGCATGTAAGATCTTTATCAGCAAAATACCTACAAACTGCATCAATCAGATGAATGTAGTGCAGCAACACGTGTCTTTGATATATAAAGTATAAAGTTACACAAGTATAAGTCACATCGTACTAAACTAAATGTACATTACGTTCCAACTTCTCTACATATCGACACACAATATGCCGGTGTAATCCCGTTAAACACACACTCTTACGAGGCAATAAACGCCTCAACAGGCAACACAAACACACACTTGAGGCCATAAAGGCCGGTCGGCCTGCTGTGCTGTCCGCCATGACGGCCGTTAGCGTTGAAGCCGTAAAGGTCTCAATCAGAGTGACCTCTACAGTAGAGGATCGAGCTGAATGAGGACCAGGTCGGGCGGGCTGTAAAATCTCTCATCACCACTGTACTCCGCTCTAAAGGGCCACGCCGATTGGCCCCCCCCCATAAACCATGCGAGGGGGTCCCTATCAGGCACATTGGAGTTGGGTGGGACAGATGGAGTGCAGAGATGGGGATAGGTACGGGGACGGGTGTACGTAATTAAAGCGGGAGTCAGGACTCTAAGGACACCAACAGATGGAGAGGAGTAACCCCCCCGCCCCCCCCCCCTCCCTATACTAATTCCACAGAGGGCTGAGGCTGGCAAGCACAGGAACGCTAAGAGCAGAGTGTGTGTGTGTGTGTGTGTGTGTGCGGTCCTGGGTGTGTGATAAGCACATGTTCCCCTGGGTGAGTGCTTGAGTGATCTAACAGGGGCAATTAATTTGTTTTATATACGATTTAACTCCTCCGAGCTGCGACAAAAGGAGGCAGTCCTCTGGGAGCTCTGAATGCTCTCTGATACAAACCAGGACCACAGGGGAGATGCACAATCAGCCCGACGACGAGAAGGCCCGTTTATGCCCGAGCTTTCATGTGTACTGTTGAAGGGGGGGGGGGGGGGGGGGCGATCGACATGTAAACCCATTTCTCTCAATGAATATGTAATGGAAACTGATGAGGCTAATGACTCGTAGAGGTGACCTACTTACTCACGCCGAGGAAATAAGGGATCTGTGGCTTTTCATCTGTCTCACATTAGAAGGAATCTCAGATTATTTATGTACAAGCGATGCTTGTGATGTCCCGAGAGAGGCCATCGTCTCTGTGTCATTTTAAAACCGCCGCTATCTCTCGTAGTCGTCGCCCGCGGAGGACGTGGCAATGTGACCTTTACGCCCGTCTCTCTCTCTCTCAAGACTTGGTCTCACACGTCACCAAATCTGCAAGTGCTTGCAAAGTTTGAAGAAGTTTCAAATGATCTACTTTGATCTACTATGTGTAGCGAGGCAGACAGTGAGGGTGTGGAGGTAGCGGGGGAGGATGGACGTGCAATGAGTCCATCTTTCATGCATGCATCCCATCCCATTGTTTTTTTTTATATTGCAAAAAAGTGAATCTAGAATCATCGGACGTAATCTGTGGTTTTGCATAAATCGTGATGTTATTTTCTAGAGAGTTGCATTAAGGAGTTGCATCTAAATCTGTGATTAATTGATAACTGCAAGACAACAAAACAGGGCTTCCTTTCATTGCTTTTGGTTTGACAGGTGGTGGTTGTAGAAGTATTTCTTGTAAGATAAAATCAAGTCATTGTTTTGGGTATAACCTCATTTGGTGGAGCCAAAAAACCTTCAGTTGGGCCGACAGCGGAGCCAACTCAAATGTAGTTATTCCACTTGTTGGCACGGTCAGAGTCTCGTCAAATCCCCGGGTGTGAAAACGTTGGCCTCCCTTTTGATTGCCGTGCTGATCTTGTCTGGAACATTTCAGTCATTCCCACATGTGCATTACATCATCTGTCTTCTCGTGTGAGCCATCCAACTGGATGGATATTCCCATTTCAGAGGATGTCGCCCGGTACTCTTGAATCACGGCTCAGACACACGGACATTTAAAAAAAGCAAAACGTCAAGTCATTTCAGCGGGAACTGCCACAATCACCTTCCTCAGAAACATCCTTAAAGTGCTGACCGGTTAACAGAACAGAGAGAACCGGAGATTCCAAAATGGAGGAAGCTCTTATATTAGCGATGTGGCACCGCCCACACGTAGTCGTCATGTTACCGTACTTCCAGCTTCACATATTTCACAGATATATCCACATGTATTTTGTTTCTAGTGTTTCTTCACTGTGACACTGCTCTGCTAAGATAACAGCTAAAAACATTGTTTTATCATTTATTACAACAGCGTTGGTGATCTTAGAAGAAATTAAAATTCAAACATGATCATTTCCAAAGGTCCGTTCCCTTACAAGGCTTAACTTTAAGTAAACTGTCTGTGTGTCGAAGCTTTTTGTTCAGTTTAATTCCAAGCAGCAGGCAGCCGGTTTATTAAAGCCTTAAAGCTGGCTGTCAGAAACCTGCAGAGTCCCTGCACACACACGGAGGAGCTGATGCTCCCTGGCCCATCGTGGCCTCATTGAGCTTGATCCTGTGTCAGGGTTACTTATGAGGGGTCAGAGTCCGAGCCCCCTGCAGCCTGTGTGGGTAAACACTAACTATTGATACGAGGACTCGGCGGTCAGCCCCCCGCCCCAAAAAACGGTTAACTATCCCTCATCAAAACCCCTTTCACGCCCCTTGTCTCCTCCCTTTTCTGGCCCTGATTTGGTCTCATTAACTCGCCAGTCCTCCCTCCTGCAGCAGAGCAGTGATGCTATCTGCCCATCAGTCCATATTGGTCTCCTGAGAGAACCCCGAGGCGCTGGGAACCAGGACCCCCAAACGGTTCTCTGGAGAAAGAGGAGAGAGCGGGACAACGGGTTAGATGATGAAGGGAAAAACAGCTGGATCCATGGAGGTGGGCATCGCAGATAGCGACAGGCCCCATTGTGACCCAGCATCCTCTAATTAAAATAAAAAACAACCTGGACCCGACGATAAGGACGGCCTGAGTGTCATCAGTTGTAGATATGGAGAGGAGAAAACGAATAGGAACAAAGGGACAGAGGGGACGGACCGTGGGAATTATCTGATGAGCTGGACTGAACAGGACAGTAGTTCAATGCTCTCCGTGCTGCCGTCCCGGGACCGGGATGCCGATTGATCGGCAGGGCTGCAGATTCAGGAGGATGTTGAAGGTCGATAGCGATATTTAATGTTTCAGTGAGATCGGTTCTCCTGGACCATTCAAATCACAAACGTACATCCAGCCTAAAATCATTTTACATTTAAAGTGTTTCCTCTTCTGCTCAGAGTCACAACTCAGTCATACAAGAAATGCCGGTCGTACTCTTCTGACAGTCGATTGTTTTCTGTGTATCCATGGTGAGAGGGAAAGGGAAAACAGGAACTATTCGTGCAACGTAGCATGACTGCATGAAAAACAGGTGAAGCAAACGGCTCAGTGGCAACGCTGCACGTACGGAAAACAAAGAGCATGATGGAAACCGCGAGGTCGTAACCTACAACTCGCTGACGTCTGACGTCGGCGCACCGGCCTCGGGCAGCGATCGGTCCGGTGTTTGGAAGTAAGCTGGGTGAGAGGACAAATGAGGGCAGCACCATGAATCACGTCGATCAACATCAGAGTAAAACATCGCCTGAAAGAAAAACAACTGAACCACTTTATACTCAATACAGCTTAAGAGCTGGTATATAGAGCCAATATCATCCACAAATATTATCATGAGATAAGTTTAACCCAGAGGACTTTTTGACACAAAAGATGACATTTAAACCTCACCCAGCAATCAGGTGTTATTGCACCAACCCTTGGAAAACAAAAAAAAAAGTCAAATTTGCTCTCATTCGCCACGTCGGCGGCGAAAGTGTCGGCCCAGGAAAAACTGCGAGCTGCAGATACGGCTTTGAGGAAACACGGACTCGCCTCCCTGGAAACGTTCATCAGGCTTTGACCCATTTAGCCCGCGTCTTAATGAGGCGAAAAGCCTCGCTGATCGGACCTCAGACGCACGGGTAAATAACACCCTGGGGAACGCTGGGAAATTAACAAAAGCACATTTCAGTCTGAATCATTCATACGTAATTATACACAGAGAGAGGATGAAAGCGTCTGTCAGAGGCGGAATCCACCCGTAATCAAGCCAAAAACAAAACTATTAAAGAGGCTAAATGGAGGCCGCTAAGTGGTTTGACCTCAACGCTGGGAGACGTAAAACAGTCCAGGCATTTTTGGCCTATTAGCTAAAAGACATCAAAGTTATGGAAAGAAGAAGAAGAGACACACAGAGAGAGAGAGAGAGAGAGAGAGAGAGAGAGAGAGAGAGAGAGAGAGAGAGAGAGAGAGAGAGAGAGAGAGAGAGAGAGAGAGAGAGAGAGAGAGAGAGAGAGAGAGAGAGAGAGAGACAGAGAGAGAGAGAGAGAGAGAGAGAGAGAGAGAGAGAGAGAGAGAGAGAGAGAGAGAGAGAGCAGCAGATTAACTTTCCTTTCATGCTCTGATTTACAGCTGTGTGTCAGGTTAGTTGAAGGAATTTAATATAAAGTGATCTATGTATCTTGGCAACAGCCTGGCGTGACGAAAGGCTTGATATGAGCAGGTATATTTCCATTTGACACCACACGCTGCAAAAAAAAAATATCCACTGTGTTGACACTGAGATAAATACGTTATCTTGTTGTTTTTGCATATTAAAGACATTTTGTTCCAGTGCGACGAGCAATCTAGAAATACCCGGGAAGAGTTAGAAAGCAGAAGTGAAACTATCTCAAGCCCACAGTCAAAGTGAGATTGTGAACACGCTTAATACCTGAGTAATGACTCATGTTTTTATAAAATAAAGGAAGCTGCCTCGTAATGTGAAATACAGATGCAAGGCCAATATTTATCAAGCGGAGTGGCACACGTGCTCAGGAATGCACCCAGACAGAAGGTTGTGTTCTACCTTAAAATGTGATGCCGATGCAGAGTTGTAGGTCATGGAAGCATAGTCACATAGTCACATAGTCACATAGTCACATAGTCACATGGCCATTTTTATAGTCCTTACTTAAGGTGTTCGTATTCAGTTTTGCAAGTAAAATCCGAAAATATGAATATATTGTAATCAAACAAGTGGGCAGATAAAACCCAACAAGCTAATTCTATCAAACACAAATGTATATGAAATCTCTTGCAGGATGTCAGCTGGTGTCCGTTAGAGATCAGTATCATTATTGGCCTTTGCAGGCTGATGTTGGTTAAACCTGAACACCAACTCCAACGTCACACGCGGTCAATTTTCTCCGACGGTATCTCTGCCGGCTGCACTCAGATAAACCAACTCTCCTCCTCTCTTATCCGACACAAACCCCGGCGTGTTTGCTCTCGCTGAGAGGTGCAAACTCAGACCTGTGTCAGTTTATCTGCAGACGCCGGCGAGTGTGTGAACGCAACAATGGATCTCCCCTCTCACGCCGCTGTTGACCGAAAGATAGAAATGATGCTAACGCTAACTCAGCTCCGCTATCACACCGCAAAGCCCTTGAGCGTATGAAGGGGCTACAATGCATAACTCACACACACACACACACACACAAACACACACACACTCACTCTCATACAAACAAACACACACAGAGAGATTAAATCTGGGCCGGCTACTGCTGGCCTCTCACTTTGATGAGCCAAGGAGCCAAGAGTCTGGGTGCTGGATTAAGATGGCTGAACTAGATTCACACACACACACACACACACTCGCTCACTCCCTAGAGAGGTTAACCCTGATCCCCAATTCATTTACATTGAGTAGTCTTTTTTGTTTTTTAAAGAGAACACAAAGACTCCCTCCACAATGGTTAAAATATCCACCTTTGTGATTAGCCGGCATAAACAAACACTCCGTCATCTGAGAGGAGGCCTTTCTCCTCTGTCTTCTCTCCATCACACACAAGGACCGGGGCCTTCTTTAGTCCCGGCCTGTTAATAAATTATATCCGGGGTCTGAAGGAATGATCCATATTGTTAGAGCTGCAGGAGGCTTGTGTGACTGGGCTGTGTTGTGTTACACAGCGGAAAGCTCACTTGATTCTTATGGAAGCCGACACCAGCGGACATTCAGTTTAAGAAAAAAGATAAGTGGTGAAGAGTGGATTGATGCAGTTTGATTCATGGTGTCAAGCATCAGGTTTTCCGTCTCTGTCGATCAGAATAGTGTTTGATATGGGACCGGATTACTTCGGGGTGTGATGTTCTGATGTGAAGTGTGGGGTTCAGAAATACCACCGCAAGGGGAACCGGTCGGTTCCTGTAACCGAGACTCAAATAAGTGACATAAAAGCAGAAGTTCAGATAATAAAAAGTGAAGACAAAGAAAGGTTTCCCCACCAGTCAGGGCGTCAGGTCGGAGGAGAAGGAGTAATGCGTCACTTTGTCTCATCGTAGCTCTGTTGAAGCCTTCATTTGCCTAAACTGGTCAACTGAGGCCGTATAGACCAAGAGGACGCTTAAAGTTCAAACATTTGCATATTTTCTTAAACAAAAAATTGTGTTCAAGGAGACAGAAAACAAGTTTTCATCATGCTTAGAAATGTCCCGTACACCGAGGTTCTTCTACTCGTTTGCTATGAAATAACCACGAATGTGATGCTGCAGTATGAGAATAAAAGGAAAAGATAGTCATGATTACATCTGTATAGTTCATAACAGGAAGTTGTTTGTTGTTGATTGTAACAACAAAATAAATCAATTAATTTCCTGTCAGCATTTTAGTTATTGACTTTGTCATTCATGTGTGATTCCTCAGCTGGATCGTCTCCAGGCTCGTCTTCCCTCGTAAAATAAAAAAAAAAAAATCATGATTGAGATGTCTGTCTTAAGAGATTTAGCAATAAAACAAGTTACGTTGACACAAACCAGTCCGTCTATCTGGAGAGAGGAATGCCTGAAATGTATTTGACAGTAATTGAGCAACATTGTTGGCGTTGAGGCCTGTAGGATTACCAAAGAGTATGAGTGAAAGGCAACGAGAGCACTTAAGTATCCACCTGATCCTCCGCTCACACACACACACACACACACACACACACACACACACACACAGACACACACCAATCACTTAAACATCCACACCTGTAATTAGCCATTCTGGCATCGCTGGCTAACTGCCAGGACTCATGCACGCGTGTGTGTGTGTGTGTGTGTGTGTGTGTGTGTGTGTGTGTGTGTGTGTGTGTGTGTGTGTGTGTGTGTGTGTGTGTCTGTGTGTGTTTGCAGGCATGTAGTAAAGTTAGACAATGAACATGTGAAAGTTGGGGTTTTTTTTAGTGCTAGTTTATGCATTCGAGCTATTTACTGACCAAATTCAGCTTAAAAGTCCTGTTTTGTCTCGGGGTCCAACACTAGCTAATGAAGTTAGCATCCTAGCATAACACAATATATGCAGATGCTACGAGGTGTTAGTTTTGATGGCAAAAGCTGCTTTCCCATGCCTTCTTTTGTGTGCTGAACTACTCAAGAAACGGTTCGTATGATATCTTCCAGTGGCGGCTGGTCCATAGAGGGCGCTAGGGCGCCGCCCCCCCTAGAGCTACAAAAAATAAAAATAAAAATAAAAATAAAAATATAAATAAAAATAAAATTTAAAATAAAAATAAACTATACAAATTGTCAATATTTGTGTTTTTGAAACATGGAATCACCCAGTAATATGTGTAAAATATGATATCTGCGGTAAATATATGCTTTTCCTGCTTGTCCTCTCTGCCTGTCTGCTCTTCCTCTCTGTGTGTGCACGTCTCAGCTGGCTGGGGCGCTGGAAAAACTGCCCCAAAGAGGCGGGTCTATAAAGCAGTTTAGCCAATGCTGAGTAAAGATATAAATGAGTGACATACAATTCAGCCAATCAGCGTCCTCAAATAGATTCAGCTTGGGGCAGTTTTTTTCCTGCCCCAAGCTGCGCGTTCTCGTCAGGAGAAGTCTCTACAGGAGAGCGCCAGTGTGAGCACTACTCCTCCAAGACCCGTTTGAGAGGAGAACTGAGAGGAGAAACTACTGAAAGAGCTGATCCCAGATCAGCCTGACCTCACAATCAGACAGCAGACTAGCAGGAAAGAGAAGCAGTACATGAAGCTTCTCTACTAGCTGTACACCAGACAGGTTTGACTAGCTGGATGACGTCATGATAATAACTTATTTATCTTTTTAAAACAACGGGGACAGAATATGACATATATATTATTATATTATATAGAATATTATATGATATATATATTATTATATTATACAGAATATTATATGATATATATATATATATTATTATATTATACAGAATATTATTATATGTTATATATATTATATTATACTGAATTCCCTGTGAGGGTGACTAAAATAAGATGTCCTGACGTGTTTGTGAAAGTGTTATTTACTGCTTTTTTTCGTGTTGGAATAAATGTTAAATATTTAACTGCAAAGTAGTAATGCGCGTTTGATACCTTAATTTGTTTGCATTAAATCATTCTGGGATGTTTGCTGAAATTGATTGGATGTGGCACAGCCCTACCAAGAACATTTTCCACCAGCCGCCACTGATATCTTCGTATGAAAAGTTACTCCTCATGTTTTGTGCATTTTCCTATGAAAAGCCTGCAGCGCGAGTACATTTCTGCCCGTCACATGCATACAGTCTGTTCAAAATAAACTTCCTTTTTCACAGGAAACTCAGTTAGGTTTAGGCAACAAAACAACTTCCAGTTGCTGGATGCATGATTGCATGATTACCATACCATACGAAATATTTTCGTGGGATATCTGTGAATTCAGTTGCATTCATTGTTTTCGTAGGTATTGCTACGAATGCTGGATGAGACCAGCCCGACTCTAAACGTACCTGTATCCCGGAGCCATCTCCCCAATGAACGCACCATTGATAGATGTATTGACCAAACTCTAAACCATGTTCCAAGATGGCTTCATTCCAACCAAGGTTTCGCAAATATTTGTCAAGCTTTCCTCAGGCTTCATCGTTAGCGCATGTGCCAGTATCAGCAGATCGTCATATAAAACAGCCAACAGCATGAATGAAGTCATCTCCAGACATATCACTTACACCATGCAACACACAGTAACTAATGCAATGGACGACATTGCAAACTTTCCAGCCTCTCCAACACAACAGTTTAGGCTCATCTAGCAGCCATACTATGAAGAGAGGAGAGGGGGAGAAGGCAGAAGATGAGACGTACTAAGAGGAGACTGCCAAGCTCCTCGCACCTCCTCATTGCCCCCAAGCGTGGATTTAGTCGTCCGTCATTGTGCAAGCGTTTCGCACGCTTATTGTCCCGTTCAGAAACTGTTCGCTCTGTTCGGAGGCATTACTCAACAGATTTCTCCGTTGCCTGCTGCAGTTTAACACCGAACATTCAAAGAGAATAATCAGGGTAATTGCATATGCAATACAGCTACAGATGTAAGCTGTTGCAATATCATCATTACGACAACATGAGCTCTAACTGTGTAACTTAAGGAGCCCTAAAGGCGTAGACAGGTTCTGACTGTTTGCTCCTAATGCCAACAAAGTCGGGGCACTCCTCATACCTTGCCGTGGTTATGTACTCAAAGCTTTAGGGTATTTAACATGAGCCATTGGTAATCATATACGAGAGAGGTAATTGATCTCTTCTTGATCTAGGTCTAAATTAAATGGCAGATGAAGCGAAGGAGACACTTTGGTGTCATCGAGACTCAAATTCTCACGTCAAAAACGAGGAGAGACGGATTACTGATGTGATTCAACAATCATTTGTCAGAGGAAGCAGTTCCCTCTGGATATTTAACAATCACAGGAGGACTATCATTATCTTTATTTCTTCTAATATAACCTGGCAAGTGTTACTGGATGAGTCAGACCTCACACACACAGTCACACACGGTGTGGTCTGTAGGAGTCCATCACAATATTAACAGTATTACTGGTTTTTGTGTCTCAAAGTGTGCTGTCATCATGCTATCGCCATTACATGCTGAGATCAACCTGTACTTCATGATACGTAAAAGCAAAAACAAGTGTCTATTAGCCAATTAATGTAGCCATTATATACAACATATAAATGCTTTATGAAGACGGTTGTACTCTAAGATTATATAAGTGAACCACAGCCCATTAAAACATATTTACTCCCAACAAACGTTAGACTAGAGCCGGTGGTCACGATGAGTGAGCTGTGTAAAGACTCCTTCTCTGACTCTGTCAATGTGCTTCACCCAAATAAAGGTGTCACTTAGAAAGCTGCTGCTGCTGCTAACCACAATCCAAGAGTAGCCCGCAGCGACTATGAGCTCTGAGATATTTATAGCAGCGTGAGTGAACTCATGAGCGGTTTCCACGGAAGCATACTCACCGATAGAGCTAAATGTCCTTGTTCCAGGATCCATTAATGAAAGTCAGTCAGAGGGAAGTACAGAACGACAATCCTAGCTGAGAAATGAATGATTAAAAGTAACTTAATATTTCATATTGTGTTCATTTACGCTCAAAGAAAGAAAGTTTTTATTTTGTGTTGAGCTTCAGTCCTTTACATATCATCAACTTGTGGTCGTTGATATTAAGTATATCATCATTATATTGCTTCATGAGATAATAAAACCAAGTTAGTCGGGACGATGTTGGGGTGGTGGATGAGTAAAATGTAGATAATAATATGTATTTGGTGCAGCCAATGAGGGTAAAAGAGCATTAGCTTTAATTATGATGTTTACATCCCTGTTTGTCTTGTGTGTGTGTGTGTGTGTGTGTGTGTGTGTGTGTGTGTGTGTGTGTAAACTATATTTCTACATCCGAGTGTGAGTGACTGGCTGCTTACAGTTACCTCTGCAACTCAATACTCACTGCTGCTTTGTGTGTGTGTGTGTGTGTGTGTGTGTGTGTGTGTGTGTAGGTGTGTGTGTGTGTGTGTGTGTGTGTGTGTGTGTGTGTGTGTGTGTGTGTGTGTGTGTGTCTTTGCATGCCTGTGTAACAGAGCCCTGGTTGGGCCTGAGTGGTTCTGATCCATCCATGGCCGGCATTCGCATCCAGGGCTTCTCGATTCCGCTTTGTGTGTGTGTGTGTGTGTGTGTGTGTTTGTGTGTGTGTGTGTGTGTGTGTTTGCGTGTGTGTGTGTGTGTGTGTGTGTGTGTGTCCTGGCGGGAGGCTGGCAGCCGGTGTAGCCACGGCTGGCACCGGGCCACCCCCCTCACCCTCCCTCCCTCCCTCCCTGCTCTGTCTGAGAGCACAATGGGCGATCCGGTAAAACAATACAGGCCCAGGAACAAGGCCCTCTATAGAGCGAGCGACACACTATCCCTGAAAGAGAAACACTCCAAAACGCAGGGCGGCTGAAACAGAAATAGAAAGCTAATTTCTACTCTTCCACCACTTTACTCTCTATACCTGTTGCTCCTTTCAAAGCCAACAGTATCTTTTTACCCCCAAAAGGAACTGTTTCACGCTGTATTTGCTCCACTTCAGTCACATTGTTTGTCATCTTCTGCATTTGTTTCAGAAATCAGAGTGAGTCAGTTCCCTCTCGCTTCATTGTTTAGCTTAATTGCTCCCCCTGATATTAGTCTTGTGTTTGTCGTTACATGTGTTGCTAACTTTGGGACTCAGCAGCTCTGATGCTATATTTCCAGTCAACCAGGAGGCAGCGTTACAGTTGGTGAGTTTACAGGGAACGCTATTGTTTATATGACGACAGTTTACCCGTCAGACGGGTGACGGCACACGTTCAACGTGTCCTTAATGCCTTTAGACGTGTTGCAGAAGACACACACGGAGCCTGTGTTTTAAGGCCAGAGGCAATGGAATGTTTACCTGTCTGGAGATGTAACGTAGTGCTGCTCGATAGGTAGAAAAATCAAATATCACCGTATTCTTTTTGACCAAATACCTCATCGATATTGCAACAATATTATCGGGTAGGCTCAGAAAATGACATCACTTTACCGTAACGCAGCCTTTAAAACCAGGAAAAGACGTATGTCACGTTACGATATAGTCTCATATCACCAATATATTGCCCGGCCCTAATTGAACATGTTTAAGTTACATTTATTTGTTTCATGTTCAACTGGTATATCACTTTAGACTACAGACCCACCTGCAAACCAGTGACTCAGTTGTTTCTCTGTTGAAAACATGCGTTGACTGTAGTGTTTTTGAATAACTGACGGTATCAGAGATGTGGAACCAGGCTCTGTTCAGAGGAGAGCTAGCTTTAGTAATCAGGAGCATGTGTTGCCCAATAACAGCTTTGAGTAACTGAAGAATAGCAGTTCACACGCAGTAACGGACACATTCCCACAATAACAAGCATGCTTTGAGCTGTATATACAGTAAACATGGAGACCCCCCCCCCCACACACACACACACACACACACACACACACACAGTTACATAAACCGAGCTCTGACCTGGCCCTGCGGGTCTGACAGGTAAAGAAGAAGAGCTGAGCAACCTGTCGATGCAGGTAGAGAAACATTCCACATGTAACCCCCGACACACACACACACACACACACACATAGAAAACAGGGCGTGTGAGGAAGACAGCACTGCTCACATGGTGTAGTTTATTCATTTATCGAGCAGATCTTCCTCTCAGTGCCCACGCTCGCTAACACCGGTTACAAACCCCACCGTCCCGCTCTCGTCGCTATCTCTGCTACTCTACAGAGCCGTCACTGAGCAGGAGGCGTGAATCTCAGTCCTCCAAAGCAAGAGCAGCCTTCAGACATGTAGGCCTAATCACAAATCTAACGTTTCACTTGTTTGCAGATGGAATCTCTCCCATATTTATCAAACACGGCCCATCTCCTCTTCCCTGTTCCCTCCCTCCCCCCCCCCTACCTCAGGCTACCGGGCATATCAGAAATGACTGACACATCGGCACATTTATCACACCTATCGCCATCCCCATCACTCTGCCGCACATCCACCCAACCCAACACACACACACACACACACACCTCAGTTACATTACCACTTATGACACATTACACAGCTGATAAGATCCCTCGTGCTGATAGCGTCACCTTGCCCCAGAAAAGGTCGACGAATTGTGTTTTGCGGGGGGGGGGGGGGGGGGGGGGGGGGGGAGGGCATCAAAGCACACGCTGGGAGTTTTTAAAACATGCCAACATGTCACGCTACACTGTTGAAGGGAAGAGGTCTAATGGTTTTTCTACAGCTCTGCAAAAGACGTTTGCCAATTTTTGTTTCTTTTATGAAGCGGATTAGCGGATTAGCTCGCGTTTAGTACATCAAAAAAAAAACTTGGTAGCACTTTCTATGACGCCCATTTCTATAATGCATTATAAACATAGTTATAATGTGCTTTAATCTGATTATAACCACCACTTATGAGGTTTGCCTCGTGGCGTGTGTCCCACATGACAGAATCACCTGAATCATCACCTCAACCTTTAACGCTCCTGTGCTTCAGTCTTTAGAGATTTAAAAGAGGTCGACTGGAGGCAGAACGGTTTCACCGACAGGCTCTGGTTCTTGCCGCGCTGCATTCCATCATCTTAACCGAGGGCCCCGTTGAATAAAGCAGTCGTCGTCGTCGTCCATCCAGCTGCCCTCCTGTCAGCGTGACTCCAGAGCAGCGCACTGCGATGGCTAATTGGAATATCTCTGTCTCACTTCTCCAATCACACACTGACGTGTTCCCGCGAGGGGTGAACGGGTTAGCTGTTGAGATGAAGACGCCTGGGGGGATAGAGAGCAGCTCTCAAACTCTTTACCCCCCCCCCCCCCCCCGACTTTTTCCCAAAACTCTCAAAGAAGTTAGCTGTGTCTGCGTTTGGAGGAATAACCGAGACTAAAGTTCAACTGCTTCGCTGTTTTTCATGTCAAATCTTGCCTCATCTGTTGCACCACTTGAGGAATGTGAGAAGTGTGTGAGTGTCCGATTTCCACGTTTTCAACGTAAAACTCAACAGTTTAATGACTTAAACATGAGCTCAAAGTTGATTTAGTTCACGTCAAAGACATATTTTGTCATAAATGCATCAGAATATTGGATGAAACAAGATTTTTTTAAACTACCTGACTGTAGTGTACCTGCAGTCACACTACGTCTTCACATTCCCAAAACATTTCCTCGTGCACTTCATTTCACCTCTCAACTGTGAAGTAAAGCAAGCTCACCTTTCACGTACTCTGCACACGTATGTGCTCAGGTACGAGCAGACCAGTGTGTGTGTGTGTGTGTGTGTGTGTGTGTGTGTTCGTATGCTTAAGTGCAAGTGTGTGACCTCAAGCTTTAAAAAATGGAAATCAAGAATGTTAATGTTGCGAGCAGCCCCGCAGCCAAGGGAGCGAAAATCAACCAATGACTCCTCTCTGTTAATGAACAGTTGCATGTGAGCATTCCTTCATGCAGTAGCGCGTCCCTTCCGTCTCCAGCACACACACACACACACACACACACACACACACACACACTTGTCTTTAGCTTTCCCACCTGTTCCTGTCTTTTTGTTGCTCATAACAGAGCACTTTTTCTTGTTCCCGATCAATGCAGTGGCCCTCAGATTTAATCATGTTCGCTCAGGTTTTGAAATGGACGGGCTAGTGGCTATAGGTAACCTGAATCAGGCTCACACACCTGCACTACGAGCCCCTCCCCTTTACACCTGCCTCCGCCGTGGCAGAAGGCAGGTAATGGTATGAGTCGGCGGCGGCGATCAAGTTTTAACTCCCGGCCGGTGGTCAGGGCCGTGTGAACCTTGGCGTGACCCCCGGCGACCCCTCCACCGCAGTTCACAGCTCCCTTGGAGCTGGCTGCGGCCTCGCCGTGAATGGAGCTTTAAATGAAGCCCATTATCCAGTTGCACAGCCTCCCAAACTGAAGTCCCGCTGGGGCTCCCTGAGGGGCCGGCGAGGGCGTCCGTTATGGGTCTTCAGCCAGGAGTTAGAGGAAGAAAAGGGGGGTGGGGGGGGGCATCCATTACGGCTCTGGGGGATGTAATGTCCAGATGGCCAGGTGCTACGGAGGGGACCTGTCCCACCCTGCAACAATCCCAGCTTTCATCCCGGGCAAACCTCAGACCCTCCACCAGGCCCAGACCTGGTGGTCATGCAGGGCTGGTCAAGCGGAGAGAAGAGATGGAAGAGGAGTGGTGGACCTGGAGATGTCCACCCTCCCTCTTTTGCTAACGGCAAGTCATCCGCTCAAGTTTGGGCTGTCTATGAAAATAATTAGGAACAAGGAGTTCATCTTAATTCGGAGGAAAGTCATGCGTCAGGAATCCGTGACAGTGTCAACAGCACGTACAGAGATGTTCCTGGATCTTCAATCTGTCAACAAGTCAATGTGAGGCAACATCGTTAAATAAATATAGGACTTGCTACATCATCTCAATGCTGCTTCTCTTTGAGACTGGAATTACCAGAAGCAAGAGGTAGAGGGAGAGAGGAAACAAATCTATTTTCGATTCCCTGTTGCTCAAGAGCTTGGCAAGTATAAAGCATGCTCCGCTCTCGTTCCAACCCTTTGCCACTCACGCAAAGCATACGTACATTCAGAAACTCACCCACTTCCCACCCACGTGCATACAAATCCCTCCCCGATACACACAGGCCCATTGTGAAGCCACAAAACAGAAACAACAAGCCGCTCAAAGAGGAAAAAGCACCCAGGGGACTCGCAATTCACCGCTCAATCAATCCGACCGCCGTGCGAGCGGACGCTCGCTCTCGCAGGCGCATTTTAAATGCGGCAAATATGTTTTATGACGAATGAATGAAAAAAACAAAAACATGCGCAACGCGGAGAGCGCTGCAACGCATCGCCCTCGAGGGACGGGCCAGCAAGTGCAGATATAGGATTACTAGAATTGACGCTTCAAGTCTTTCCATTGTGAACGTGAAAATCCAATGAGGGGCCTCTAAGTGGATGCACTCACACAGAGAACCTGTTCTGAGGCTGCTAATTAAATCTAAACAGGCGCTGACATTGATTTGAGGGGTCGTTATCGTTCCCTTTGCGGTCATAGGAGCCTCGTGTGTTTTACAAGCGGCGGTTGCGAGGGAGGCCGGAGCACCACAGGGATGGTATACAAGATATAGAAGTAGAGGTACAAAATACATTTTACATTAGGAGTGAGGGAACAAATACAATACAAGTCAAACAACGTCAAAGCAAATATGAGCCCAATCGTCCACATTATAGCTATAAAACATAACTTGTATTCGGATTTAAATAAAACTAACTAACTAACTAAGAATCCTAAAATTTGTTTTACCTCCAACTAAACCACCCCCCCAAAAAACATTCTTGAAGTGGTCCACCTGTCGCTCTGTCAGCAATCCATCATGCTCTGCATGCAACTGTACTTTCAGGGAGAAAGTTAGTCGTCAGGCGAGGACTGAGTAATGCTTCCACAGAAAGGCTCGCTAAAGCAACCGCCGCTCACCTGAGGGAGGAGCAGGTGGCGTGAAGGTGATGCTGTAAGTTTTTAGGTTTCGTTAAGACAAATTCAGACCTGCAGGAACACAAGAACGGCACCATTAGCGCTTCAAACGTGATCAAACAATACATATATAATCCTGAGAGTCTATGGCACTTTCAAATAATTATTTGCTATCGATAAATCACACACAAATTAGGAATACAGACAGGTGTTCAATAACTTTGTCACAGTGCAACTCGTGTTTTTAGTGACGGAGAGGTGTCTTCCAGAGTTTCAGCTGCCACTGTAATTACCATAACCTCTGACAGCATTCAGTTAAACTGTGACTGAGCCACGCCGGGTGTCTCAACCTGCTTTACAGGAACAAACCAGAGAGGTGGAGGAGGAGGAGAGTTTTTGGAAGTAAAGTGAAACAAAGACAGGGCTGCCAGGGTTTCAGAGAGAGAGAGAAATCTGACGGTAGACTATCTGTATGACATGTGTTCATAACTCATAAATATCCCACTCTTGCGTCCCCTTCTCACCCTTCACTATTGGCTGCGAGGCATCAACGTCCGGGTGAAGGAGAGTTCAGTTCGTTTTCCCTGCCTGCCTGACAAACTGCATGCAAAGAGCACGCGAAGGCATGCCTCGTAAATTCAGTTCGACCAAAGTGTGCGTGAGAAGACATTCGGTACACGTAGAACGTAACACCGGTGATCCCTTTTTTTAAATAGTTGTGCTGTACTGTTTGTATGGAGTCTGCTATGCGAGTCAAACTGAATTGTTTGAGTAGTTGAGTAATAAAGAAGTTGCTAAATCTTCAGTTATTTTGTCTCAAATTGAAAGCAAGAGAATTCTTCAAATTCAAATTCAGGGCAAAAATGATTTCCGTATGTAGTCGCAATTACCAAACTTGAGCTTGCTCGTGAGCATGCTAGCAGGCTGGCTAGCTTAAAGTTTAAATAGAAACAAAAACATCTACTGGATGATTACTGCAGGTCCCATCGCATCACAGGGCTTTTCACTGCAATTTGTATTATTATTTTACTGTCATACCACAGACTGTATATAAGAAGTGGACGTAGTCATCGTGACATCACCCATTGGTTTGTGGACTGATGTTTTGTCAGTCTTAACCTGGGGCTTGACTTGAGTCTTGTCAGTCTTGACTTGGGGCTGGACTCGGGTCTTGTCGGTCTTGACCTGTGTCTTGACTCGGGTCTTGTCAGTCTTGATTTGGGACTTGAGTCTTGTCAGTCTTGTCAGTCTTGACTTGAGTCTTGTCAGTCTTGACTCGGGTATTGTCGGTTTTGACTTGGTGCTTGATTCGAGTCTTGTCGGTTTTGACTTGGTGCTTGATTCGAGTCTTGTCGGTTTTGACTTGGTGCTTGATTCGAGTCTTGTCGGTTTTGACTTGGGGCTTGACTCGGTCTTGTCAGTCTTGACTTGGGCCTTGACTCGGGTCTTGTCAGTCTTGACTTGGGTCTTGAGTCTTGTCAGTCTTGACTCGGGTCTTGTCGGTTTTGACTTGGGGCTCGACTCAGGTCTTGTCAGTCTTGACTTGGGGCTTGTCAGTCTTGATTTGGGGCTTAACTTGAGTCTTGTCAGTCTTGACTTGAGGCTGGACTCGGGTCTTGTCAGTCTTGACTTGGTACTTGACTTGAGTCTTGTCGGTCTTGACTTGAGTCTTGTCAGTCTTGACTTGGGTCTTGTCGGTTTTGACTTGGGGCTTGACTCGGGTCTTGTTAGTCTTGACTTGGGGCTTGATTCAGGTCTTGTCAGTCTTGACTTGGGGCTTGATTCAGGTCTTGTCAGTCTTGACTTGGGGCTTGACTTGAGTCTTGTCGGTCTTGACTCGGGTCTTGTCAGTCTTGACTTGGGGCTTGACTCGGGCTAGATTTAAAGAAATGGTTCTTATCTCCAGAAAAGGCCACATTAGGTTTATCAGAATTAGTTCCCATTGATTGATAGTGTAACACCACTTAACTTTCACACCTGATTAATTGCCAAGTGTGAAAAATACGACAATAACAAACAACCTGTCATCGCGGCCAGACGAAGCAAAAAAAAAGAAACTGCTTTTAAAAACGTCTGGCTTGTCCGAACTCTATTTACCTAACTTCTCTTGGTATGTGGGAGTTTCTTTTTTCTTTCCCATGGGCTAACAATTACAGGAACATTTTCATCTCCCTGGAATTAAAAAAAAAAAAATGGAGAAACAATGGAGGGAAAGGCCCTACTTTTGGGAGGAGAAGAAAACTAAAGGAGTGATGGAGATGGAAACGATAAAGACAAGCGAGGGAGAAAAGATTGATGAGAAGTGATGAGAGGTGTTTTCCTTTTCCGAAGACTCACTTGCTGCCCTTCTCTTCCCTCTCTTTCTTTCCTCCCCTCGGGGCAGATCTCTCTCTTGCAAGTCCGGACGGGCTCGAGTCAGTCCCAGGTAAAACTGGTCACCCGAGTCCTCCTCTTCATCTTACCCCACCTCCATCTCCCCTTTTGCTCACCTGCCCTGAGGCGAGCCTCCCCCTCCATCTGGCACCGTGATTAAGAACAGGAGAAACCACCAGGATGATCCGCAGCATTCTGCACTGATGAAACATGACGAGAAACAATACCGCCACTGTTGAGCCAAAGTTTGGTACGAAACTTTTTTTTCAGTTGGTTTACAGCAACATTGTTCCAAAAATGAACCCATGTATGCGTTTGACAATCCAAACTTTTGTTTGTCCCACTGCTCTCGGCGCTTGGCGACAATAGGCCAGCTCTCAAGGTTAAGCTGCAGATGTGTTAATGTGCTAAGACCGTGTGATCGGGCTTTTTGAGACATTTGAAGAAACAGTCGAGTGAATCGCAGAGGAAGGAAAAGAAAAGAGAAGGGATGAAAGAGGAGGAAAAAAAAAAAAAGCTAATTTCTGCTGACATGGACGGGCTGCTTAAAGGAGACAGCGAGCCAGGGCAGCAGAGAGTGACAGAGCTACAATGGAAGCACAATGGAAGCTCTCCTTCCCCCAACGCCAGCCATGTCCCCTCACTGGGTTTTTTATCCCACTGTCGCCCCTGCCAGGCGACAACGTGGGCCAGGCTTGTTCAGCAGAGCCGCAATAAGACAACACTAATAAACGCCAACTGAGGGAGCAAAAAAAACAACAAACAGCTTACACTTTCAAATTTTACACTGAACTAGTCAGGGCTAATTCCTCCTCCAATGTTTAGGGGAAAAACACCAACCCTCACTCACCCGTTCCTCTGTCTCTCAAACTATACCCCATCCCAAGCCCAACCTGTTTATCCACTGTCAACAATACAGGGCCTGCCGTTGGAGCGAGGCACCTGCTGCTTCCTGGTTCACGAGTGGTGATCGGGAGGCGTTCAGATAAACAAACTCCGTCTCGTTTGGTTCAGGTGTTGACAGCGACGCATTCCCGCTTTTCATCTGCTCTTCTCTTACGCAACCCTACACTGTGCTGGCGGGTTTTTTTGACAGATTGGTTTCCCTCGCTGGGGTTAAGCATATTTCTGTGTGTGTGTGTGTGTGTGTGTGTGTGTGTGTGTCTTTGTGTGGCTTTACTTTGCTTATTCTGCAGCTTAAAAATTGCTTGCGCAGACACCATTAAGTGCAGCGCTCCAGAGCCTTCCCTGAAGCAGAGGCGAGATGAACTGTTTATCTGTCTACTACAGTAGAAACCACACCCACCCTACTATTATCACGAGTAAGGCCCTGATGGAAGAAATTCTCCAAACTCAGTAAACAACGCTCAGGTTGCTCAGGTGAATCATCAAAGACACCCGAACCTGAGGGCCTCGAGTAACACACAAATCAAAATTACCGATGACTGTCTTTAGTAATCCAAAGAATAACTCATGTTTCCAGTTCCCAGTCTAATCTTGAGGAGATACATTTGAGGCAGTAGATCGTCAAAAGAAGTCACGGTGGTTTCTTTGTGTTGCCTGCTTTGTGCGACCGTCACTAGAGGTCAAGGTCTATTAGCAGCAGTCTTATCTCTTCCCCGACGTTTAGACTGCACTTAAGTAAATTAGAGGCCACAGTGAACGCACACTCCTGATCCATCCTTCCTCGAGTTCGTCCACCGTCCCAGTCTCTTCAGACTGCTCTGTATGACGTGAGGCCTGGGCTTCAGCCAACGTGTCCCGCATGGTTCATTTTGAAATGTAGAGCCTGCAGAAAGCTTGGGCAGCTTGGTAGCATACATGTATGTCACGGCGTCCCAGTAGGCATTTGAGATTTGGTCCGGAGATAATTCAGTTTTATCCAAAACATAGTCCTGAAATGTTCCCTTTTTCAAATGACCATTTTGACTAAAAACGTGTTTTCAGGAACCTTCTAAAGAACATTTGAGTGCCTGGTTCCAGATCTGGTTCCTGAGTCATAGTTTGTTCTTGTCCACTAAAACCTTATCAAACACTATATCATTGAAAACTCTGTTGGATGCATCCGTTTAAATGGGTTTAGATGTGTCATATTAGAATCAAGCTATAAATGGAGTGTATTGATGTTTTTAAGAAGTTTTACCTGCCGCACTTTGAGTTCTCCAATGTTGATGTTGACCTACCGATACCGTTTTACTTCACGTTAAGCAATTTGCAGGGATGTAGGGATTGGGTAGCGAGTGAGAAATGAGGCAACTCTTCACATCTTATCGTATCTTGTATTTCTTGACATTTCCTGCGTATTAGGAACTTTGGAGCTATACAACTGTGTGCAGAATCTTCCTAATTTACAATTTTTTTGTCTTGCACTATAGAATTTGCTCCTGAGTGCAGTGATTTTTATTTAACTATAGGCTCACGTGCTGACATGACTTGTTCAGCCTGCCAGAGCTGAAGGTAGGACTGACAGGCACTGACTCAAATATGTAAGGCTGCTTCAGGCAACAATACGCACTGGGAGGGCAAGCAATCTGTTCAACTATTTATCCATAAATTACTTCGTTAAGATCTTTTCATGTTGGCAGTTGAGTCATATATGAAAGAATTGTCAGTAGGAACATAATTCATCTTTTTTTAATTTACCAAAATTAAATGTGACTAGAAAGAAAAATAATGAGCAGAAGATATTTGAACTGTTGTAATGGTTTTTTTTTTAAATGCAATGACTGGCTCAGGCAGTTAGTTTCCCAGACAGCGAAAAGCATGTGAACTGCAGTGCTTGTGAAATAATGTCACAGCGCTAATATCGGCTGCTAAACATTAAACTGTAGGGCTCCATGGTGATGTGATCACAGACCATCCGTGACCTCTTGCCAGAGCTGCTGCCGGTCTGTACGCGCCGCAGCGGTCAACCCAGGCCAGCATTACCTCAGGAAGGAGATTTCGACTATGAAAACACCAGCCGTCTCCGCTGGCTGCCTCCAGTACAAACACTCCCAGGGCTGCCAGAGGGAGGTGGGGTGGCTGTGGGAGCAGAGCTGGGGCTGAAAGAACCGGGGGGACAGTGGCAGAGGGGGGACTGTTTGGGACTGTTCTTGTAAAGCATTGAGCACTACCAAAAGAAAAAGAAGCATGGTTGATCATCACGCTATTGGGGCTGATTGTGCAAGAGGCTCGGATTGCATCAGTGTGTGTGCAGTCTGCAGCTGCAAGTTACACATTTAGCACATTTTGTCTTTGACGCTGCTTTGACGTCTTTTCTCAGTATTACATCATTGACTTCAACATCATCAATGTGGTTTAGGTTGCAATCGATGTCACGATATCTTGAAACAAGGAAGTGCATGAATCTTAATCTGCTGATCTGTGATTGACTTGACCGTAACACAGCTTCATGGTTTCTCTCCTCTGAAGGAAATAAAGTAATATTACCCATCTTGTTGTTCACACACAGTGCAGCATGATGACCTGTGAACTGTGGATACGCAGCGTATCCTCTTACAGCGGTCCGTATCATATCCTACGAAAAGTTACTCTTCATTTTTTGGGTGTTTTCCTACGAAAGCCAGCAACAAATGTAAATTTCCGCTCGTTACATTTATAAGGTTTTGTCGGGTTAAACAAAACTACGGAAGTTACGTTTTATACTTTGTTTAATGTCATGTTTGATATACACACTTATTTAAATATGACATGAGGATGGTCTGGTAAGTTCACATCAAATATATCAGAAAGGTCATGTGATAAGCTGAGCTCTTTCGAGTTCGGATGCATTTATAACTTCTATCCGCTTACATTTTGCACAAAAATCAAGCTTTTGGTGTGTCGACCGTGAGACAACACACGTCTTTATCACGTTTATCGCCACAATAAACATCATAACTATTACATGAGCTTGTTAAGCTGCAGGATGAGTTTGTTTTTCTGATACAATAGTGTCTAAAAGCCCAGATGTCTATCAGCCAACTTAGAAAACCAAATGTTGGAAGTTCCTAACAACACATGTAAACAAAACCCGGACAAATCTGGAGATATTCACACTTCTCCAAACAGTTAGATTATTACCAGCGATGCTTGAGGCTCTCTATGAAATCCGTCGGCCACAGACGATGAACGAGCAGCGAGAGATATCGACAGCCAATGAATGGAGTCTCTGATGAGCTATGAGGTAGATGGTCAGAAGGGAGGAGATAGAAGGTTGCACTGATGTGTTTTGTCACTTCCCCCCATCATTTCTTCTACTTCCTGGGGTGCTGCAGATAACCAGCCCAGGTCCCGGTGTGCTTGCCAGCGATTGGCTGCAGCCGGCTTATTTACCTAGTAAGGCTTGTCTGATTGGCCCAAAGGGAGACAATGGCATGTGTAAACAGCCCCGGGGGCTCTGGACAGCCGACCGACACAGCAGTCCCTTTGTTAGTTGGGTAGCTACTCTAACTGTTGGCAGTCGCCGCATGCATGATCACACACAAGCACTCACTGGTTGCAGTTAGAGTTGGACTTTCATTGGGCTTTTTTAAAGCTGCCAATAAGCACTCAGTTGTGCCAATAATCAACACCTTTAAAAGTGATCAAAGTTAACTCACTTCTTCCATAAAGTGTTGGTAGAGTCAAAAATACAGCCCACTTATTAATTATTGAGTTGTCCTTCACTGGAATGGCACAAGTCGAGTGTTTACCTTGTGATTGTTGAGCAGGAGGGTAAAATGATCGCTGTGAGAACTTGTCAGATTTCTTTATGATGAGATTTGTTTTGGTGTCTGATAAGCCTTCAAACTCATGGATCTGTTTTTCAAACTGGACTTCCTGGATTCTATTTCACAGTCTCGTCAACACGTTCTCACCAACTCAACAAATACTGCCACTCTGTCACCCTTTAGGATCTGTACAACACACATCTGGCTGTCAACTAACAGTGTAAACCCATGCACGTCATTATCACACAGAGTTAGTATAAAGAACGAGATAGTCTTACAAACACAGGACTTTCACCAGGAGACCGCTGTTCATGTTCCCTGTGAAACCAAGTCAACGTTGACTTATTTTATGGTGGTTTTATGTCATTTCTGTACTTTAGAATTTGTAGTAAGCGTGGTACTAAGCCTAACTAAGTACTGTAGCTTTGTTGCATAAATAAACCTTAAAACAAAGTAAACCGAGGTTGAAAGTTAAAAGAAACTGTCGGCGTGTAAGGAACAGGTAATGTTTGTTTCCTGTCGACACAGAACTTTATTTTGAAAAGACACTGTTCATGTTACAAGCGGTAACAGACACACCGGCCGTGTCCAAACCTGAAGCTGGAGAACGCTGACTAAACGGCGGTATTTGACGAGTTGGGAGCGAGAATGTGTTGTTCTCGTAGTAGCTGTAGCAGAAAAAATTATTTACAATGTTTAGTGCTAATTAGTAAGCGTTAGCATGCTAACAAGCTACTCTAAGATGTCCAATCTGACTGCACACCTCATCTCTAGAAGTTACAGTTTATTTCTGTGTGAGATAAGAGAGACTTCTTTATCAATTCATTACATTTTGATGTATCAAACATAAGTTGCTGATCATGCGGTTCCCACTGTGGAGCCTGTGATGTGTTGACAACTTGATAAGCTGGATACAAAACAGACAATTCACTCCAGAACAGTTTTGCATCTAACAGATATGAGGAATAAGTCCAACAGATCTGGTGTGCAGTGAGCCGTGAGCTTCTGCATCTTTAAATGTGACTTTTCATGCCAAGAAGTGCTACATGGCAGATGTTTCTTTCTCGCAATTTTTTTTGTTTTGGCACGAATGGCAAGCCGATGCTTTAGTCTAAACCTCTTTGTATTATAAGGAAAAAATAACTTATTTTTTATGTATGTAATCGCGGAAGAAACAAGAAAAAAACTCTAGAATAGAGTTGCAAAAAAGTATGCAACGATTTAATGCTGCAACATCTGTCTTAAGAAAACAACTTCTTCCTCAGTTCATTGAGGTGATTAAGGCATGACTTGGCCCAGGTGTGAAAGGAGGGGTGCACTCTTCAAACACACCTTTGCAGATGGTGCCAAGATCATGTCATCAAACTCAGCATAGCTAATTCATGTCCCTTGGCACTGCAGCCAAATGAACAGAATACAAACACCTGTCCGCTCTACTTTTCTACTTTTCTGTTGATTTGTGACGCGGCTAAGAGGTGCCAGTCAGCCATCGGTCGGCCGCTGCTCGGGCTGTAAAAACCCCCCAGTGACAGTTTGTGGATGCAGGCCCATGCAAATGTGCTGCTTGCCACGGAGGTTTTTTTCGACAGGTGGGTTCCAGTTTCGCCCGAGGCCTGGGAGGGACGGCTGTCCGTTACACGGGGCCAAGCCGGGGACGAGGCAGTAAAACATGTCCTGAGAACCATGTGGTGCAGCAGAGCACATGCGAATACACTGCAGAGGTGCTGCACGGGGATCTGAGGGGAAACATTTGAGAAATAAGGGGAGGAGTTTCATTTGATTTGTATAGTATTTGTTCCTCTTTTGCTGATGAACTTTTATTTTGAGTGTTTTTTTGGATCGTCTACTTTAACTCAAGGTCATTTTACTTCTGCTCCAGGAAACTTCCAGAAAATAACTGTTTTTGCACGAGTGGGATCATTTGGTTCTCTTTTTTTTCCACCGTTACAACATATGTCACTCATGCAAACATCCATTCTCTGAAATATTCCTGGTTCCACTTCTGTTTAACCCAAAGCCTTCCCACCGGTTCCTGAACTCTTCCCTAAAACACGTCACCTCACACTCCTCCCGGCCCTCTCAGGTCGTCATTCATTCTGTCATTTGTACCTCACTTAGTGAACCTGCGAACTTTGTGCCCCCCCCCCCCCCCCCTATAACTCCTAGTTGTCCGTTAAAGCCATTTCTGAATCCTTGTTGCATAAATCAGAGAGAAAACAGAGACATAAGAGAAGGTTTGGGTGCAGATTGTTCATGTGCACTCATTCACATAAACACTTTGAGCATTCAAACTCATCTGTTGACGAATCTCTCATCAGCAGCAGGCTCCCAAGCCTGTTGCTATAGTCTGTGAGGGAGAGAGTGTGTGTGTGTGTGCGTGTGTGTGTGTGTGTGTGTGTGTGTGTGTGCGTGTGCGTGTGCGTGTGTGTGTGTGGGAGAGATGAGGGTTTAGGCACGTTGTCTGCTAGGCCGTCCAAGAAGCCCCAGGGCACCTCAGTAAAAGAGATAATTATCTTTTATCTGCTATGTTGTGACGGGAGATTATGGTTCAAATTTACGATTGTTAAGGAGACAATGCAACGCGAGGCTGCTCTTTTCAAAAGTAGCGAGGGGGTCTCGAACAAGTGAGAGAACTCCCACAATGCCGCGGCGGCTCATCCCTCATGTTTCAGGCTTCAGGTCTTTGGAAACAAAGGGACAGGATCAGAGCGACAACAGCCATTTACTTTCAAAAAGAACTATAGTAATCCTATAGTGTCTTTTGGAGGATGCTAAATAAACAGTATATTGTATGTTGCATGGTATCAAAGTGGAATTGAAAGAGATTGAAGATACCGCTGACTCCAATAAGATCCCTGTTAGCTCACTATGGAGGATAAAATACCCTTAAATTAAGCCTTAAAGACTGTATCTTCCTGCAGAGACATGGATGTTGGACTCCAAAGTGAATATATAGCATCTCTATCAAAGGTAAAGTAGTAGTTTGATGTGTCATAATAACATTCGTGTTATATAATGAAACTGCTGCAGTAACCTCTATGGCACCTTTAACGTTATAGGAGAAATATTTCATGTTTGATGGCAGCACTTGTGTGCTTTTGCTTAAAGGAGGAGTTTGAAATTTTAGGAAATACATTTTACACATTCTATTTCTCCACAACTCTTGTGTCTGTCCGTTAAACATGAAGTCAAAGCTGGTTAGCGTAGCATAGCATAGAGACTGGACACAAGGGGAAACCGTTAGCCTAGCTCAGTACAACAACAAGAGGGTGAAGACGACAAGTTTCAGGGTTTCAGAAGTTTCTAATGAACGATGCACTGGAAGGTTGAGGAAGGTTGAGGCGTTTTTTTTGTGTCTGTGAATGTCCCGAAAATGAATCCTTCAAACGGACTCTTCTCTTCTGAGAGTTAAATACTCACACAATGCAAATCTGAATGATAAATAACATAATGTACAGACTGATTCATGATAAAGAAAGCTTCATCCGTGCCTTTATTAAATGAATATACATTTGAAGTGCAACTATATCCGTGTTATTTAAGTGTCACAATACAAACTCGACGCTGTGACATCGACTGTCACAGACAGGACGAGACATCTTTATATTCTGGGTTTGAACTGTGGGACAGGAGAGGAATGGTTCACCCACATTGTGACAATTCCTCCGACACGATGACCCCCGAATCTGACCTGACCTCTGCTGACGGTGACTGCCGGGATGAAGATGGACTATTCCTTCGAGCCGATTACGCCAACAGATCTGTCATCATCCTCACCTGAAAGACGAGAGGCAGACGCAGGAAGAGAGAGAGACAGACGGAGAGAGAGAGAGAGAGACAGGAGTAAGTGGTTTGTGACGACGATGATGGAGGAAAGAGGAGAAGAGATCACGGAGAGTTCCTCACCTGAGCCCGTTGCTGCACATCCAGTCACCCTTGGCAGACGTCCACCGCCAAACACCAGAGGGGGGGGAAGAAAAGGTCAGCCAGAGGCCATGGGGTCCCACAACGGGGCAAAGCACTCCTCAATCCCTCTGTACACACACACACACACACACACACCATTCCCATTCTCATTCCACATGCCCCGTTGACCTCACTGTTAAAACACAGGAGCAAATCTCCCGATTGGTCACAGCGGCTCAGAAACAAATGACGACCACATACCTAACTTCTGCATGGCCCTTTTTTTCTGCGGCAGCTGCCGGCTTTGGCAATCCGCTTGTCCAAATATATTCCGATATTGGAAATGTGGTTCCCAACAGCGGTAGGTAGGGGGAAATCTGTTTGAGTCGCGTGGAACAACTAACGCGAGGATCGACTTTAACGAGAAATAAAGAAACCCATCTGATGAACTTGTGCCTCGATCACACCAATGATACCACAACGCAGTGGGTGTTTTCCTTCTTCTTGACATAAGCGCCTCGGTATTTACTCCCGCAGCCCGTCTGGGGAAGTTCATGTGGATGTTATGAATCCCCAGAGTGTGCACCTGCATTAGGATAAAAGGCTGAATGTCTTTGTTTGGGATGTTCAGCGGGCTTCCACAGGTACCAACCCGCTGAAGAGAAGCGGTTCACAGAAGTCTCACGGTCACACTACAATCACCGGCGCTCACTTCTGATTTGTTGTGGATCTTTTATTTCAATCTGGTAACACAGCAGAGGCCCAGCAGCAGCTTTGTTGTTCAGGTCCACTTTAACCTTTTATGCATTACGTGTTTGTTTTACGAGCTTTTTAAATTGATTTCATTTTTGTCTTTCGAAGCCCAGGACCCATGTTGGATTTATTAGTTTTGTGACTAATATTACAGCAGTCACATGTAAAGCCCTTTGAACTGCATCACCCTGTATGGCAGCATGGTTTCCTCTCTCTCAGTAACAGCAGTGTATTGTCTGTTTTCTCCCCCCCCCCCCCCCCCCTTACTGCTACATGTCACATGTGGACGGTGCTGCATTGTGGTCACTTTTTCTTTGCGGTCTCAAAACCCAGAACCGTGTTGAGTTCCGTGTGCTTTGGGAATCCTGAGCAGAGCTGATAACTTCCAGGTTGCCCGACTAAAAAGAGTGTCTGCATAGAATGTGGAGGTGGAGGAAGCTCCAGACACTTTGTGGTCGATTCGGTGGTCGAAACCATCGGAGTTCCTCTTATTTTGCCAGCTGAATCATTTCTCAGCAGCAGACGTGATGCAGTCAGCGACACGTTCATTAATTCACAGAACTGTTCTAGTTTTGTGTTCATTTTAAGGATGAGACGTATATATCAAAGGGAAATTACAGAAATGATTTCCTGATGAGTCGTCCTCACTGAATGAATGCTAGGTGTTTGATGTGTGTGTGTGTGTGTGTGTGTGTGTGACGGTCGGTGTGTTTATGTGTCGGTAGGATGAGACAAAAGCCCCTTCAGCCCGCGGTGCCTGGCCTCTCTGACCCTGCCATTTGATTTGTTCCTCCATCGGCTCTGTTTATTTCTGCTCTTCCTGTTTGTGCTCAGCTGACCGTACGAGCTGTTCCTGTGAATGCTGGGTAAAAACATAAACGATATATATATATAAGGCGGGGTGTTGCTGGTTGTGGTTGTGGTGGGGTAGGGCGGGGCAATGTGTCAAAGATCACACGGAGCAGGAGGAGACAGAAAAGACGGCTCTCGACCACAGTGCTAACATGTCAACAGAGATTAAACTAGTTTATTATTTTCAAAGAGGAAAAAAAATTACGAAACAAAAAAGCAGTCATATTTTACACTAGTGATTATTATTAAATTTTTACAACCATTCAGTCTGCATAACATAAAGAAATAATTCTACATCTTTGTTTATTTCGTATTTTTGGTACTCTGATTTATACATACAAATAACAAATACAGGAACTTTTTTCACAATGCATATAATCTGTGGGCAGGAAGAAAGTCTTTCAGGTGAACACATTGTGTGTGTGCGTGCGTGCGTGCGTGTGTGTGTGTGTGTGTACGTGCACGCGTCAACACAAACCAATTGCCCGAGACCTATAGCACATCCAAAAGTAAAAACAAAAAAAGAAGAGACGTCATTTCAGACTCTCTGCAAACTTAATGCAACACAATTCACGCAGGCGAAAAACCGAGGCCTGCCCTTTCTCAAGAGTCTCCTCACCTCCTCCTCCCTTGTTTCCTTTCCTCTGGGACTCTCCTCCCTCGTCTCTCCTACTCGTACCCTTCTCGTCGTTAGCTGCCCAGGGGCATGTTTCCTTTTTTATTTTTCTCACTAAATTAAAAAGTCTTCATTAAATGTACTGTATTTCATACAATTTGTACAAATATATTCAACGTGTGTCTCTCCTCATCTCCAGCGTGAGGAGGAAGAAGAAGATGAAGGAAGGGGAGTGTGTGTGTGTGTGTGTGTGTGTGTGTGGGGGTGGGGGGTTCCTGTTACACAGGTGCAAAGTGAAGAGAGGCGGGGTTAGGGTGAGGTCGTTGTAAAAGTTTTTTCAATGTTCTTGTGATGTGGAAAAAAAATGGCTTTTTGTACACAAATGGAGCTCCTTGTGGTGTGGATCAGCTGGGAGGGCAGCCTCAATGTGGCGGTGGTGGCGGCGGCTTGAGGAGAAAATATTCTTTCTCTCCCTGGTTGGAGGGAAAGCAAAATCTCCCCCCCCCCCCCCCCCCGGAGGCCAGCGCGCCAACGGTCAAGTCTGCAAAGCATTCACATTGCAGAGGTACACTTTGATTTTATAAAAATAAGATACAACTGAGGACAAAGGAGCCGAAAGCCTGCTGATCTCGCGCCGCAGCTTGGTGATGGTGGGACAAAAGGGGGGAGGGGGGGGGGGGGGCTGGGGTCGGAGGAGCAGTTCATTTGTCTTTTAGGATATGGAAGCAGAGGTACCGAGGGATGTGGTGGTGGTGGTGGTGGTGGTGGTGGGCGAGGCCGAGGGCGCTGCGCGGGGTGAGGCCTAACCCATGGCTGTGACCATACTGGAAGGGTGGTGGGGGGCGAATGAGAGGCCGGAGGAGGGGTGCATGGGTGTGGGGGTGCTCAGCATGTGGCCGGAGTGCGAGAAGGGTGGGAATGAGGACATGTGGCGGGACAGGGCGGCCGGGCTGAAGGAGCTGCTCTTGTCCATCAGGCTCTTGGAGTAGTCGTCCATGCTGTCTTGGGACTTTTTGCTCTTCTTGGACTTGCTGGACATCTTCCTGTTCCTGGTCTGGATGCCTTCCTTCTTCATGGTCAGAGGTCGGTTGATCTGCTCTCGAAAGGAGACAGAGAAGATGGCAGATTAGTATTTTGTCGCAACGTGTGCGCTTCTTTTTAAAAAAAAGAGATCGTGGGTCCGTTTACATTAAGCAACACAATAATAATAAAGAAAGAATCCTTTAAGTGAAGGGAGTTTCAAAATAAGACAGAAGATGTGGCACAATCTGAGCTTTTAGTTTCCTCTTTAGATTCTGGGGTTTTGGGGACACATAATGATATATAATGGAGTCCCATTACGGGGCAAATCTAATTGTCCCATCCTGAAACGGATGATTGTTTACATACTCTTTGTGTGTGTGTGTGTGTGTGTGTGTGTGTGTGTGTGTGTGTGTGTGTGTGTGTGTGTGTGTGTTGGGGTGGATTTAAATGTTGATTCATTTAAGCTGAACTGTATCTGAGGCTGCCACCGTGCCAGAGAGACAGAGAGAAAACGGGGAAGAGGTAGAGAGAGAGAGACTGTGTGCAGAAACGGAGACGGGGAAACGGTCTGGCAGCTAACGTCGACCACAGAGACACATGGCCACGGCGACCGCCGGTACTCGGCCAAGTCCTCCTCTCCACCTTCCTCCTCCTCCTCCTCCTCCTCCTCCTTGACCGCGTGGCCCGTCTCCTGGCCAAAACGGGGCCACAGCTGCCATATTCCAGCGAAGGTTTAGCCGAGAGCTGGATGATGGAATTCAGGGCCGGATTACGAGGAGAGAGGTGGACGAGGCCGACTGGCTTCCTGATCTCGGGGGGGAAACGGGAAGCGGGAGGTTCTCCTCCCGTCTTGAGACGCTTGCCCACTTTCTTCACCGGCTCTTTAAGCAGAGCGGCCCAGATGATCGGTGGAGGGCAGAGATCTGTGGTTTTGATGTGGGTGACTCTCTCTGCCTTGCTTCCAGCTCTGAAGGCCACGCTACGCGCCCCCCCCCCCCCCCTCAGCGCTCTTTAAAGCTGAGACGTCTACCGTCTCGCAAGAGGGAAGAAGCCCCGGGCCCTCCGCCGCCTCGGCACATCAAACAAAGAGCCGAGCCAAGGCGTTTGAGTCAATGACCGCCGCAGAAATACGCAGTGCAAGCCCCTCACATCCTCTCTCCCCCAAACACCGGCAGCTAACCACCAGAACCCCCCCCCCCCCCCACACACACACACACACACACTCCTGAGCAGAGGTGTCAAAGACAAACACTTCAGTCAGACACGAAGAAGATGAGAAAGACATCTTTTCACACGCGGTGACTCAAACCCCTGATTACTAAAGATTACTGTCTGGTGTTTACAGGTGATAACAAAGCCTCGTGTTTGTGGCAACTGTTTTTTGTTTTCACAAGTGTCTCATCTCGACTCAGGTGTTTTTCGGCACACATGCAGGCGAGCGAGGACTTCGCTAAACTCCCCGTGAAGAATGTGGAATTTGTTTCAAAGGGAGCGAGCCCCAACACAGAAGTCCGGATTTACCCTCAAATAAACTCCCAATCTACGCCGAGGGTCGGGGTCAGTTCAGATGCTAATCCTGGTCCCAATGTGTTCCTGCAGCGCCTATAGCTATCTGCCAAAAGTAACAAGGGGAAATGATTTAACAGGGAGCGCTTGCGTGACAAGCAGGGCAGCAGAGCAGGATACTCTTCCCCTGACACACAGGGAGGGGGGGGGGGGGTATATGCAACCTCTATGGTTGTCTGAGAGAGGTGAAAATATTACCTGCATGTGGCCTCAGAGCAGTTAGCCTGCTTCTTATTATTATTAGTTTCAGCCACAATGGCTGTTTGATTAAAAGTGACAGCTTTGTGCACAGGAGAGGAGAGGAGAGGAGAGGAGAGGAGAGGAGAGGAGAGGAGAGGAGAGGAGAGGAGAGGAGAGGAGAGGAGATGAGATGAGAGGAGAGGAGAGGAGAGGAGAGAGATAAACGAGTCCCTGGGGTTTTCAGATTGAGGATGTGAAATGATGTGGTGAGGACTAACCAAACCCCAAAACGAATCAGGCGGATTGGTGGTCAGAGGGGGGGGACTCAGAGTCCCTGGCGCGCGTGGAACCAAAAGGCTAGAAATAAGAAGAAAAAAAAAAATCGGCCTGGAAATTAATCGAATTTTAATTAAGCCCCCCCCCCCTTCTTTAATATTCAAAAGCAAGGCGGCTGCGGGCTTAGTTCACTTCGGTCTTATACATTTTAGATTCGCACTTACTGCCAATAAATCATATTAATTCTACAGTATTTGTTATCGCCGTGCCCCGGAAAGGCTCTGCAGGGACGAGTCCGATCAAATATTCAGAGGAAGAGGAAGAGGAAGAGGAGGAGGAGGAGGGGGAGGAGGAGGGAGGGAAAGGTGGCCGGCAGGACGTGATGAGGAAGACGTAACGATGGAGCTGAAGCGGTGCGCGCTCTGACTTGTCGGTATGACTTCCTATGGAAGCTTTATTACTTACATTGTGCAGTTTGTAGTACAGGCCGCAGGCGTTACACACCGGGTCCCCGTTGGCGTTCCTCCGCCACAGCGTCGTCGTTGTCGTCTGGCAGTTTGCACACGACGTCCCCGCCCGTCTGGCCGCGGACTGCACGACACAACAAACAAGGAGGGAGAGAGGCCAAAGAACGTCACATGAGCACGTAATGACCCAATCAACAAGCAGCTTTATTCTGACACGTTTAACGCCGAGATTCATGGTGTCATTTATTTTAGAAAGCACTGAGATGCAGATGGAAATCGGGCGTTTTATTTGGAAATGTAGCAACTTTCGGGGCTCTGAGCCAAGATGTAGCTCAGGAGGTTAAATACATCAAGATAAATGTGGTCTTTTATGGTGTCTTTGTGTCATGGCAGCCCTGTATACATGGCGCCTTACATCTCTATAAATGCAATAAAGAAAGTATTTATTTTCTTTCATTGCAGATTGAAAGCATTCTTTATTTTCACTCATGTGCATTGTGTAAAGCTATTTAAAACCCGTGTAGGTCAATAAAGGCTTTATTCTGACTGTGCATACACTCTTAATGTCCACCCATAGGAATTCATATTCTGCATTCAGTGCAAGCTAAAAAAAATAGTTTCAAATAAAGACAGAAATAGCAAAAACAGAGCTGCTTTCACTCGAGGCTAAAAATAGAGCACATACCTCGTGGAGAATAAATATTTACAGAAGACATAAAGAGCAGTGGCTTGAAATGGGAGAGCTATTAAATCTGATTAAATCCCCCCCCCCTCCCCTTAAAGTTCGTCTTTGTGTCACGAGGGCTTGTTTTAAACGTCGACCTCGTGACGTTAAACAATAGAAGTGAAGATGAAGGGCCTGAACATATAGATTCAAACACGGGACATTGTGGGTAGAAAATATGAATACATCATGCAGTGAAATGAACCATATGAGCATATAATTGCACGCCAATTAAAAGCATAATAATGGAAAAAGAAAAAAAGGTGGATATTTTTAGCTCCGCTGCAGGCCACCACACAGTGAAAGTCATGTCTTCCCGTGGATTTAGCTGCCTGTCTCGCGGCCCAGCTCGCTGCAGTGGCTTGACATTGATGTTATAATCTCTAAAAAAACAATCAATAGACAGGTGACCGCAAAGGACACACGTAACGTAAGGGACTACATTATCTCGGGGAGGGATTTCCAATTATACACACGTGGTGGCCTAATAACCCCTGCTGCTGCTGCTGCGAATAACCAATCAGATCGGAGGAATAAGCCTCTTTAAATCCATATATGATGTGTTTTATGTCTGCTTCTGATATTTACTTTCATTGTATTTTATTCTTTCACCCTCTTGATTTTTTTTTTTTTTTTATTACGCCAATTCACCAAATCCTTTAATAACTTCAACTTATCTGCCATTAAAACGTTAAATATGAGCAGACAAGATATGAGTTGGTCGGTGTGATTAATTATTACACAAATGGTCCTAAATCCTCCTCTGATGTCTTTGGTCTGGCCTATAAATAACGGTTTTTTTTTTGCCCTCTATAAATAAAAAACGACCAGGTCAAATGTTGCGTGGCAATTACCCACCTGACCCGCGTATTTTAAGGAGAGATTCTAACACTAAACAATCTCAAGTCGTGACTCTGTGCTGGCCTGGCTCGGACTCTATGTTTTGACTGGGGAAGCGGGCTGTTGTTAAAAGCGACTTATCTGCGCTGCTCAGATATCCGGCAGCCCTTTCCTAGGAAGTCAGGTTTTCACATTAGAGGCGAGGTGGAGGAGAGAAAAAGGTCCAGAGCTGGACTGGACGGCCATCTTTGCCTCAAGAGATTTTTTTTTCTTTTTCTCTTTTTCATAAGAAGGCATGGGGGGGGGGGAACTCATCTAAAGCTCGCGAGAGGGGCTTTCCCTAAAAAATAACTGCAAAAAAAAAAAAAGCTCCACCTGAAGCAATCGTAAGAATTGCAACAAATGTATCCTAAAATACTAGAATGTCAAAATAATGTTCATATGATGGAGCTCATTGTGCGGTTTGTTTGAATGCAGGCCTGCAGCCACAACTCTTTAACGGAGGCAATGCATCTCCAAAATACACATACAGGCCTATTGTTTAAACAGAATACTGTGAATCAATGACAATTTTAGCAAATAAAAAATAGCATCGTCATTGCATTTATTAAAAAAAAAAAAAAAACTGTGCAGTTTTTTTCTATGGTAGTATCTGAAAACAGAGACCTGCACTTGTCGAGTCAATTTCCTGCAGCTAATAGGCCTACTTCTTCCTGGATAGGGGAAAAACAGAGAGAGAGACGGAAATGTCATCAATAGAGAAATGTGGTGGAGACGTACCAGCCGCCGCTTGGGTTTGATGAGAGGGCGATTCTGCCCGTTCATCTTGTGATAGAGTCCGCAGGCGTTACACAGATAGTGACCCGTACCGTCCCGCCTCCACAGCGGAGTTGACGTGGCCCCGCAGTTCACACACTCTCTACCTTCTGCAAGAGCCAACACACGCACACGCACACGCACACACACACGCACAGAACATGGAGACAGTGCCCAGGTCAGTTGGTCCTTAAAAATAATTGTTGAATGTAAATTATGTTGAAAACAGAAAAGGTTGTGGCATTTTTTTTTTTTTGTTATAAAACATGAAATAAAAGCATCAACATCAATTACAATAATGTAACATTGCAAATGATTTCTACTGCAGCAGTAGTAGTGTTATTTATAACACACACACACACACACATACACACACACACACACACATTACACACACGTGGTAGGTGTTGGTGGTGAACACAGCAGTTGTGTTAAGGTCCATGAGGTAGATTTTATTTTCAATAAATCACAAAATCTTCAATGTGTCCTGTGACAGGATTCTCGAAGCAAAATGCACTTTGGTCCTTGAGAAATAAAAATAAAAGAATCTAATAGATCAGGCCTTCTTCTTTCTTTCATCAGTAAATCTCTCATTTTGATAATAATTATTATTATTAATAATAGTGTATGTATAGCATGTCTTTTAACAGGCGGTGTCCCTTGTTTTGGGGTGATTGAGATGGTGTTCATGTTTGACTGGCTCTTCTCTAGTGACACCGACAGGTGAGACGCGCACTAACAGTTTGATTATGAACGGGCCTGAAACTGAAACAAGGGCGCTGCAGCCACAGTCGGATTATTTGAAAGCAGAGACTCACACAGGGATTTTTGTTTTGTGCAACGCCGAGAGCATTTTGCATTTTCATGCAGCCGCACTTCCCCTTTTTTTCTGCGAGATGCAAAAACACAAAGCTCGACTTCTTCACACAGAGAGAGAGAGAGATGCATCAGTCCGGGTTGTGCCGCGTTTTGACGCGACAGACATGAAGTCTCCTTGACAAGTGTGAAGTTGAAGTGTGTGTGTGCGCACGCACGTGTGTGTGTCTTTTCTGTTGCTTAAATCAAACAGGGATTGTGCAGAACAGGCATCCGCGATGCAGATTCTGTGTGTTGCACACGGTGCGTTTAGGTTTCCAGAGAAATGAAGTTTACACCACGCGCACTGCGCACTGGTAACCTCGTAAAAAACGGGAAATACTCATCAGATCGGGAAATATCTTAAAACGCATATTATCTCACATTATCCTCGAATTAAAAATCTTTATTTGCATTAAGTGTGTGATGTTGAATAATCCCGATGATATGCATCAACTAATCCACTGTTTTCTATAGCCGCTGATATTAATCTCATTACAAGAAAAACTGCTTTTCAGCAACCTTTAAAATAATTACCCCCGCGCTCACAATTTATAAAATATCTCCCCACACTCGCTCTCTCTCCCTCTTTCCCTCCCTCCGCGGTTCGTGCACTCTGCCACGGCGACGGCTCGCCCGCTCTTTTCCCTGTGAATGAACGAGCAGCATCCGGTGCTCTACCGCTGGGTAAACAATGCAACTGTGGCGCGCACTGGTCTGACAGTAATGGGATTATCTTAAACATATAAACGGGGCGACACAGCCCAGAGAGCTGGCTTCCCCTCTGTCTCTGTGTGTGTGTGTGTGTGTGTGTGTGTGTGTGTGTGTGTGTGTGTGTGTGTGTGTGTGTGTGTGTGTGTGTGTGTGTGTGTGTGTGTGTGTGTGTGTGTGTGTGTGTGTTAGTAGAGGAAGAGGAGAAAAAACGACCTAAATTAATCTAAAGCTTTCAACTCTGAACTCTGTTGAGGATTTTATTTTAGTTGAGGGAAAATATCCAATGAAGTCTGAGAATTAAATAGTTTTAAATTGTATTCTTCTAATTTGTACTCAATGTATTTAATCTGTTTATAATACATTTATTTATTTGAACGTTTAATTTAAAGTCGATTCATATTTATATTATTATTATTGTTGTTGTTATTGTTGTTCTTATATATTGATATCTTTAAATAATTTTGTTATTTTTTAAAACGTGTTTTATTATTATATCTATAATTATTATCAGGCGATGAAATAAAGAGCTTTGAGGCATTTGAATGCGCCTCTTTAGAGTACAGGTCGACCTGTATGGCCTTTAGCTCCAAAAAAAAAGCGCTTGTTCATGAGTGAGAGGGATGAATGAGCTGCTCATGGGAATTTTTTTTTTAGTATGAGATTAAACATGGCTGATCATTTAAGGCTGCAAATCTGGGGAATAATGTTAGATCAAAAGGGAATGTAATAAAGCGCAGCCTACCTGAACAGGACCTTGCTTTTGGTCTTGTTTTGGAACCATAACTAGAAGATGACCCACCTATCAGGCTACTTGGTGGGAAGAGGCCTGGGCCGTATTCGGGGACATAGGATGGGTATGTGGCGATGGGGTGGTGGTGGTGGTGGTGGGCAGAGGATGACCCTGCTCCGATTGATGCCACGCTCCGGCTGTGAGCAGACTCCAGTTTCATACTCTCGGCCAGGGTCACCTGGTACTTTATGCACTCTTTATCCTCCTGCCGCCCGGAGCTGGTCCCCGGGGTGGATATGCCCGGGTCCGGGGACACGTCTTTCGGCGGGGTCGGGGGAAACGTGAAGAGGTGCGGACTGGAGTGACCGGTGGACAGGGAGGAGGAGGAGGCCGAGGGGTAGACGGACAGGCTGGTCGGGGAGCCGTGGTGCAGGGGGTTCTTGGGGAAGGGGCTCAGGTTCCAGGGAGAAGTGCTGTGGTGCGGGGCGATGCCTTTGCTCCCCTCCAGCCAGGGCAGAGAGCCGTGCAGTAACGAGGGACGGCACACCTGGCTACCTGGGGCAGCACAGAAACACAAGAAACCATCAACAACCTGACCTCAGTCCGCAGCCACCATAAAAACACTGCCAGTAGCTGTAGGCCTGAACACACACTGAAAGATGAAACACGAGCACACATTTACGCACTGATTTGCCAAACACGTTTACATTTTATTATTAATATGCAACACAGCGATTGAATTTGCCTCGAGCTGCTCTTTCAAACAAATATTTTCCATCGAGATTGTGCTGCCGTCTAGAACTCATCGGATCCCCTCTCATGCAGAGAAAACGAGTTTCGTGTGGCCACGCACGAGCACGATTCTGCCCCCTTTTTCGCCTTCTCCACTAAACAGGCCTTCGTGCGACTGAATACTTGTAAGTCAGAAAGCCTCCGAACAAACCGCGTCGTGATGGACGGCTGAGGAAGTTAAAGTCTACAATAAAGGGAACTCCACAAATGACTACGTGCCTGTGAATGGCACACATTATGATGGAGATAATTATTGTGCACGCGCTCAGAAGTGAAAACATGCTACCGAACGTTCCCAAAATATTCTCTTTTCTTTAAATACGTCTGTGCCAACACGTCTATTTGTTTAACTCAAAAATCGATTGGTTTGGGGGGCGAAAAAAACAAATTACGCACGGGCTATTTGAAAAACGTCTGACAGCTGAATGTAGTATTTGTGTTCGTGTTTGTGAAGTTCAGAATGTCACATAAGCGGAGGACAGAAACCAAAGACAAACTGGAGGTAAACCATCCGTATTCACGGCGTGGTTTCACGACACTTTACGCTCTCAGGTTTTTTAAGACGAAGTCAGCTCAGGCCAAAACCGAAACCCGGTCTGGATCCCAGTCAGATAATACAAATAATTCCAAACGCAGTGACAGTAATTGAGTATCTCCTGCGGGGAGGGGAGTCCATTACGCACAGGGATCCAACCCGGATAATATGCACATTATTAAATAAAAGGCCTAAAGAGGCCGTTTACTTACTGTGTGGAGGAGGAGGGTACCTCTGGACGGCTCGGACAGAGTTTCCATAGTACGGAGAGACGTGGTTCCCCTGTGCGTCGATATTAAACAGTACATCCACATCGTCAGCGAGCTGATACTGCGAAGGGTCCATGTATGAGTGGCCGAGGCCCGGGTGATGTGAGCCGGGATGCTGCTCGTTCAACACCGCGGGATGATGGCTCATCCAGCGTGGCTGGTCCGCACTTACTTCCATCGCTTTGCTTTTTTATTTTTCTTCTTTTTTTTCTCTTTAGTAAATGTTCATGCGCGGCGACGCAAACTGGTACAAGTCAAGATAAGAAAGAATCAGTCCCAAATCCGTGTTTCTTTTCTTGGGGGGTTAAATCCACAGGTTCCGCGCTTGCTTCCGATCACCTGGAGACAGAGAGGATAATTGAGTCTTATTTTCTCCAAATTGTTCACATGCAGCACGAATAAAACAGACTTAAATGAATTCACCCGAGTTTTATTTTTAACAACAACAAAACAAAGATATTTAAACACGAAACATACCCCACATTGCAAATGCAACAAAAGGTGTTTGTCATATAAATACGTCCAAAATGGAATCCAGTCCCACGAACAGAGTTCCTGAACTTCTTCCTCTTACGAAAAAAAACCAAACAAAAAAAACACAATGTCAGTGTTTCAGCCCGGCTCAACAAGTATGCAGGGTTTCTGTGCGGGCGCAGGGCTCGTTTGCAGCGGGCGGCTTCACTGCACACTGACCAGCACCAGCGAGTTAAAGTCACTGATCAAATCTCTGTTTGTGCGCAGTTGTAGCCTCTCCATTAACTCCGCTCCCCTCTCTCTCTCTCTCTCGTCTGTGTGGCTGCTGCTCGCTCAACCTTGCTTTACCTCTCTCTCTCTCTCTCTCTCTCTCTCTCTCTCTCTCTCTCTCTCTCTCTCTACAGCTCCCCCTTTTTTTTCTCTCTTTTTTTTTTTTACAGTGAAGGCATTCTTTCAGGATGGCGCCAGGCAGCTCAATGCTTGCAGACAGCTGTGGCGCGACGCAACTTAAGGAGGGTCTGTCAGTGTCATCAGTTAAGGGGAGGGGCCTGTCCTAATTGAATATAACGTGAGCCAGGAGGGATGCAGAAGTGCTGCAAGATTTCTTTATTTTTTCAATGACCTTGCCAATATATATATATTATTAAAATGGAGATCGTTTTTTTTACTTAGGCCTCATGAATCTTTACACCCAATATTTATTATGCATGTAAAAAAAATACAATTAAACATCCACCTCTCATAAAAAGCATCTGAGCCAATGAATTAAAATAAAAGCAGTACAAAAATGAATGATTTGTGGCTCTTAAAGTCTGCCGTAGAGAGAAAAAAAGAGGCTGCAGCAGAGCCTGTTGCTCCGGGCCAATGGCAGGTTGCAGGACGTTTATACGCTCTTAAAATTTGTGACAGTGCGTCCTCTCGCGGTGACAGGCGCATTATTCTAATGGCAGATCCGAGTTGAGCCGATCTCCTCACCGTGAAGCGGGCGCGCGGACAAGGACGCCTGAGAGACTGAGCCTCCTTAAAAAATAAATAAAAATTAGAAAAAAAACTAATGTAGGCCTTTACTGTTTACTGTCTGTCAGTTAACTCACCAATATCTGTGCAATAACCTCCTCTCAGACTGACAAGCAACAATGGCTCATGTCATTATTTATTCAAAACAGTGCATTCAATGTAACACGATAGCGCGCGCAGGGAGTGATTCACCCAGCCTCGCTTTTCATCTTTTTTTCTCCTTCAAGTTGAACAGATCATTTAAAGAACAACCTTTCACCCCCCTTCTAATTCAGAAAAGGGATTCCTCTATGTTCAGTGTCACGCGGTGTTCACTCCATCGCGCGGCAGAAAGTGAGCTTCTCCTCGGGGAAGTATTTTATGTCTGAAAGGTCCAGTTTGGCTTCTCCATATTCTCACTGATTGGCAGTGTGTGATAGTAGAGTGTGTGTGTGTGTGTGTGTGTGTGTGTGTGTGTGTGTGTGTGTGTGTGTGTGTGTGTGTGTGTGTGTGTGTGTGTGTGTGTGTGTGTGTATGGTGGGGGCAGCCGCGGCGACGCCACTGGATGTGACGTCACCGCGGTGTGTAAAAAAAAAAAAAGTCAGGAAATGAACCCCCTCCGCGGCGCAGCGGGAGCGCGCACGCCCTTGCACCACGTAGGTATCAGCAGCAGCAGCAGTATTCTGTGACGGAAACATCAGGTAGGGTCGGTTCAATGTGGGGGTTGATGCCTCCGCACCAACAGGCATAAAAATAGTCCGATAAAGATTGTATTTTAATCATTTTAAACACAAGGCCGCGCGCTCAGGTGACGACTCCAGTTTGTGTTTTATTCGACTAATTCCCAATGTATCCCCCCCCCCCCCTTTCTTTTGATATCGAGGCTGTTCTCAGCCGGGCGCGTGGGAGCACAGGCTGAGCGAGACTTGGCAAAGCGTCGTTATTTTCCCTTCTCCAGGATAGACCTACCTGGAGAGAGAGGGAAGGAGGGGGGGGGGGGGGGGGGGCGTTCCGCACTCAGGAAAAACCTGAGACTGAACTTGGATGCAAACTGCTGTAGCTTCCATTGTCAAGCTGTCAGCGGACTCGTGTAATTATCCTCTTGAAAAGTCTCGCGCAGCCATTATCCACAAAGTGCCCGTTATAGGTGCTCAGAGGCAACACATGACGCTGAATGTTGCCTAAAATCCCGATTATGTTTTTTTTTTTGTATTTTTTTGTTTTGTTTCTTGACTGGATGTATCCAAGCTTAGAGAACAGGACATGGAAGCCATCCCATGACTTGATTCCCAAGCCTCGGTGTCAATAACGCTGGAGCTTATTCAGCACCGGAATAAGACATGGCTCGCTTAAAAGAAAAAGAAAGTTGTCATTTATAATCCCCCCCCCCCCCCCCCCCCCAAACAAAAAAAACCTGTCTTCACGGAGGGACAGATAGTGATAGTGGCTTCACTTCCCTTTTTCTCCGCCACTGTGTCGAGAACGAGCCCCCTGCGTTGGTCTGTTTTTTTAAGTTAATGGCCTACAAATAGCAGCGCTTGTTGTGCGTAAAAGGTTGATTCACAAAAGCCGGCGAGGGGCCAGTTCGGCTTTTGATGACAGAGATATGTGATTATGTCAGACGGCTCTGATTAAAATCAAGACATGGCACAGTTTCTTTCTCTACATCGAGGCTGAGAATTTAAGACACGAACGGATTATTCCATTGCCAGTGTGGAGGATGAAATGTTTTAGATAACGTCTGTGTTTGTGTGTGTGTGTGTGTGTGTGTGTGTGTGTGTGTGTGTGTGTGTTTACTTTGTTCCCCCCCCCCCCCCCCCCAACTTCCTGTGTGTGACCTCATCAGCAATCACAATCATTGTTTTTCCTCATAAATAATAATTTCCTTCCGTCAGCTGATGAATCAGAGGTCAGGGAGATTAAAATCACACAACAATAATAATACATTATAATAGTAATAAAACACCACCAGCCTACTATACTCCAAGCTTAGACCAAATGAGGTAATAAAGAAATAAAATAAAGGTTTTGCTATATTTATTTTAAATAGCAGCACATGTGAATGCTTTTTAGAAACAAGAGGACAAGAGAAACTATTTTACAATGTTAATAATTAAATGTGTGTGTGTGTGTGTGTGTGTGTGTGTGTGTGTGTGTGTGTGTGTGTGTGTGTGTGTGTGTGTGTGTTACTATTTCACTAAGGCATCAAAAGCTTTGTTATCTGGGAGCCATTTTTTTTTAAACTGTCCAAATAATAAGCCACTATAGCCTTTCATATTGATAGTAAAAATAAGAAGTAAAAGTAAAAATAAATAAAATGGCGAAAATACAACTGAAAGGATTTATATCTATAAAGAATGAAATAAAGAATAAAAAGAGTGTAACGCTGTACAACAATGGAGATGTCCAGTCACTGATTGAAACTGCTACAGGCGCGAGCCATGCTGTATAATACTGATACATATATATATTACTGGTTAGATGCTCTTGTATATACATTTTGAAACTAGGTTAACGAGCCTTTTTGTTACAGTTCTTACCCCCGTGAGTCATGTGTCACCTTTCTAAAGTCTTTTCAAGAAAAAGCTGCTTCTGTTATTCAGTCAGCATGTGAACCAACTCGGCTTCTTAGAACAAAACGAGGGCGTCAAATTCTGCTTGTCGAGCGCGTGAAACCTGACGTGGATTTCCTAGAATGATTAAAATGAGAACCATATAGGCTGGAGGACGAATCTGCTTTTTCTTCGAGTGTAGAAAAAAAAAAAACCGAAGTAGCAGTTCGTATTTTGTGTCATTCAAAAACAAAACGGTCTGCCAATAGACTGACTCGCGATGCTTATCAGTGTCTATATCGCCTCGCGCCAGACGCACTGATGTAATCTTTCATTTAGCGTACAGGGCCTTTTCACCTCTTAGCCTCTGGATCCCCGACAGAAACAAAGTCATTCATAAATTCAGCTAATTTATTAATTCTGGTGTAAACATGACAGGTTATTAAATTGACTGAAATTAAATCAGAGCTCAGAATTCACCCACAATTGTAAAGCCTCTCATAACAAAACAAAACACACAAAACAAATCAAATGTACCTGCTGCCCCTCTTTGTCACGCTCAAGGCTGCTGGTGTGTCTTTGTAATATATTAATAGTTTAATAACATCACAACATGACATCTAACACAAGTGAACAGTTTTCGAACGAGAAATAAAATTGATAAAAAATAAACATGAAGAAATGAAAGCTGTTTTGGGAATCAATACAAAGGTGCGCAAGCTCCATCCATGCAAATAACCGTTGGAGCTCTTGGCCCTTGACAGTGCGCGTGTGATGCCCTTAATTTGGCATCCTATTCATTCTCTCTCTCTCTCCCCCTCCCTCTCTCTCTCTCTCTCTCTCCCTTTCTCTCTCTCTCTATCTATCTCCGCCATATCAAGACGTATCGACCAAAGACGAGATGGAGGAAACTAATAAACGGGAAGGAAACGCAGCCTCAGCAAACCCGACTCCTTTTTTTTTTTTTTTATTATGACCCGCCGGCAAGGTAATCAGATCAATTTCACGGCTCGTGTGGGATTCTGCCTGCATTCCGCCAACCTGAGCGGTGTAATAGGTCGTTAAAAACCCTCATCTGCGCTATATTTTGGTGTGGTGGGGGGGTTCCGAGGTGGGGTTAGCTAAATATATGAGGAAAATACAGTTCAATACAATCCTAACATGACATGCGCGTTGGAGGAGGAAACGGCGACTCGTCGCAGGTGAAAGAAATAATGGGCACGTTCAGGTCAAACAGCAAGCAGCGACGTTAAAAAGGCAACAATGGCGGACGTTGTGGATATTGTAGCCAGTATTATCAACACCACAGCCCCCGCTTTTATTTTTATTATTTGGCCTCAGCAAGTGCGCGGAAATAACCGGCAGCTTCCTCTCTGCAAATTATTTTATTTTCGTTTTTGCTTCATTTATTTTCCACGTAAGCTACAGCGTGCACCAACCCGGTCACAAAAGTTTCCCATCATTCATAGAGGAGCGGCGAGCCCTCGTATACAGAAAGGAAAAGAGGAAAGAGGCAGCCGATTGGACGGAGCGCGTGGGATGCAGAGCAAATCTAAATATTTACTGACCTGTAGTGGACGCCGGGCGAGTGGAGGCTCTCTTTTTTTTTCTCCTCTCTGCAGATGTGAAGAAAGTGTGACATAGAGATGGAAGCGCCGATGGCATTTAGAGAGAGAGAGAGAGAGCGAGAGAGAGAGAGAGAGAGAGAGACGGATGGGGAAGGAGAGAACAAACACACGCGCTCTCACATTGGTGGTGGCGGTATAGCGGTAGCGGTGTTGGTGCGCGCGCCCTCGGTCCCAGTGTCACATCATCATATATAAGACACCGCGAGGAAGAGACACGCGTGCACGATAGGCTATACCGGGCAGGCTGCACGCGGAGATGGGCCAACCAAAAGGCGGCCTCTTTACCGTACTTACAGTGCGCGCGTCCTCTTCCGGGTCTGAAAGCGTCACAGGTTAGAGGAATAGACGCCCAATTAAAAAGCAATAGAAACCAATTATACTGTTACAATATAACATTTTTATCAGGCAGACATTTATTTTGATATTTCTTTTACATTAAATGCTCCCAAATATATTACTAGTGTTGTTTTTGTTGCTTTGTTTTTGTTATAATACTCCTATAAATAAAGGTAAAGACACCTGACCAGGTGACGCCCACTGCTACAAGCCAAATATAAATGCCTGCTCGTGAGCAGTATATATGTATATATATATATATATATTTACGTGGTTACATATAGGGAAAGAAATGTTTTAATGGTACAAATTGAGGCCATATTTACAGCATCCAGCATGCCGTGTAGGTGTATTATCTACAAAGCCAACTAATAAGAATGGAGACTGTACACTTTGTGCTTTTTGCGGATATTTCAGTCTCTCCGTGACACACAAAATGTTGCACCTCCTTTTGTGCTTTTCTCTCTCCTCTGCCACAGAGCACAGATGAAGCCATATAGCTGGTGTCTCATCGACAGCAGAAGATCCGCGCCAAACTCCACAGCAATTAGAGCTCCATTTGAACAACGTGTAAGCAAACACATCTGAAATCTTTCCCTTTACTAATGCGGTTTTTTTAGGCAGTTTTTCTGAAAACAGCAAAAGCTTTTTTTGTTGTTTTATCCACACACATGCATCCACGTGCACTAAACCCGGAGCACAGAGGCCTGCTAGCCTGCTTATTGACACCATGGTTCATTGAAAAGGAGCACCAAGCAAATCCGATCCTTCTCTCTGTGAAATGCACTGAGGGAGGAGAGGAGAGGAGAGGAGAGGAGAGGAGAGGAGAGGAGAGGAGAGGAGAGGAGAGGATGCTGCAGGCTTTGTATCTCTCATGTTGCGCCTTGACTCTTCGAAGGAGAACGTAAACTGATCACACCCAAATCTATCTTTGGGGAAAAAATTCAATTAAGGTAATAAATTAGAGATAATTGGCGAAAACAAACCTCGTTTTATAAACTCACAAATGCGTCTGTAGCCCAATGTGTCTTTTATTTTTTTAAACCAATGAATAATTCAATATTTCCACGCAGCGGAGCTTTTCATTTATGGAATTAGTATTTCAACATCTAAATAGAATTACAAAATAACACATCCAGATAGCAACGATTTATTAATCTTCCTTTTGATGTAAATAAAATGCTTATTTTAGGGGGAATTATTGGCTCTTCCATTTCAATGTAAAGGTAATGTTAATAAGTGATAAACGCGCATACTGATTGCTTTGATACAAGCTAATGGATAAAAACAAACGTTTAAACCATATTCACGCCACAGATAATTAAAGCATATTATAGGTGTAATAAAAAGATTAATTATCAGGGGGAAATAACGAGAATCAATTTGGTGTTGTTCTGTCGGGATATAATTTAATAAAGGAGGAAAATCATTTTTGGATTTTGAAAGGCAGCGGATATAAAATGACGTGTTATATTTATTTATTTTTGGAAGAGGAGGGGTGCATATTCTGCGGAGTCGATCCTTAATTAACTGTAAATGGAGACAGTAAATGGTTTCGGGTTTACCTTTTCCGTTACCCGTCCACGCTGTATCACACCAGCGGCACGGTCTCTCCCGTTCTTTTGTTTTCTTTGGCGCATCCCGAACCGGCCTATATATATATCGGGAGCGCGAGCGCGATGGTCCAAAAAAAAGTCACGCTCCTCTCCTCCCGCGTGCACCCATCGCCGTAAAAAAAAAATCGCGTGATTAATGTAGAATTTGATGCGAGCTCCCGCGTGACAACATCTATGAGCAACAAACCCTCCGGTAACACTGGCCCACAACAACAACAAGCAGCCCCGCACACTGGCCTTTATTATATCACAGCTGATAATCCCACCGGCAGATAGCACGAGGAGTCATAATGTCACCTTTATGTTCTGATTAAATGCAGCAGCATTTGTTTTAGTCGCATGCAGCTCCCCTCTTTTTTTTTTTTTAAGAGTTAATTTTGCAGTTTCAAACCTGAGCAGCTGCACGACATCCAGCGGAGCTTTATCTGTAACCCCCCCCCCCCCCCCCCCCACAACACTGCATCGTGGCTTTTCTGCCCCACTGTAGTGCATAAACGGAGTAAATCATTCGCGGTCAGCCGCTTTTATAGCCTCCCGGTGCAGCCTAAATTTTATTAGACACTTCCCACTCCAAATGTGAAATAAACGCTGCAGCATATATCTCCCCCCCCCCCCCCCTTTCCCCCTCCTCCCTGCCTACACGATTCTCCGCTGTAAATGTCGAATAAGATGACCTTAATTTGAGACAAAACACCTCCAAAAATGTATGGGCCACGTATTATCTATTTACTTATTTATTTTCCCTCAATGTGTTTTATTATTCTCGTCCTGTGCACCCTCCAAACGTTAAGCCAATGTGTGTGTGTGTGTGTGTGTGTGTGTGTGTGTGTGTGTGTGCGTGCGTGTGTGTGTGTGTATGTTTTTCACGGCGGCTTCTCCCTGCGATTTTATTTTAAAATATTAGGCCGAGGTGGGGAGAATTATAAACGACTCTGCTCTTATCTGCTCCCTTCACGTATCCAGGATCACAGAAGCTGATTAAGAAAGAAGTCACAGCCAACGCTGGATTCATAATGATTTGGAATAATGAATCCTTATCTCCCCTCTGCAGATTATCAGCCTTTCAGCTCGCCATGTTTTGTTACATGGGATAATTTATTGCATCTAATACATCACAATGAATCTGATGGGGGAAAGTGATGGCCATGTTAGGAGAGAGGCTGTTTTTTTTATATATCCCGGGGCAATGAAATGCCTTTACGATTTTTAATTGGTAAAATATAAGGGGGGGGGGGGATCTGATAAAAAAAAAAAAATAGAAGCACAGAGGTATAATCTTGCCTGCTAGTGTTCCAGCAGCACTCTGCACTATAATTAGTGTGTCAATTTCAACCTGAAATTAACAGCATCGACCTGCCATCTCTGCTTACGCCGGTGGAGTCAGCTAGATCCTAATTTCGCATGATTTATTTTTCACCAAGAAGAGATAATTAATCATAAACACTGAAAAACACTGCAGCAAAGTGGAGATAACAAAATATTTGCATCTAAAAAGATTCGATGAAGCTAATTCGTTTCCACCCCCTCCCCATCACGAGCCCACCTGATCGAGCCACCGCTGCAGTTCTCATGAGTACCTCCAAGATTCTTTTCTTCTTTAATTTTCCATGATTAATCTTTGGGTGGTGATGTATCATTAATCACTGGTGGGGAGGGAGGGGGGGGGGCGGAGACGTACCTCCCCCCTTTGCGTAAACAGCGGCTACAGTGTGGAGGAAACTGCAATAGTTGGATTGTGGATTGTGTGGTGGTGTCACTGTTGTTGGGAAGTGTGCCATCTTTCTTTTTTTATTGTTATTATTGAAAGGGGTGGGAGGTGCAGCCAGGTGGTCTGAGAACCTGCAGGAGGCCACGTGCAGTAATATAATATTAATAATAAAAGTAATAATAATTCATATACTCTTTTTTTTCCCGTCTTCTTCTTATTGGATAATCATTCTTTGTTTGGAAGTCGTCATTGGCACGGTGCCCGCGCAGCTCTGAATTTGTTGGATGGCGCTATGTTTAAACTTGGGCATGCTCACCGTGCCAGGATAAATTAGCATTTTATTTGCAGCTGTAATTAGCTGATCAGCATCTCTCTCTCCCTCTCTCTCTCTCTCTCTCTCTCTCTCTCTCTCTCTCTCTCTCTGCCCATCTTTATTCTCATTATGATTTTGTGTCCTCGCCGCCTCTTTCACTGCCTCTCCCCAATCCCTCATTTTCCAATGTCCTGGCAGCGCCACCAGATGTTTATCTGTTTTTTTTATACCCAGGGACACTGTCATGTCAAATAAACCGGGGATGGACACTTACAGGCGGCTGGGTATCCAGGCAAGCCCTCCCCTCCCCTCTCCTCCTCCTCCGCCTCTTTTCCTGGCTGAGCAGAATAATCCTGGACTGGGTGGCCACTGGGAGTCCAGCGAGGGGAGAACAACAACCAGATCACATTGGTCTTCGCTTAAAAAAAAAAGGGGGGGGGGGGGGGGTCTCCAAAATATAGCCCCGTGAAAGAGAATCTTTTGTCTGTGCAGAAACAGGCCACATATATAGCAGGGTTTGATGGGAGGCTGATGCTGCAGATAGAGATGTGGAAGATGAGCGTATAATGAGATGCAAGGCATGGGGGGGGGGGGGGGGGGGCAAACATCCAGTCAGGGGTCCTCCCAGGAGAGACCAGCACAATGCAACCTGCCTGTTATCTGCAGGGGAATGTACTCTCCCTTTAATGAGCAGTCGTTTATTAAAAAACACTCTTTTAACCTCGTAATTGAAAAAAAGGCCACACACACACACACACACACACACACACACACACACACACACACACACACACACACACACAGTGCAGCTCCACTACAGAGGACGTATATCTCAATGTAGATCACCTGTGTTGCAACAATCACAACAACACGTCCCCAGCTGGCCCATGATATACAAATATTTATCCACTGATAAGGAACCGCCACGATGGCAGATAACCTCCTCTTTCCACCGCGTCAGGACTCTTTGTCTGTACACTCTCAGCATATTACAAAATATCTTCCCTTCCTCTTTTTTTCCCCTCTTTCTATAAACTTCCCTCTTGCTTTTTAATTCGTTATTAGGAGAGACTCCCATAAGCCGCTTTAGTCAATGGCTGTTTGTGGGGCTGTGGAGTCTGGAAAAGAAAGAAAGAGAGAAAGAGGAGGAGAGATGGAGGGGGGGAGGAGGGGTTCCCAAAAAAAAAAGAATGAATGAAAGACTGGCTTGGTTTTCCTCCACGGAACAAATAGTTAACATTTAACGTTTACACCCGGCCTGGCGACTCTCTGGCGCTGCGGGGCCGAGCCGGGCTAAAGTGTCCCGAAAGCCTTTTTCGAAGGGGTGTAAGTCCCCGGCTATCGGGTTCTCCAGACCCCCCCCCCCCCGCTTTAAACGACTGTCAAAGAGGCAAATATCAAATTGCACGCGGGGTCTCACTCTCCCCGCCCTCTCTCGCGCTCTCTCTGTGCCAGCCTGCCAGCCAGCGCTGCGTTACTGTAACGGGATTACTTCTCCAGGAAAACACTACATTTAGCTGTCATCGGTAATAATAATAATTTTAAAAAGCTTTATTTGTGATTTTTTTTTAAAAATATATAATGTTTTTGTCCCCATCTAATAATTGATATTGTCTTGTCAGCAAAATTGAGACACGTGGAGAGTTTGCAGTCTATTTCACTGAACTTACAGCCCAGTTTAAGACATAGATAATAGCATTAAAATAATGCAATAAAGTACAAAATATCACATTAACATGAATTGGGTTGAAGATGATAATGATTTGTGTTTGTATTACATCACTGGAAGTTACAGTGAATCCAATAGTTCTACAGTGAACATAACCTCATAGACTTTCAGTCTTTTCAGGTTTAGTTCATCAATAACTAGAGAAATATATTGTTTTATTAATGTGTGGAGGCGTTAGTGTGGAACCCCACAAATGTGTCACAATAAAGCACCAGAAACATGTTTCTGCCACAACATCGTTCTATTTATTTGTGTTCAAAGGTTTGATTTCTGCTTATAGATTTTTGACACGTTCAGAGGCCTAAAACGTATTCAAACAAAACAATCTGAGAGGCGACACATCTCTCTTTGGTTGAAGCAGACACTCACCTACACTATGACATGCACTCTTTTAATACTGCTAAATAAAGAGCAAGCACATTTTAAAGAGAACTATTTGTCTCATAATGACTTCTGTTTATTCAGCTGATGTAAAGACACCTGCAGCATGAAGACACGTGTTCAACTTGAGTTATACCTTTTCAGCATTAATGTATATCAGCACACATGTTCTTAAATAACATAGTGGTGCAACAATGTTAGCTTGTTTGTTTCATCCCTTAAAAGAATCAAACGGTTTATTGCCTCGTGTGTTTGCACACATTGGACTTGGTGATTGGTGCAAATAGAATTAACACAGTAAAGACATGATTACAGATAACAAATCTCCAAATTTGCCAACAAACAAGAGTACATCACAGCATGTCTGTTTTAAAGTGTCTGTAAAAGCTGAGTTAAGTGTGGTGCTATTACACACACATGAACCCCATCATTCAGACGTATCCACAAAGATTAATGCAAAGCCAAGGTTATAAAACTCTACTCATTTTACGCCCCACTTTCCCAAATTAGACACACCGGCGTGTTGAAAATAACACAGTGTATAGCCTTATCTGCAGAGGGCCTATGCATTGTCATTAATCTTCACCGGGCTAATTAAATTAATCCATCGCCTCTTGGCATTGGAATATAACGACCTGCACTAAATCCGCTGCAGGATAACGGATTTGTTTCTTAAAACCAAGACTAGTTCTCTGCTTTAGTAGCTCACACAGCAGCAGGCCGGATTCATTATCACTGTGATTTATTTCATTTTATAACAGACGATTCTAAATAAAAACCCACCTCAGTGCTTTTAGTTTTTTTTGGGGGGGGGGGGGTGTTTGTAAGCGGAAGGAGGTTGGAGAGTTGTGGTTTTGATTGACAGTCCGTCCGCGGGATCATGTTTAATCCCTGCCTCTCTGGAGCCTGTTCAGAACTCATTTCTCCACCGCGAGATGGGGGACTCAGATGGTTGCCGGGGCAACGGCGATAGTGCTAAGCCATTTCCATTTTCTGCGAATGAGGAAGGGGGGGGGGGGAGGGGGGGCGACGACATTTGAGGTCGCCACAAAGTCATTCACAAACACAGACGAGGGGGCTCGTTACTCTGAAGGGAACGGATTACTCGTTACTTTACTCAACAGAACAGGAGCATCGCTCCGGTACTCTTTGGAAGATGTACTACTGCCACCATGTAAGAAATACTTAACTTAAAGTCGTGCATTTCAAATACTGCATCTTAAAGTCAAATTACAGAAGTATTCTCAGTATTTAAAGTTTCAAAAGTGAAAGTACTGGTTCTGCAGAATGATGGACCCCCTGTGACTTCAACCTTTGACATATTCAACATACAAAATACTGTAAGAAACAACCATCACAACACAATGATTTATTCTCAGAACATTATTAGTTATGTAATTAATCACCTGAAGAAAAAAAACAAACTGCTCCCATCCATTAAAACTGCATTGGAAACACAAGTAAACACAAAGTAAAGTACCTCAGATTTGTACTAAACAACATAACTTGAGTGAATGTACTTAGTTACATTCCACCTACTTTACTTTTCTGTTACATCCTTCTCCAAAATGTACTGTTAATTAAGCTAAATCTCCATAACAATCATCTCCTTCTGATGAGCTGGATTCCACTGAAGTCCTCTTTTCTCAATATTTTACTGACGAGAACGAGACTTCTCAGAGCGAGACACACAATAACAAACGGACCGGATCGAGCTAAAGGTGAAGAAAAAGGTGTTATATCTCTGTAGGGTTCTTTCCATAATGTTGTCAGACACTTTTAATAACAGTGGCAGGAACAAGCTCTTTTAGTGGACCTACATGGAGGATGAGGAGCTGCCCTGAGTGATCACATTGCAGCTGCCAGCTGCAGCGCTCTCCTTCAATACTGGACCAATTTCAGAAACGGTTGTCCACATTAGTCACTTGGACATAAAAACACGGGGAAATATGGTCCAGGCTGAAAAAAAAAATACCAAAGTTACGCTTTAAGCACAGTAAAACTGACACATTACATGTTTCATTCCACCTTATTCCCTTCCTGTCTCTTCAGCATCCGGCGACGACGTCCACGAGAAGGTGAAGATGAACCGGCCTTTTTGATCAAAGCGGCCGTCTTTAAAGCTGACGGCTGGCCTTCCTAGACGGGTATGTCGCCTTTATTGCGAGGACACACACATTACACACACTACACACACACTCCCTTACAGTGAGAAACTCTTTCAATCCATCTTTCTTTTCTGGCATTTTAAATCAACTTCACCTGCATCTGGAATCCTGCACCCGTCTCTCCCCGGGGGGTGGTGCTTACATAAAAACCAGGTTGACGGTGTCAGCGATGCCGCCAGGGTGTTAATGCGCTGCTTGTTAGTTTTAATTAAGTAGCCTATAGCCAAGTGATCAGGAGATCAAGGGCAGTTATTTAAATAAGAAGCACACCGGGGCCTCCAAGTAAACTGCAGGCGGGAGAGTTGGCTCCGGCTCCTCTGCTTTTCTCCATCACCTGGCGTCATTAATTCAGAAACAGCTTTGCCTTTCGGTCGACATGACACCACACCTGTCAGCACATAGCCCACTCCTCAGTCAGTCCTGGCATCGGTGGTCTCATCATTTTTTTAAATGTTCACAACCGACCAACTTTCTTTCTCAGCCGGAGAGAGCCACGGGCGTCTGCAGACTTTATTTGGTCTGTGTCTACACGATAAAGAGGAAAGTTAGGTGAAGGACAACAATCTGGTGGAGGAGGCCGATCGTGGAGGAGTAATGATAATAAGGCTAATAAGGTATCTCTCCGCAGCACATTGTTGAAGAGTTTGCATGTCGCCTATGAGGCTGCTTAAATTAAGCCCCATCCAGTTTTAACACTGAATATGCAAACATATTTGACAATGAATAGTGTAATTGCAGATGATGCTCTAGGCCTGTCTTTAAAGGGGGAATATAAAAAGCTTTCAGAATATTCAAACGGCCCTCCTTTCACACCGCACCCCCCAACAGCTTTTGAAAAGCTGATGTTTGAAAAAGAATTGATAAAGGAGAAGATCCACAGGCAGAGGAGATGGAAGAGAGTCTGATGAAAGGTCGGGATATTGTTTCAAGAGTAAGCAGAATAAAACTACAAGTTACTGATTGTTGAAAGGAAAATGGGTCTATTCTGCAGTTTGAACTTTTTGAAGAACATGTATTACTTTTATCGACGCAAACAGACACCAGATTTGGATTGGCTGTTCTCTGTGATCTCAAATCAAGCTGGATCCATTTATTGATGTTTTCTAATGATGCTCTGTAGAAATACATGCAATGCATGATATGCTCCTTCCAAAGAACATCACATTCAACCTACTCTCCCTGTCTATTTCAATCATTTTCAACCATTCCAATAAAATGTACACGAAGGTTCAAACGATTCATTTGAATACTGAAATGATATCCTGATGTTGTCTATCAAATCTTAACGAATGAGCAATGCACACACTGGGCTGTGAGTTCATTATTGTCCTCACCAGTGAATCACTGGACGCCCGGACACACCCACCAACAGTGATGTCAGAGCAGGTGTTTCCCCTCAGCTGTTGAAGGTAAAACGCTGCCTAGTTATTTAGTGTTGAATTACACTCTAAGTAGCTTCTTCCACAGCTTTCTCAGATAACCCTGAGATGTGGAAAAGGTCAGTAAGGGGACAAGCGGGTCGAGAATATGTTGTCAATCTGCTGTTTTCCGAGATCAAGAATGATCTTTTTTAAAAGGTACCATGTGGATGTTTTGAGGGTGCACACTATTCTGCTGATCAACAGTTTATGGAGGAAGAAGACTAGAAAACAATGCATGATTCAATATACAGGGTTCAGCAGCCACACATATAAAGACCTGTTTCCAGGATCATTGAAATGCTTGTTTTCCCTTTAGCTCATAAACTTTGTCTTTAAACCCGCCGCCATTATCTTGCAACTGTCCGATCGGTACTGTGCATGTGCAACTCTCAGCGGAGATGGAAGGAAGCAGATGGTTCACTCCTTAGCTACTTATGATCTGCTCCGGAATAAAGAAAATGTGTAGATCTACTAGCCCGACGTGGCATTTTACTTGCCAGGCAATCCTTATTATTGAGCCCTAGTACAGTCACAGAATTGTCTTTCTAGCAAATTATGAGGGAGAAAAATGGACGTTTGTCGGACGCATTTTGGTGGAAAGTGATGAATTGAAACTGTGTACATGAAAACTCCACAGGGAAACCTTTACCGGTGAAATGACATTTACATTTCTGGCAAATAACTCTTTTCTAGTAGCAAAATTCAAGTTAAAACACAACAGTGGTAGCTTGCAGAAGAGTAAAACTTACAATAAATACAAATCATTTTACAATGTTCCTTAACTAGGAATTAAATAACATTTAAAGCAGATATTCTTTTTCCTGCAAACCCCTTCAGAGGATTACTCATGGTCAAAGATACTGTTCAAACACAGGCCAACTGAAACACATTGAGACATCAAACATAGCAGACAGGAGCCACTGAGATCACAGATAACCTGATGAATAATTCCAAAAACACCAATTCTGGAATATTTCCCTCTGAACCCTGCGACTACATTCAACCATGGAACCGTGAGGAATGGGTGGAGATAGACGGACTCTTCCAGCGTTCAGGTCCCAGTAGATGTGCTCAGGCCGCTGCTCATTAGACACTATCATCGTATCTGCTTCTCTCCCTTCAAAAACATATCCATCGCAAACTGCTCTCCACGAAAAACAGATTATGCTTATCGTCAGATCTGACCTCAAAGTATTTCTTCCAACGAAAACAACAGGTGTAAGATGAAAAGTGCGACGAAGAAAGCTCTGTTGTTTTTAGCGTTACCTTTTAACCTCGCCCGCGGCGTTCTCGTGGTAACTCTTCCTCTTGACGAAGAGCTTCCTCGTTGGCCTTTTTAAAGCAGTTTGGTGGTGAAAAAGAGAAGCATATTGGAAGGTTGGGAAGATAAACTGAATGTGAACTATGTGGTGTAAGTTCCTGTACGTATCAAACGTATACATCGGCATGCTAATGCACAGGCTTAACAGATCTGGCCCAAGTTCTCGCAACATGAGAGGAAACAAACTCTGCTACAATCAGTTCAAAACTCATGTGGGAAACATTCCTTATCAATTCTCCAACATACAGCAGCAAACTGCTACCGTCTGTCTGCTCGGGCATGTGTCTGTCTTAAGGAAACGGGTAACTGATGAAATAAATAAAAGGCTGCAGTTTTCCTTTGATTGGTCTTATCATAGAGCAGAAATCTCAGATTGTCATTAAGTGCAGAGACATTACAACCTAATGTATAAAAAAAAAGGTTATGAGAGCTATCAGGATGGTGACGTCACGGGTTTATTGCTGTGTTTACTGGATGAAAGATTGGACAATATCCCCCAAAAAAAACAGCCCAGCAACAATGAGGGAGCAGCCTCTGGTGAGGAGATTGCAACACAAGTATTTTGCATTCAGGGACGTCAACCTGTCTACTGGGAAGTAGAAGATGGATGAAAGAGGAGACAGAGACTGAGTAACTGGAAGCCCCACAGGCATCTGCCACTCATCTGCCACTCAACCGATGCAGATCCAGTTTGATTCTTTTTTTAACTCCTTAATACTCGATTGTATTATCTGCGCCGTTGATAAAAAAAATAAGTCACTGGTTTTTTTTTTTCAGCCGAGAGCAACGGAGTGTCAGTCAAGATATGCTAAAAGGCTCTCTGTGCTTCTGGCGCAGACAAGCAGATGCAGAGCAGATTATGCTTTATTAGCTGTTCATGGAGACTTAATTGTGCAGATCAAAGTTAACAGTGTTGCATCGGCGCGAGGCGGAGCAGATTTCATTAGGCTGAGAAATATCAGTGCAATAACAGTGTCATCTGCACACAGCGGGTTCACAACTCGGAGTGTCTTAATAATATACTTGTTGGGACCGCATGCAGCCATTTGAATGGCAAAATGTATTAAGAATGTTCCAGAATTCCCCCAAAAAAGAAATAGTTTACAATGCAGAAGTGATTTGTAAATGACAAGTGGAGGAGTGATGTCTCCTTCAGCAGAGAATGAAGTATCTCTTCCCCTGTGTTGTTATCAGAGCTTCACTGTGCTTTGTTTGAATGAAACAATCAATAGAAACAAAGATGAGAATAGTTACTCACAAATCAGTGTAAAGTAGCCTGAGAAGTGAGTTTGGAGAATGTTCTTTGCGGTGCATTCTTTTTCTTTTGGGGTGAGAGGAGGGTACATCACCCCCTCCTCTCACCCCATAAAGAACATTAAGCTGGGTGAAGGTCAGGATGGTTGGTAGTTTTTTAATCGTTGTAACGCAGCAGCTACATTCATGGATCTGTGTATTTTAAAGGGCCAGTGTGCAGGATTTGGCGACATCTAGTGGCGAGGTTGCAGATTGCAACCAAGTGAAGCTTCTCTCGTGTGCCGAGCGTGTCGGGGAACTGTACGGTGGCCGACGCAAAAGCGAGCCTGGCCCTATGTAGAGCCAGTGTTTGGTTTGTCCCTTCTGGGCTACTGTAGGAACATGGAGGACTCCGTGAAGAGGACCTGCTCCCAGATATAAACGGCTCATTCTAAGCTAGCAAAAACACAACTATTCTCATTTTCAGGTGATTAAACTCTAATGAAAACCTTATTCATATTATATTTAATTTCTGCCAATAGATCCCCCTGAATGGTACGCACTGGCTCTTTAAAGGATGGATACACAAAAGTAATAAGTGAGAGCAGTCAGGGTCAGCAATGAGGTTTTAAATAACCCACACTAAACCAGATTATCTAAATTGGTTTATGGACTAGGGTTTTGAAGCCTCGAGTTTGGCATTTCTTAGATTTTGGCTATTGCCCGCTTGGCTTTTTGCAACCAGTGAACAGAAGTGACCCTATTTAACCCTGATGATTAGAGAGAATGCAGGTTTAAGGCACCTCCGCTTTGGCTTCACTTCACCATTTGTCTGTGTTTCATCATCCAGGCTATCATCTGATCATGTGACCACCCTATGAAGCGATGTCGTTCCCAGATCTCTGCTCTTCACTCACAATGCTACTGCTACTGAATCATTGGCATTGTTATGAACATAAGATCCAAGTTGAAATAAACCGGAGGTGTCCTTTAAATAGAGCTGTCTCTCATGTGAATGTGTGTGTTGCTGGTGCTCAGCATTTTGATTTAGTTTTCACAGTCTTACCTCAGACCCACATGCCCTTTCCTTTGCCAGTCAGATTGACGTCCTCTCTGCAGAAAGCGTGCTCTTAAATTACACATGCTGCAGGGTTGGATTCCCTCTGGAAGAGAACACACTTTCTTGTGAAACAGATATTTTGTCTTTTATTCACTTTTTTGTTCCGTTACATACAATAAAAACTCTTTTCTCGAGAGGATTATTCAGAGAGGATGAATGATCAGAACAGATGAAGACAACAGCAGTGAAATCAGAGGACTGTCTCTACTTCATGTCCCAGCATCCCGCCTGTGGCTGCCAGGTAACCGTGTGATTGACAGGCCACATGAGCCCCTCGCAGGAGGCGTGGCAGACTGCCGCTGTTGCCGTGGCACTGACCCTACACGACCCCTGCTGTAACTGGCCGGTCTCAGATGGCCGACTCATTTTTTATGTCTTATCTGAGCGACGACGTCCTCTCTGGCCGCCTAAAAACCTCACGCGCACACATATCGGTTTACTCACATGGCACTCACGTAAAAAGTCAGCTCAGCGCGGCTGACAGCTCTCTGGCCCACGCTGGCAGATAAGCAGAGGAGGTAGAGGTTAATGACGGGGAGGCATCAGGCAACCTCCGGTTCTGAGAAGTGAAGCCAATGCTTCATGTGTTAAAGCTGCATTCTCTCTAGTGTCCACCAGGGGGCGACTCCTCTGGTTCTATAGAAGTCTATGAGAAGATGACTCTACTTCTCTCTTGATTTATTACCTCAGTAAACATTGTAAACATGAGTTTATGGTCTCAATCTCTAGTTTCAAGTCTTCTTCAATACAGCATGATGTTCATTTAGTAAACTATGGTCCATTTAGAGTCAAACAGACCATAAAGCAGGGTATGCTTTAGGGGCGGGGCTACACAGTGATTGACAGGTCTCTACCAGAGACGTATACGCCGTCTCTATGTCCCGCCTCCTCAGTCCACATATTGTCACTTTCGTTCAACGGTTTCAAAAAGCCAAGATGAAGACAGCCGTAATCCAAGATGGCGACGGCCAAAATGCCAAACTCCAGGCTTCAAAACGGGTGACATCACTTACAATTTGCTGTAAACTACTGTCGTCAACAACAGGAAACACAACTTTTGTGTATCCGTGGACATAAAACCTGGGTCTAAATCCGTTTCAACCTTTGAAAATCTACACATATTTGTCTGTGGATTAAAAAAACAACTAACTACAAGAAACTAAATAACTTCCCCAAAGTAAGGAGCTCATTTAAGGCAAATTAAAAAGACTTTTCTGGTTTGACTTCTGGTTTTAGAGCTCATGTTTTCATTTGGATTTCAGTCTTCAAAGTTCAATAAAGGGGACTTTTGGATATTGAACTTGAGTGAGGTGAGGAAACAATGTGAGGCTCCTTATAGAGATCTAACCTTCATCCTACACCTGTGTTAAACTTCATCGACACACATCAGACGCTGCAGCAGGTGATTCCGTTGTAGACGTGCAACAAGTGTGTGAGACAACGAGGCTGAAAGAGACGGCTGCATGAGAAAGAGGGGTGCAGACCGACGGGATAATAGTGTTGTGTCACTCTGCGGTTTGGGGAGAGAGAAAGATGAAATGGGCTTTTAGTCGCGGAGGAAACTGAGGGAATCAAACACTTCCTGGCTTTAAAGTGGAAACAGCGGAGACTTCCTCCCTCATATGCAGGTAGAGGAGGCTTCATCAGGGAGGAACAAAGACGCCGAGTCTAAACACGAAGCTTCACGCCCGTCACCATCTCGGCCTCGGGAGGACTTGTGTGTGTGCGAGTGTCTACGTGTGTGTGTGTGTGTTCGGTGTGTGCGTGAGCCTCTCTTGGGGTCGGTAACACACACCGTGCCGGTGCCGTTTGGGGTGTGTGTTGGGGGGGGGGGGGGGGGCAATTTCTGTGGAGCTCATTCCACAACCGGTCACAGGGGTTAAGTGCCGCAGTCATACACACACATGCAGACACACACACACACACACACACACACACACATATGAACACTGGAGCCATTGAGTCGAATGTACAGAGTAGACGCCACCGGAGGGGGGTCCCTCACACACACACACACACACACACACACACACACAAGGTAGCAGAAAGGAGTGTGTGACCACACAGGCTGCAGGAGCTTTATGACCAACACGCCTTCATTTTCATGTAATTCTGAGCTATTGTGGAAACTGTACTGAGGTCATAACAACAGCAGGAAGCTCTTCGGAGACGGGTGGACCTAGTTACATAATACAAAACAAAGTGGTGTCTCGGTGTGCAGGAATGTCAGAGACATGAAGGCAAATGCGTGGCTAAATACTACTACATATGCGTGGAGGGGTGAACTGGCCCTTTAACTTGTTTAATATACCACCAGGTCACTTAGACCAGGCTATTTTTGATTTTGAGGTTCAGTCTATTGTTGGAGTTCCCAATAGCTGATTTTGTGGCATGATTACACTGCAATGTGTTTACATGTCAAACATGCACAAGGATGAAACCGGCCCAGTAAATTGGTTTACGTTAACCTCTTAAAGGTACAGTACGTGGCATTTAGGGGATCTTTTGGCAAAAAGAGTGTGTTTTCTTGTGTATAATCACCTAAAAAATAAGAGTCGCTGTGTTTTCGTCACCTTAGATCGAGAAGTCTACATCTACATACGGAGCGGGTCCTCTTCACGGAGCCGCCATGTTTCCTTAGATGTTACCAAATCCTACAAACTAGACCTTTGACAGTTGACACTCTCAAATATTTTAGTTTCACCTCTTAAGCAGCATTAAACTTAACACAACTTAAAGGAATACTTCACGCTCAAAATGACCGTTTGTGTATCAAATACTCACAGTTGGAAGCATCTAGTGATGTCTCGCTAGGTTTCTCCACCAAACACTGAATATTGGGCCACTTGCTAATGTATTCTCCCCACTCAATAAAAGTCACTTTGTTTAGGTTGCATTCGCCATCTTTGTTGGTTAATGCCCTCGCATAGCTCAACAAGCTATTGCACTCCTGTTTGCCAAACCGTGTGCTCGCGCTTACTCACGTCGTCATTGTTTACAAAGTGCTAAAAGGCTCTCTACTGTAACACGCACACAAACTATAGATTATTTAGAGTTTGAGAGCAGATTACGTAGACGGACGTATCAAAGTGTTGCATTGTGACGCCATACTATTACAGACCTACAGACGGTTGCATTGTGGATCACAGAGCTCCAGTGGAAGCTGGTGTGGTACTGTAGCTTGGCTGGGCTGCAGAGCATCTGTCTTTGTGTCTTTGTGTCTGGGGTAAACCCCTGCTGCTGCCGAGCTTTTGTCTCTTCCTGATCGGCTCTAATGCTGCAGCACTAATTGTTTAACACAGAAACACGTCTTTTCTCCCTTTAATGTTTTTGTTTTTATTGTCGTCGATGCATTTATTACAAAACCTTTGTGGATTTTGAACACACGCCTCCCTCCCTCCTTCCTCCTCCCTTCCTCCTCATCCTCTCTCTCTCTCTCTCTAAAATGCCCGCCCTGAGAAAGAGAGGAGAGGAAAAAAAAGAAAACGTGAACATCAGCAGAAAAACGGATGTCTGGCAAGTTGCATCATTTTCAGAAACAAACAGTGTGAAACCGTGTTAGCCAGCCTATTAGCATATATACATAAAGACCGTGTGTGCGTGCCCGTCTCCGAAATAAAAGGAAAACACAAAAAAGAGGCGAGCGTTACTCTCCGCTACCCGTGACGGACGTTTCTCAAAGAGATAGCGCTCTGGGTAAACATGTGATCGCCACAGATCCAATCAGCTCAAACAAAGGGGATAAGCAATGGAGCCGGGTGCATTTGATCATGTGTGTGTGTGTGTGTCTGTGTGTGTGATGTAGGTGTGCATCTGTACTATAATGTGCCGTGTTGTCGGTAGTAAAAGTGCAGAAGAAAAAGAAGGGAGAAAGAGGGAGCCAGGCGCCGCTGTTATCATTTGCATCATAATGGTAAACTGATATGAATAGTGCTGCGTCGATGCTAAGCTCTTAACGCGCATGGAAATTGCTTACCTTCAAGAAATGTGTCGCCACGTTTGCGCTTTATGTGCGAGTATTGTTTGGTGGTTTCATCATACTTTTTCTCTCACCTCGCAGAGGTATCGTAGGAGTGATTTAGAGGCCGCTGGTGAAGACGCGGCCGCCTCCTGAAATAGGTAACATGAATATGAACAGAGGGAAATTTGGGTGAATCAACTTTTCATTCTGGGTTTTGTTTTGTTTCTTCCTAGTTTGAATTAAACTGTCAAAACTTTGAGCGAGCTGCGGAGAGGAAGAGTTTCCCTCCTGGTCGTTGAGGTAAATCCAGTTTATTACAACCTGGATTTAGTTTTTCTCTGTTCTGATCACATATTACTTTCCAAGTTTATTGCTGACAGGTCTGGGAACTCATCGCTACTAAAGGAGTCCAACGGGGAAAGAAACACGATCGGTCAGACCGGTTATAAACAAACCCGGAGGGGAGTCATACTGATGTAGAAGAAACAACATGCATGGGACACGAATACAGAACTTTCATGGCAGTGCGTCCAACAAATAGAGATGTTTCAGTCTGGACAACAGGCCAACAGCTGCCATCGCCACACTGCTATAGCGTGGCTAAAAACTGTACATATGGCCCCAAAGGCAGGAGGAACAGGACTTTTTAGGGGCCCAGGAGCTCAGTTTTCTTACCCCCTAAAACTCCAAAGCAGCTTGACGGATTGTCCTCTTTGCTAAAATTTGTTTAAATGCACTCGGAGCATCTTTTTGATGAAACGTTGTGATGAAGCGCCATGATCATAACCGGTAGAAATGATAGCCTAAACCTAAAACAACATTTAAATTGATGTTGTTGTTGTTTTTTTAATTTCTCTGTTTGAAATTCATCTTTTTTAACTGTTTTTAATGACTTGTGACTCTGAAAAGTGCCACAGAAATAAAGTTTATTATTTAATAGTATCATTCAAAAGGCATAAAAAAACATTAGAGGACACATCCAAAGACACAGAGTATTTAACAACGGGATCACCCCCCCCCCCCCCTCTTCTCCTTTCCCATCCAACCCCCACATCCTCCTTCCCTACAGTACCCACCTCTGCCTCCTCCCTCCATCATCTCCCCAGGAGGCTACAGAGGCCCTGTACTTCCCAGATAAGACCTTCTCAGAGGGACAAAGGCGGAAGGGGGGGGGGGGGGGGGGGGGGGGTGTTGGTGGTGGTGTAGGAGGAGGAGGGGTGGTGGAGGGGGGGGGGCTTCAGGGTCACCTCAACAGCGCGCTCCTGATAGCGCTATCAGCTTATGCTAATCACCAGCTAAGTGTTTCAGGACGAGAGGGCGCTATCCTAAAACATGCGCCTCCTACTTAACCTGCACCGTATCGCGATGAGCCCCGGCTCATTCAAACCGTCACCGCTCTTCATTTAAAGAGTGACGAGACACCGAGAGACGGGGAGAGTCCAAATTGATTAATCGTGTCACAAATTGATGTTAAGCGCCATCGCAGATACAGACACCCCCTCCTTCTCTCGCTCTCTTTTTTTTTTTTGACCAACTTGGCTTTTTGAGGGTATTGTTCTGCCAATAATGGCGAGGATGGGGAGGGGGGGTGTCGGAGCCGCTTTGGATGTCTTGACTGGATGGCGGGAATACAGAGCGGGCGTGTAATGTAATGTAAGGCGCCATTGTTAGCTGGGCTTACTGTACATGACGGGTGAAAGATAAAGAAGTGTGCGGGCCACGCTTCCCCTCAACCTATATTTCAAGATGAAGAACTTGGCTGATAAACGCACCTCAGGAACAGAAGACTCAGATAAAAGTCCCAGTGAAAGTTGAATGGGAGACTTTGGTGTCTCAGTGAAGCATTTACCTGCCGGATGAGACCTTTCTGCTCCATCACTTCACTGCATTCATCTCAAATCTCTACCTCTCCTCCACCTTTTCATAACTCTGATTTATGCTCATCTAACTCTCCGTCTCTCGCAGATGTTTCTGTAAAACTTCATTCATCTGTTACTTCATAACTTTATCTGCCAAGTGTGTAGGTTTGGGTTCAGAAGTTTCCTTCAATACTACAAGTCAACGTCCTGCATTCAAAATCTAAATAAAATAAAGTATTAGCATCAAAATATACTTTAAGTACCAAAAGTAAAAGTACTCATTTTGCAGAATTTCAGACTCATATATATGATATTACTGGGTTATAATTATTGGTGCATTAATGTGTTTCACCACTTTAATGTTGCAGCTGGTAAGTACATCATCATTTATTAGTTGATATTTTGTATTAATAATTTAAATCTGCAAAGTAACTATCAAATATATGTAATGAAGTAAAAAATGTAATAGTATATTTGCCTCCAAAAATACGATAAAAGGGAAATACTTAAGTTAAGTACAAGTACCTAACAGTTTGACTTCAGTACTTGTGTATATGTACTTAGTTATGAAACAAACTATAAGTAAACTATACTGTTTATAAATCTTATTGCTGTAAACTCAAATTAAAGAGATTTAAATGACTTCCAGCAGCTCAAAACACAAAAGTCCGTACCTCCCCTTTAAATTCAAACTTTCTTTAATTTGCTCATTATTTTTGAGACTCGACTCATCCTGTCTCATCTTGATTGTGGCAGCTGGACAAAAGTCGGCTTCAGTAAAGTGCGGTGGACATGATCCCGCCTCGTCCCTTGCAGTCTCCTCGACGGGCCAGCTTCCCCGCTAAACTCTGAAAAGGAAGTTTGGTGCTGCGCCATATCTTCTCCTCCCTCCCCTTGTCCATCCGTGTGTTTTCTCCTCCTTCCCTCAGTCTCTACTCCTGTTTAGATAGAGGAGCTTTGGGGAACCCGGGGGACAGGAGGTGAGGTCCACAGATAGAGGGCCCCATTGTGGTCCAACGGGAAATGCATTGTAGCTGGATTTGTCCAGTTTTATGTAAAAGCAATACTCTTTTCACCTGAACTAATACAAGCTGTGGCGTAAGCCCCTTACTGCCATGTGCTGCATTTTTCCCCTAATCTCTCTGGATTCAGCAGCGTCCCCACATACCTCAGGGCACTCACTGATAAAGCCTTAACTCTATACTACTCTCCCTCTCTCTCTCTCGCTACACTCACCCAGCCTCCTTTGCGGTCTCTCGCCCCGTCTGCCTCTTTCCCCTTTCCTCCTCTTGTCTCTTTCCCAGGACACCGATGAAGCAGCCTAGCAAAAAATTAAAGTGATCACGAGATTTAGAGAAAATCACTTTGTGAATTCCATCTAGGAGAGGAGATGAGAAATGTCGAGGGAGAGGAGGACAAGACGAGGCGGAGGGATTTCTGAACAGAGAGTAAATCAACTTCAGCGTCGTCTGTATTACGGGGATGAACACACACATGTTCGGCGACACGCAGCTGATTGATTTCCAGGTTGAATGTCCCGAATCTGCTTTCCGACTGTATTAATTGCCAAGTTTCTTCTTTTACACCTTCAATTCAAACGAATGCACAATCAAAATAACAACAAATCTGTACTTCATCAAACAAAATAGATGCTTTGTCATTCACCTGCCACCTCTATCGTTAAGCTTTGATTCAATTAGGTAACTAAAGCTACTGGGTTAGGGTTCAGGAAAATTATAGTGCAATATATTGTTGTCTGCATGAAACTGAACTTTTAGCGCTAAACCATCCCGTGGTGCATCCCTCGTGAGATTATAAAACACCTTGTGCTAAAGAAACAGCCCACAGCTGTGCTAATCTCACACCAGACGAAACTGAATGAACAAAATCATGATATCTAAATGATGCAAAATGTACTGATACAAAGCTGTCCGTGCTGTCTATAATTAGCTTGTCTTTTAGTGTGCCTTTTTTGACGACACAATTTGTACGATTTGTATTTGAATACAGTATATTTCAAATTCCATTTAAATATTCTACATTTCTACTATTTCAGTGCCAACAGCTTTTGTGTAACAACTACTTTCTGAGGAAAAAGCTCAAGAGCTCAAGGTGTAAAAATAAAAAAGGACAGATGGCATTTTTATTACAAGCCTAATCCAGCATTTAAGCCGCTCTAATATCTCTCAGACGTATTTGTGCCCGTTCTTCTTAGATTCCCCTCAGATTTAAGAGTTCCGCTGAGGTGTCTCCGTCTCAGCTGTGCACCAGGTAGGAAGGCGCCTTTTCTCCCGTCAGCCATGATTTGTCAAAACAATTTGAGATCCTGCAGAAGCTACTGTAGGTCCTCCTCTTGAGCAACCGAAGGCACACAGCGCTGACAGAATCTGTATTCAAATGAAGATCCTGTCAAGAGAGATTAACTGTTTCACGAGCCCACACGGGGATCTCCTTGCCAAAAGCTGCAGATATTATACCACTGACTGGTGCTGTAGCATCACTTCATGTCCTCGGAGGTCTTCCTCCCTTCCCTGCTCTTGAGCATGACTTTTAAAAGTGTTACTTTCTCTTGTATTGTTTTGTTTCTATCGTCTCCTAATCTATCTCAGGCTTGTCTCACCATTGCATGTTTCTTGAGTCTTGCACAGTTTGCTGTGAATTGTTTCCTCTCTTGAGGAAAATCTTCCTTTTCCTTCACCTTGTCCTTGCTTTGGTTCCTTCTCTTCCTCCTCTCTGCCGCTGTGGTTTTATCTCGTCCTTGTGCTCGTCCTCTCCCCTCCTCCTCCTCCTCATCATCCTCCTCCTCCTCCTCCTCCTTATAGTAAAGGCTCGAGTGTCCTTTGAAGAAATTTTTTGTTCTCAGTTTCCTTCTTTGCCGTTTCAGGTTGAACAGCAGGTTTGGGCACCAAACACAGGCGGAAATATTGTGAGAAGACGCTGAATGTCTTAAGTTTAAAAGCCACTTTTTTCAAAAACTAGAATATTGTGTTGAATCAAGACAAACCGCCTCGTATCTCCTGACGCTTAAAGGGTATCACTTCAGACATGTCACAGTATGGGAGGTTGTAATTTGGATTTGCAAAGTATTTACATCACATTTCAAGGTAAATTTGTCAATAGTTAATGTCATTACATTTGTATATTTTGATATTTTGAAACGTTGGCTAGTTTAGGACAGATACTAATACTAAATATGAGACCGGAGCTTCCTTTGTTAAAGTAGTGGCACATAAACCACGATGTGTAAACAAACTCATTAATACAACTGGTTATTTCTTTGTTATAGAGTAACTATTGTGGTCATAATCAATACTCTCGCCTTTTTATTTTCTGTTTGAGTCACTGATTAATTATCAGAAAGTAGTGAAAAATGCTCATCACCATTTTTGTGACATTGTGAATCAACAATCTAATTCACCAAAATATAAAATTTACTGTGATATTAAACTAATAAAAGCAGCATAATTCTAACATTATAGAAGTTGGAAGCAACGCAATTTTTGGTATTTTTGCTTCTAAATGCGAAATGATTAGTTTATTAGTTACATGACAATAAACCTGTTATAATAATTCATTATTAAAAATATGATCATTTTCGTTCAACTGTCTTTAGAAGAACATGAAAGCTTTTGTCGGACTATTTAATGCCTTACAATGTTCTCTTGTTGTCCTTGCAACAAATACAGTTATGTTATGCATAGTTACATTTCTTGACACCTTAACGCCATCAACTGTTGATCAGTGTGAAACCATCAGCAGTAGTGTGTATCATTCTAACTGTGTGTTTATGAACATACGTAGACTGTGTTTATAAGAAGTGGACGTAATCAGCGCAGTGTCACTCATTGGTTTGTGAACTGCCGTTTTAAAGCCTTGAGTTCAGCATGTTGTCCGTCGCTTTTTGGAACCAGAAGTGAAACGAGAGGGTCGAGTTAAGAACAATCGAACACTGAAGACGACATTTTTAGGCAACCAAAATATTTCAATTAACTTTCATGAACTGAAAACACACTGTGAAAGGGTTAAAGTTGAAAGACGAAAACATAGACAAATCCAAGACCTGAAAACCGTGACAGCGACCTGTCAATCACAAGATAGCTCCGCCCTAAAGCATACCCTGCTTTCTTTGGTCTATTTGACTCTAAATGGACCATAATTGTCTAAAGGAACATCGTGCTGTATCACAATGTTTACTGAGATAATAAATCAAGAGAGAAGTAGAGTCATTTTCTATAGACTTCTATACAACCAGAGGAGTCGCCCCCTGGTGGACATTAGAGAGAATGCAGGTTTAACACATGAAGCTTTGGCTTCACTTTCGAGAACCGGAAGTTGCCGCCTTGCATGTACTGAGCACGAGGTACAAACAAAACGGGGACCAGAACCCCACATAGCGCCACTAGAATCGATACCTAATGAGGTAAATATAATGACACGGTGTCGAGGCTGGTAGCGGTTTCAGGTCATTCAAATGTCTCAAATTTAATTCAGTGACGAATTCTTGATGTTTAAACACGTGAAGGAAGAAACTGTGGGTGGGAAGCTACAGCTGTGGGTGGGTGGTGTGTGTGTGTGTGTGTGTGTGTGTAGGTGGGAAGCTGTGCACCAACATATCACTGCTCTCCATCAGAAAATCTCTATCAGCAGATAAAACAAGGCGGAACAACACCTTGGACAAGATACGCCGACACTAATCTCCAACACTTATCAACGTTTCCCTGCTAATATCTCCTCCTCTAGTTTTCCCTCCTTCACCCCCTCTCCCCCACTTCCTCCCTCACGGAGTCCCCTCCCACCCGACCCCCGTCCGTGATCACACACACACACACACACACACACACACACACATCGCCCGACTCCTCTCCCACCACGCCATTGTGAGGCGCCGGCCGCCCTGGCAATGTGCTTTGGTGTGATACTGAGAGAGGGCAATTCAGCTCCTCATAAAGACCAGGCTATAATCTCCTCCCAGCGACAGGTCCACCTACCCCACCCACGCACTCGCGCACACCTTCCACGTACACACAAGCCTCGCCGTGTCCTCGCCACGCCGCACCATAACACACATACACGGTGACAACTTAAAGCCGCACCCAGAATGACACGCACCATTATAAATAGTCTAATCTATATGGTAATAGTGTTGTATTCTACAAGCAGAGAATGGGGATAAGATAACATTGTGACTTCGGGGTTTGTACTGCCTTCTATGGTAATTGTTATCAAAGGTTATTTGGGATGACATCGGCGGCTCCTTGTGATTGGCTGGGCCCTGTTATTTACGATATGAATTATGATAACCATGATGTCTCTCTGCTCCTCTCCCTCGCCGCTGCCTCGCCGGCCGCCAGATACAATAAATTGCTATCGTTAATCACGGCGCTTTGTTCTGCCATGATTACCCCTCCACCGCAATAAGAGTTTTATTTAAGGGAGAATATGGATTTGTCATCCTTCTGGCGGCAAAATGAAACCGACAATATTTTACGTCCTGACATTTAATTTGTAAAAGCGGACGCAGGCTGCATTTGCATTTTATGACACCCTCTCCCTCTCGCACTGATCCATCCCTCTTCCCTCCTCCTCGATGTCTTCCTCTCCTTTTATACGTGGAGTGGAGGTGACATTTGTGGATCGGGTTGGGGCTGGAACGAGAGCAGAGGAAAGGGAAAAAGGCGAGGCGATGAATGCTTTTGAATGTCGGCCAGAGTTTACGTGTTTTTATTTTGCATGCTGTTATGTTGCTCGAGCACGTCGCCTGGCCAACGAAATGAACTAAAAATAGTTTTTGTCAGGCAAATCAGTGTTGTGGATTTTACATAACACTGTACTGCAAAAAGGGTTATCTTATCTCAGCAGTATCAATACCCGTTTCAAGATGATAGCCTTGATTGTCTGTTTATCGGTTAATATGTAAGATACTGCCTGATGTGGAAGACACTGTGATCTGTTGTTTGGCACGAAATAGGAGGAGGCTGTTCTTCAAGTGCAAACTAAAGCTTTTGGAGATGTATTTCTGTTGGCAGCTGAGGGGGAAATTAACCTCCAACAGGTTTATTGTCTCGATTTTTAAATCCTAGCATGTTGTTTTCATGGTTTTGAGCATAACTGCTGTGAGGTAAAAAGCCCCGCACTCTGGCAAAAAGATGCAAAGATACCAAAGTTATCAGTTTATTTAATGAACGTGTACAAAAAGTGACACAGTGTTCTCGTAGAACCGAACTTTTGGAGCATGGTCTCAGTGGAGGTCTGCGCTCTCAAACAGACATATTGAGCAATCCTTTCCCAAATACTCCAGGTTTGATAAACTGGGGGTTTGTTTACAAATCATCCGACCGCTCGTGAAAAGATGTCCAAAAGAAGTAATGTGCATCTGCGTTCCTAAAGTCCAAAATCATAAATTTGAGACCGTCCATCCTGATGAAGATAAAGAAAACGTGCCACGACAGAAAAATAAATGGGAGAAAGCGCAGGAAGTTTACCGGAGGAGGGATCAGACAGACATGTAGATGGTGTTTGTGCAGAGAAAACACCAGCAGATTTATATTATATTGCAGAATTATTATGCGGAGAATCACTAATATTAATCAAGTGTTAAGTGCAAAGAGTTTGGGGTAAAAATGCAGAAGCACCTGAAGTAAAGATTGTACATCAGAAGAATTCCACCTTCAATTTTTTAATCCAGTTCACATTACGCCTGCTGTGAGAGCGCTTTAAGAAAAGTGTCATGTTTAAGAACAGGTAAAGAGAAGAGAACAGGTAAAGAGAAGAGAACAGGTGAAGAGAAGAGAACAGGTAAAGAGAAGAGAACAGGTAAAGAGAAGAGAACAGGTAAAGAGAAGAGAACAGGTAAAGAGAAGAGAACAGGTGAAGAGAAGAGAACAGGTGAAGAGAACAGGTAAAGAGAAGAGAACAGGTAAAGAGAAGAGAACAGGTGAAGAGAAGAAAACAGGTAAAGAGAAGAGAACAGGTAAAGAGAAGAGAAGACAACAGGTGAAGAGAACAGGTAAAGAGAAGAGAAGAGAACAGGTAAAGAGAAGAGAACAGGTGAAGAGAAGAGAAGAGAACAGGTAAAGAGAAGAGAACAGGTGAAGAGAAGAGAACAGGTGAAGAGAAGAGAACAGGTGAAGAGAAGAGAACAGGTGAAGAGAACAGGTGAAGAGAAGAGAACAGGTGAAGAGAAGAGAAGAGAACAGGTAAAGAGAAGAGAACAGGTGAAGAGAAGAGAACAGGTGAAGAGAAGAGAACAGGTGAAGAGAACAGGTGAAGAGAACAGGTAAAGAGAAGAGAACAGGTGAAGAGAAGAGAACAGGTAAAGAGAAGAGAACAGGTGAAGAGAAGAGAACAGGTAAAGAGAAGAGAACAGGTAAAGAGAAGAGAACAGGTGAAGAGAAGAGAACAGGTGAAGAGAAGAGAACAGGTGAAGAGAAGAGAACAGGTGAAGAGAAGAGAACAGGTGAAGAGAAGAAAACAGGTAAAGAGAAGAGAACAGGTGAAGAGAAGAGAACAGGTAAAGAGAAGAGAACAGGTGAAGAGAAGAGAACAGGTGAAGAGAAGAGAACAGGTGAAGAGAACAGGTGAAGAGAACAGGTAAAGAGAAGAGAACAGGTGAAGAGAAGAGAACAGGTAAAGAGAAGAGAACAGGTGAAGAGAAGAGAACAGGTAAAGAGAAGAGAACAGGTAAAGAGAAGAGAACAGGTGAAGAGAAGAGAACAGGTGAAGAGAAGAGAACAGGTGAAGAGAAGAGAACAGGTGAAGAGAAGAGAACAGGTGAAGAGAAGAAAACAGGTAAAGAGAAGAGAACAGGTGAAGAGAAGAGAACAGGTGAAGAGAAGAGAACAGGTAAAGCAGATAGAAATGTAAAAATCTATGAGCTTCAACATCTTAAGAAATGTCTTTGTTTGTCACGACTTGTGAACTCAAGAGCTGCTGCACAATTCCTCCTCAAGTTCTGAATTCTACATTAGTGCGTCATTCAACACTGACGTGTTTAACGCGTTAAACACGACCTTCCTTGAAGGCATCGTACCACAAAGTTGTTAAAAAAAAACTGAATTGTCCTTTAAATATCAACAATGTCTCAATGCTAATGAAGAAGGTCTTAATAAACAGATGTAGTGCTGTTTACCGTCGCACTGCTGCAGGGATCCATATTTAACCAGTCTACACACACACACACACACACACTGTGAGGGCTCTCTGGGAGATAACCGTAGTGAAGTCGAGCTATTTCCTTTTCCTGTTTGTGTGGTGCCAGGCGAGCCACCCTGCTGCCACCGAGGAATGTTGATAATGCTGGCCCTGGGCTCTACTACACACACACACACACACACACACACACACACACACACACCAACACACACAGAAACACTAACGACGCAGACGACGCCCATGTTATTCCACCAACGGCGAAAAACTTAATACATGTAAACATGACGGGGAATAAACTCCTTGAAAAAAACAAAAAATAAAGCTCCAGAGGAGACTAGACTTTGAATGACTTTGACCCGGCGTTGCCTCAGCTGCTTTGAACACACACACACACACACACACACACACACACACACACACACACACACACACAATAGCGTCCCTCTCTTTCTCTCAGCTCCACCTTCCTCTCACTTTCCTGACCTTCCAGTCCAGGGTGGATGGAAAGAGACAGCGAGCCCACTGGAACCTTGGGCTGAGTTATGCAGGAGTAAGCTTTGAATAATTGTCCCGCAATATGAGTGTCTCTGATTAATTGCCTGAGATAAGGTCTGCTTTCCTCCCCACTCCTCCCATCTGTACTCCCCCCCCCCCCCCCCCCTTCCTCTTCCTCCCCTCCATCCCTCCCCAGCTCCAGCTCCCAGGCCTGCCTGCCTGAGCTCCCATAATCAGCCCGGACTACTGAGAGAGAGAAACTATTTAACTGACCCTGTCATCTTGGAGCACGATGATGGCTGTCCTAATTACTCAACAATAACAAAGGCCCTCATTTAGCTCTGACGGCTGCCTGCAATCAGCAGTTCTATGAATAACTTAACAAATAGGAATGAGGGGGAAAAAACGTATTTACAGGCACATTAATTCAAGGCCAAAAGACAATACGTGTCACCTCCAGCTAACTCGGGATTCAGGTGACAATTAGTAGGTGTGTGCATGTGTGTGTGTGTGTGTGTGTGTGTGTGTGTGTTGTGTGTGGAGGCATGTTTGTGTGCATGTAAAGCCTTTTGCACATGCATGCGAGTTAGAGTTTGACTAATCAAACATAATTATTAGTCTAATAAAAGACGTAATAAATAAATAAATGTGTGTCACAAAAGGATTTGTGAGAACTTTAGGATTTAGCAGAAGAATTGTGATAATTGTGGCTTGAAAAGAGATGTTTTTTTGTAATTCAGCATCCCGTGAGTTGGATATTAGGTCGACAAATGCGGGTTGTCGTGTCATTTTTAATATATGTTTCAAACACACAACAAAAAGTAGTAATACCACCACGTAGACAGAAAACCCTCTTTATTTGTTTAGATTTTCCCATGAATGCATTTATAATACTCTTGTGAAAATTACGCACCATAATACATAATTAAGAAGAGTATATTTAAAGTATTAAAAGTAAAAATACATGCATGGCTGAATATTCTGACAGTATATTGCAGTGTTTCTCTAACGGGAGTACTAGTACCCTCTGGGGTATTTTGGCGTATTGCAGGGGTTACTTTTTTTATGTTATTTTTGAAAATATCCGTTATGCATTGTTCCAAAAATAATAATACTTTATTAGGTTTAATGAAAAAAAATTATTTCGATGAACAAAATTTGATATACAATATTCTTATTTCCAATGCAAGCGTTCACTCCCGTAAACTGTCAATTTCTGCAACAAACACACGGTTACGTTTGCTCGGTAGGACCAGGAAGCACTTTCTTTATTGCATGACGGAAATGAAGAAAGTGAAAACACAATAACGTCAGTAACATTTTAAATAAAGCATTCGTGTGTTTTTTAGTTACACGGTTGTTGTTTAGTTAATCAGTTGCTTGCAAAATTGCATTTTGCTCATAAAGTCAATTATATTTAGCGTTAGGATAGTGCGACGTTCTATTGTGAGTGCTCTGATTAATAAAGGAAATATTTGATATTGAAACAGTCGCCTTGTTGATCAGAACAGATGTCTAAAGGCCTTTACACACCGGGGGGGCGTTCATTTAATGTGATTCATTTGCACGTCAATATATTTATTTTATATAATATTACGCAGCAAATAAAGGCATCAACCAATTACATTGTGTGAAACGCACATATTAAAAACCTACACTGTATTGTACAATAACACAGAAGATCCATAGTCTGAACCAAGACGGCAAACTGTACACCTTTGACAAAGACAGTGAGACCAGATCAACGCCTTCAGTTCTTACCTTTCACAATAAAAGCCCGAGACATAAACACTGAGCAATTGTTTACCTAAGGCAAATTCACTCAGAGCATTTTGTAAAAGGAAACTCAATAAAATAGCTTACAGCTTAGGCTGTACAAATATTTAACTCAACTGCTCTGAGTCAATAGCATCCTGGTAGTTGGTCCTCTGCCTCCGAATCTATTTCAACTTTTTATTCTAAAGTGTTGCAACAGTCGCAAATTTGAATCTCATGTTTACAATGATCAGTTTCCCGGCTGGACGCTGTTTGATGAAGCTTATTAAGGTTAATTGCAAAGCAAATGGTCAGACACGCCAGGCCGAATGCTCAGGGCTGTCCGTTAAGTTCCAGTAGGAACGTCACAGGGAACGTCACAAGCTTACATGTTTTATCAACACGCTCTTTACACATGGGACACTGGCGCCGGGAATTAAAATTAAAATGCTGCGTGATGCAGTTTTTGCAGAAGTTGTGTCCACATGGTAATGTGACTGGATCGTTGAACTCATCCAGGCAGATCGACGACATCCGCCATGTTGACACCCTGCAGCCAAAATAGAAACTGTGACTCATCATCATGTCATGACACGACTATTCTATTGTGATGTAGCAAAATAAAGTTGTATCTTTAAATGTGACTCAAAGTGGGAGTATCAGGAGACTGATTGTTATTCCGATTGACGTAACCGGTGGTGGCGGACTTATTCAACCGGGCAAACACCGCCTCCCTCTTTCATTCCATCGATCCTCTTCTTCAAAACGTCGCCATTGCGCTATTTGTGAAATCTAAAAACCTAAAAAAGGTTTTTCAGAATGTTTGGAAATAGGTGTGTTTTTCCTTTCCGACCAGAAATGTGTGCTTTTCTTTTGGGCATGCATCTTTGCAGTATTTCTACACTGTAGTACTTGTATTTAAGTAAAAGATCTGAGTACTTCTTCCATCCACTGGTTCTACAAAAATCTTGCAAGAGTATCAAAACAACGATCACTGGAGTATTGATCTGCTCGTCCCGTTGTCTCTTTGCAGACTCCTCTTGTGTATTTGTGATTCTGTGCATTATATCCATCATATCAGAGGAGGACGACACTGACCAGTACGTCTGTACGGCTGATATTCTTCTTTGTGTTAAAAAGTCTGGTCTGGCTGGTCTGAGCTCAGTCGGTGTGTTTGATTGTGTGTCTGCATGTTTCAGAAGGCGAGGAAACCATCCGCCGCCAAAGTATCAGCTTCTGTAACCGCAGATAGCACCTGGACTTTGTTGAGCAGACTATTTACATATCAAACACCCTCCCCGCCCTCCCCGAAGACACAGACAGAAAAGAAGGGCATTTCCTCCAGGAAAATATATATAAACTAAACAAGGGAGTGAAAAGAGTTATAATGGAGGCGGGCAAACTGTGTGGAGCTCCGTTTACTGATAAACACACCGGGCCTTTATAGTGTTACAATAAACCGGCAGAACTGGCAACAAACGCAGACGGGGGCAGTGAGGACAAGTAAAGTTTTGACTGGAATTTCAGAGGGTTTTGAGGGAGAAAAGATAGAGCGAGGGAAAGGGGAGAATGAGGGGGGGGGGGGGGGGGAGATAGATGCGGAGGGGAAGCGAAAGCCGAGCGTACACTTGACACTCAGCTAATGGTAAATCCTCAGCTTTATACTGTAATTTACTGCAGAGCCTTCGGGCCAAACTGCCTTTGAAGTGCTCCGAAATGTCAAATCAATTATTACTTAAATGAAAAAAAAAAAGAATTCAATTTACGCGTTTCATGATAATCGGTAACATTTCATGATAGAAAAAAAAAAAAAAAAAAAAAAGAGCAAAGCAATTTGAGACGATTTGAGCCCCGGCTCCATTTCTCTGTGCAATTCCTTTTTTTTATTCGTCCTACTCAGATATGCTGATTGGAATATAAAGTTGTTGATGATTGCGTCTTTTCTTCTGTCGTAGCGATCGCAGAGTAAGGAAAATCAATTTGGCAGTATAATACTCTTCATCAATTGGAACTGGGCGATAATGATGTTCTACACCTGTGAGTGTGTGCTTAGTGAGCGGTGTTAGGGAGAGCAGCGTGGAACAATGCGCCTCCTTCATGATTCATTACGTTCTAATGTCGCTGCGTGAATAAAGACGGCGCAGGCCCGCTGAATTACACACTCCCCACACTAATGGCTCTGAAGAAATAGGCCAAACCGGCGCGCGTGCAGCCGTCCTCCTCCCCACGCTGCTTCTTTGTTCACGGACAGGTAAAGCAGCCGAGCCGTGAAGTCGACGACACGCTGCAGTGTTGACGGTAACGTCTCTATCGGCAAACTGTGGCGCTCGCATGAGCTGCGTGGTCTTCATCTACCCCGTAATTGAGACTTTTGATCTTTCCATGATCAGGTCTTTAGTAGATTTGGATAAAAAAGGGTTGTTAAAGGGCCAGTTCACCCAAATTACAAAACAAAGTGGAATCTAGCCGTGCAGATAAAGGTGAATGTTATTTGTGGTGCTCAAAGCAGCCTAGTCTCACTCCAAGAGCATCAAATACCGACGCTTGGCCAGTGTTCCTCGGTGGCTTGATACCACAGAAGGCACCCGTTAGCTTCTGAATGAAACACAACGGTGGCGTTACGCCAAATCCATTGACGTATGTGAAGTCCACGGATTTTATTCATTTTCCACTGAGAGCAGGAGATCCGGACGCGTGGTTTGCATGATGGATACGGCTCGTCCATGATTAAGAATTTGCATTATCATGACTCAACCTCAACGTGATGCAAAATGAGGTGCGTCTATCACAAGGCAGCGGGCAACAAAACTCAGATCAAACTGTCAAACTAGGCAGCGCTGATCAAATATGGATCAAGAATTTGGTTACTGCATTGCTTATTTCTCGCTTTCAATGTTTCCAGAAACATATTTTAGTGTAATGTTTAGCTGTAAAATCAGAAAGTTTGTTACCCGGCCGCCATGTTTAAATCAGCCCGGTCAAAAACCAAAGCGCTGCCCATCAGCTGGAGCGAACCGGATCGTCACGTCTGGCCGGATTTGGTGTATCTCCACCATAACTCCAATGTAAACCCATCAGTGTTGTCATTAGACGCTCAGAGCAACCGATGTAGCAGTAGTTGTATTAAGATCGAGAAGTCCGCCAATGGTTAGAAGGGGAGGTGGTGGATGGGTCAGACAAACATCAGGGGGCCGGCGTTCGTGTCCCGTGTAAAACATAAAATGATCTTTACTGACGACGTCATGTCACTTGAAGTTCGTAGTGTACTTATTAAAGCCAAATAACTCTAAACCTGTGTCACAACATTAACTGCGACCGTTTCACAACGTTAACTATGCAAACTTTCTGCTTCATTAAAGCGACACCGGCTTCTAACCCAAACAAAATATGACGATAGGGATCAGATCACGTTGTTTAAATAGTTAAAACATTTACATTTGAAAAACAACAGAAACTAATTCAAACTAAAAGGATCAAATCAAATCAGATGTCTCAAAACTTCTGCGTTCTTTTGGTTTGTGATTTGGGTTAACTGGTCCTTTAAATGGAGGTATCGGCTGCAGAACCTTTTTTTTCTAGATCTGGGTACAAAAAGGATCGATTGCAGGTATCGTTTGACTGGAGAAGTTTCGATACTACTTGGTGCTGGATTATTTCGGGCGATACCTTACCGATACCCAGCCCGAATGCGGAGACATGCGGTCTGAAAGATGACCAAAAATAAGAGGTTCAAGAGCAAAAGTATACCTCTAAAAACCAATTATATCAGGGGGATTATTGTCTCAACCCTCGCAGGAAGGCGACCCCTCAGACAGTGTCAGTGACTCCTGGACTGAGTCCGCTGTAGACTCGATGGAGGGGGCAGAAGGGCAGAACAAGAAGGTGGTAAGGAGGGAGGAAAGAGGAAAGAATGGCAGACAGACACGCTGCCATGCACCCACATCTCTTTCTCTCTCTGTTCCCTCCCTTTGTGTACCGTGTGGAATAACATACCTTTTCTTCCCTCCTCCCCTCCGTCTCTGTAAAGCGATCAGGGCCCCTGATAGCGACAGCGATTACAAAAACCACAGGAGCAGCCTCCACCCCAAAACAAAGTGTTTTTCAGCTCCTGTTTTTCCAGGGGCCTGGCGCCACCCGGAGTACCGTAAACAATAAACACGGGACCAACGGCGGGGCACCAGGGTGGCGTTCACTCATCATCGCAGGTACAGTGAGTCATTGTGAGCAATCGCTGGTGCATTCAGAAGCAGAGCGTGCAGGGCTGAGTGACGGCTATACGTCCTGGCCACTTCCTGTGAACTTCTCATCAACTGAACACACACACCGGCTCACTGCGCACATTTTGGCTTTTCCATCTATTATCGACTTCACCTCTCCTTTGTCTGAGGTCTTTATAAAGACTTCCCCCCTAAAATAAAAGCTGTGTCTGCTACCTTTCGCTGTGTTAAAAAGCGTCCTTTCAATCGGCGCGGCCTCCCTATCTTTACATCTTCCGTGGCCGGCTCGCAGCCCCGACTTGCGTCGAAGCAGTTCTGCTAAACGGTGAACTCGTAGCAAATTGACTATTACTTCAAAGTGGCCTGTGATTATGTCCCTGAGTGATTAGGGGGGCGGGAGGGGGGCTGTTAAGAGGGAGCCACTTGAGCACTGCCAGTGAACCAGTGAAGGAATGCCGGCTCGGTGCCGACCGGCGAGGGGAAAGCGCCGCCGGAGACGCTCAAATCCCACAAAGGCAACGGCCGTGCAGAAAGACGGAAACACGGAAAAAAGAAATTCAAGTTGTAACTGAACAAGAGTGAGTTATAAAGAAGCTGCACGAAGTTAATACAAGATGCCAAAGAGATTTTGACATATTATCAAAGAAAAAGAAAGAAACCCTACCTAGCAATAAGTCAAACGTTATGATGTAGACGCTCACGTACACACTTAACGCAGGGGGCACTCAGGGCAGCAAAATCATTAGCTAAGCACATCAGGGGACAAGACCTCCAAACACTTCCATTACATTCCAATTGTTACCAGATTTTCCAACTTTTCAGCACCAAACTGTTCTTGTTTGCCCTTTTCCCCCTTCATCTCCACATCAAACAGACAATAGAGACAAGCAGAGGAGGAGGAGGAGGGAGGGGGGGGATGAAAGAAGGAGAGAGAGAGAGAGAGAGAGACTGTGGCAGTAGAGAGACCCGGGGAGCGAGGCCCCCGAACGCCCGTTTTAATGGGAATAATAAGCTTCTATCTCAGGCAATTAAGTCTGCATTCGATACTTATCTCAGAGCAGAGGTCCACTGTGCCATCTAAAGAAAATGTTTGCGTTTGAAAAACTCCATCACGTAAACAAGATAAGGGGGAGAACACGTATGCGTGCCGCCTATCGCGTCCAACCTCGGCTTTGTTCTTGGAGGGATAAGTGACTCTGAAGCAGGTTTTTCTGAGCCACATGCTGCTGGTTCACAGAAACCGAATATAACAAAGGTGGGAAGTTCATAAATCACCAGAGCCGATAATACCGCAAATATCTTTAGACAGAGATATTACATAAAAAAATGAAGATTAGGGGGGAAAGCCAGAAAAACGATATACATGTTTGTACTAGAATAAGTTTATGAGTTGATAAAGTAAAACAGCTGACATCAGTGTAACCCTAATGTATACTTTTATATATATTACTGTACAGATACATAACTACAAATATCGTCCTGAACAAGTGTTGAGTGTCAGACAAACGGGCTGATGTTGACAGATAGTGGTATCCGTTATCTGTGCAGACACGAAGGCGAGAACGTCAATGTCTGTTACATTCCTGTCACTTTTTCTTTGCGCAATCACGTTGTTTTAACATCCGCAGGTCACAGCTAGTGCTTTTGTCTTCACTCGGGTCATGAACTGTACCCGTCCAGCGTCACAGGCCACTGGATCCTGGATCCTGAAATACAGCATTTCAGACATTCAGGCCTGCAGTGCAGTGCAGGGACACAAGGTTCACATGTACTCACACACACACACACACACACACACACACACACACACACACACACACACACACACACACACAGTATACAGGCATGTAACTTGTCAAAATGTTGTTTTTCTCTCTGAAACACATACAAATTGATGAATTTTTTTAGTCATTTTTAACCCAAAACGTCAAATATTCGCTAAAAAGTGAGGATTTGATAATTTATCTTTGGACTATGAAAAAAACAAGAAGTTTAAAGATGCCCCTTGAACTGAGACTTTTCACTATTTTTTGACTATTCCATTTCAATTAAATTAATAAAATTTGATGAATCGAGAAAATAATCCGCAGATTAATCGAAACTCGTTGCAGCCCTACGTTTGTTCCTAAGGAGCTTTTTTTATTTTACATGCATGAATATGCTCTTCCAATACTTTATTAAAACTGTCTAATTTTTCATAAATTTTGATGGAAATGAGTTTATTATTAGTAGAAGCAGTATAAATTGTAGTATTTTTAGAAGTAGTGGTGGTAGTGTCCCAAGTTTCAGCAGAGTTTTAGTGTTTTTGTGTCTTTTTTTATTTTACAATTTAACAAAAATGACTTTGGCTTTGTGGGAAAAAAACTAAATTCATGTTTTTATTTCTTGTTAAAACTGACGAATGTACGTATCTTCGGTTCTGCCAACGTTCAGTGTGATGTACTGTCGGTAATAAGCAGCTGCGTCTCTAGTGTCTCTGTGTAACGGGGCCTGGAGTGCACCGGACGGAGCTTTTCTCTATGTTTTCCTTCAGGTCGGGACACGGAGGCCAAACCAACACGCTGAGGCCCCTCTGACGCTGAGAGCCAACGCCACCGCGGGGTCACGACCCCGGCCACAGTGTCTCAGAGATCACGGGGTCGGGTCAATCGGAGGGGAATGTTATCCAAAGCATCAGAGTTTATTTGTTTAATTTTCCTTCAAACCCCGGTGTCTGCCTCTGATCAAGATGACGCTGGATTAGACGAAGAGGAGGAGAGAGAAAATTGAAAGAGAGAGAGCCTCGCTGCTTCAAATTAGGCTGGAAAAATAATCCTGCGTTACCTCAACTAAACATCGTACTTTAAACTTATTGTCAAAAGTCAAATAAGCTTTACAAACCACAAAAACACTCCGGGGCTGTGCAGCCGGAGGAGGCGGCGATTCGCATGAAGGTCACTCCAAGTGTCACGAATATCTTTCCCTTTTCAAACCACTTCTCTATTTTCTGTCTCGTTCAATCTGCTAAACCACTCGCACACCAGACAAGCGTCCGATTCATAAACACTGATCTGATCTCACGCTCCGAATGAAAAGCTCATAGAGGGACGAGTCGGGCAGGATTTCACAGAATGTTAAACGTTTTTTTACGTCTTTTTGAGGGTTTTTTGACGGCAATCTGCCAAAATGTGCCTACAGATCTATTTTACATGTGATGCATTTATCTTAAGGAAGAATGGCTTTAAATGAGGTAAATGTGGTGTTTTAATACATGAATGAACATGCAAACTATACCTGCCTCATCACAAAACATATCATGGAACTGCACCAAATATAGTGAATAAAAAGTACAGATTACAGAGATTACAGAGATTGAAAGAGAAAATGAAAAGACCCAACGCCTCTGCAGCTGGCGCAGTGATTCAGTGAATCTAGTTAAAGTCAAATTGACAAACCTTTAAAACTACTTGTTGCACTAAACAATAAATATCACAATACACAATAGTCCATACCACAAATAGAATTGTAGTTTCTAAAGTAGACAAAGGCCGCGCTAATCGATGAATATGATGAAGTACAGTGTGACAGATTCCTCTCTAAAGGGTCACCAGCCTCACTTTAACCGAACCAGTAAACTGTTCAAACCTCAGCACAAAGAGAAAACACCTCCTGGTGGCCTGAACCTCCACGTGGCACGCCAACGAAACCTCTGAATGACTTTTCACCCCCTCGAAGCTGGAGGCAACGCAACAATGCGCTTAATTTGCTGTGTGAGTACCTGTGTACCTGCTGAGGTGTGTGTGTGTGTGTGTGTGTGTGTGTGTGTGTGTCGAGATACAGCCCAAACAGTGCGGCGCCAGCAGTCTGCCCTTCCCTTGAGAACGTAACGGCTGAGTGCCATCGGAAAGAGAGACGGACGGGACGGGAGGGGTGAGGAGGGGGTGAGGTGAGGTGGGGGGAGGGTTGCTTAATATCTGCACCAATTGAAGGAGGCCGGTAAAGGCTTTCAGGTGAGGCTGGTGATGCCGCTTTGTCCTCACCAACACGCTAACGAAGCAGTTGAAATACCGTAACTGTGACTCAGACTCAGTTACTCACCGCGAATAACAATCCACCTAAAGAACACTTCCTGTCATTTCCCTCCTTTAAAAAGCAACAAGAATCTTTGATGTCTTACGAGTGAATGTCCGGCACTTCAAAATAAATTCACTCCACATTTCTACTTCCGAAAAAAACCCTCAGCACCATATGATAATCCCACTGTGCCAACGCAGAAACGCTGTCTAAATTCTCATTTTAATCTGTAGCGGAGGGGAATGGATGTGCTTACTCCTTCAGAAATACATTTCTGCTGCGCTCGGCACAATCCCAATGCCAAAAACATTCAGCCACAGTCCCGCTGGCCTTTCCTCCTCGACCAGGTTCCACTTCACTGCGTCTTGTTTTAAAAACAAAAGAACCATAACTGGCCGACCTGGAGTTTGAAGGTGCCAAAACCCACTGAAACCCAATCTGGTTATGGAGCGCTCTTTTGTTTTCATTGACTCACGAGTGATTCTTAAACACTTCTTATACACTAACTAGTTAGACAAATATTTTACACCAAAATATTTTTGCCTCTCCAGCTTTTTCCACAGGAGTGTGGGGGGGTGAGGGGGGGGGGGGGGGGTAACCCCTCTCAAAGATACGCCTGTCAATATCATTCTCTCCAGTTTGATGCAGGAATCCAAGCGAAACCTGTCAGATTCAAACACACAACCCTAATGAAAACAAAAGCAGCGCTGTTCAGACGGCTCTAATTCCCTTGACAGCCTTCCAGCCAGTCCCACTTAAGGTTATTATGGGCTATAAATACGCTGGTTACCAGGGCTAGAATGTCACTGCTGTTTGCCCTCGTTAAGACTCATAATTACCTCATTTACATCTCGTTTCCTCAACCAAAATTGGGACCCATTATGCGCCTCCGCACTCCCCCCCCCCCCCCCCCCCCCCCCCCCCTCCACCTCCCCCCCTTTCTCCTCTGCAGACGATTAGAGTCATCATCCAATCAGCTTCCGAGCTGCGCGTTGGGAGAGTAAAAGGCTCCCATGAGTCAGATTGGGACGGGAGGCGGAGGCGGCTGGACAGAAAACCGGCAGAGAAAAGGCTCATGGGAGATGAGATGCTCAGACAGGAAGTGCAAGTAAAGGATATAACCGGGGGAGGAAGTTTTAGTGGGACATGCAGAGACATTGATACCAATGACACATTGTTGCACTTAAGTATTTTATTCTTAATTTTCCTGAGTTTCACTGGAGTTTTAGTGTTTCCTTACACTCACAAGGCTACATGGGACACTCGTCCACTTGGACTTGTCGTCTATACGTGTAGCTACAGTATTCAGTCTCAATGCTCGAGACCTCTTTGGCCTAAAATGTGACAGGAAGTTGAGCGTTTTCTAAGCATTTTTTTAGTTAAAAAAATGCAGAAACTTTTGTCATTTTCAGTCTTAATGCTGTAAGCTCACCAGGCTGCCAGATTGTTATCGCATGGCCAGACATACAGTACAGCCGCACTATACAGTTCATTTTAATGACCTCTCACTAAAGTAGAGTACTGTCACTGTCAGCTTCATACCAAATATATCAGGATTAAAAATCAGCCATTAATGACCTTCAGGGCCGAGCGCGGAGACACAAACAAACACAAAAACCTGCGTGTTTAAGGACGCCGCAGACAAAACAAGGCGCTGTGGAGCGTGCAGGAGAGATACGTGTGTCTGAGGACAAAATAATCTGTGGAGGAGATCAGAGCGACTTCATTCCTCACATCGTTGACAGGTTCCAGCTTCTGTCCGTCCACATCAGCCCCCGAAATCAACAACAACAACAACAACAACGTTAGACAGAGGCGGCTTCCCTCTCTCTCTCTCTCCTTATCCCTTTACTGATGCTTCCCTCCCTTTGCTGTTGCCTCCTTTCTCTTCTTTACTCCTTCATTCTCCCTCCTACTAACTATCTTCACCGGCTTACCGTTATATGGTGGGAGTCTGGTATATGTGTGTGTGTGTGTGTGTGTGTGTGTGTGTGTGTGTGTGTGTGTGTGTGTGTTATAACAGTATTACAGCAGTTGTGTATGAAAACAGCAGATAAGAGAGCAGGATGATGAAATGTGAAGCAACAACACATGACCCAGTTTAAAGATCTCTGATAAAAACAAACACGCTATGTGCTGTATCTACACACACACACACACACACACACACACAGCCGCGAGAGCACACACGTCTGAATACACATGTACACACACAAGATATACATACATTTCAACAGATAAATACACACAAGCTGTGAGGCAAATGTTACACACAGAAAAATGTACCGGCGTATTTGTGATTTTGTGTGCGTGTATCTCTGCATGTGGATGTGTGTATATGCATCCGTTTGTTTGTGTGTGTGTGTGTGTGTGTGTGTGTGTGTGTGTGTGTGTGTGTGTGTGTGTTCGTGTTCAGTAATGACACATGGTGGCCAGTTCAGCATTGTAAATGAAAAAGACTTGATAAGATCGGTGAGACGGGCCGAGTGACTCGGGTTTATGTGGTGGGGGGGGGGGGGATTGGAGTGTGTGTTGTGTGTGTGTGGAGGGGGGGGGGTTAAAGCAGGGGATCATGGGAAAATATATGGAGGTGTGCACTAATTTCCACTGCTGCAAACTGCCTAAAATCCAATGTGGAGAGATTTCATCACAGCTTGAGAAGAGAAGTTCATGAGATTTAATATTCTTTTGCTGTATTTGTATATTAGTATGAGGATATAGGAAGTACATATTTCTAATTTGAAGGTTTAAAATACTTCAGGCTTTCACCTTCTGACACAACACAATGTTCAGGAATTTTCGAGGGTGTGTTTGTTTGAACTGAAATTGAAAGTCAACAAAATATCAGCAGCTTCAATCTAGAAAGTAACTGTTTCGTGTGGTACTGAGTGAGTAACTGTACGACAAACACGTATACACAACTACTCACGGAAAAATAGTTTTTCAGATCCCAAAGTTCCTAAACACAACAAACATGTCGGAGTACTTATCTTAACTTCTACAGCACCTTTCAAACACAAACTGCAGCTCAAAGGTATTTACAGTATGACATTAAAACAACAAGTTCATAACAATAGAATAAAAAGGCCGAGAATTAAAGTACGTGGGTACAATATATTTATATTATATATGTTTAAAAAGATTTTTATCCGGCATAATATTCTTTCCACTCATCGTATATTTTAATAAGTAAAGCGTGCCCTGCACATAAACAAGACTAATTAAGGATAATTAAGCAGTGGTGAAGTACACAGATACATTGACTAAGTATATACAGCATGAAGTAAGTACAAATACTTCAGTAAAAGTAGAAATACCTTTGAAATAAGAATTAAAAATGAAATATGAAATGGAAGGAGAGATGCAGCGCTGACAGGCCCGGCCTAGTTTAAGGTGTTTACTGCACAAATATGAATTGTTAAATTATTATTCAGCTTTCTTTTTACCTCAGCAGTCATACCTGTAGCAGACGTGTGGGCCGATAAGTCCTTCTACAGGTGTTTGCTGTCCACAGACATCAAGTAAACTTCATTCCACAGCTTCTCTAGATGTCATTTGTATTTTTAATAATCTGCTTTTTTTTAACTTCTGACACAAACTGTTCACAGCGCACCCTAAAAGTTGACCTCAAACCAGTCTGTTATCAGTGCATTTATCAAAACTGTTTCCATCCTGCTTCCCTTTTGTCTCTCCTCTTGTTGTCTTGTGAAGAATTTCTGTATCAGAGTGAGGAAAACACACACACACACACACACACACACACACACACACACACACACTCTCACCAATCAGTGGCTAGTTCTCTATCTGATTTGGACTTGATCATGGTGCCATATGGTCTCCAATGAATTCACACACACACACACACACACACACACACAGAAAACACTCTCAGCCCTTTGGTCTGATAACGGCGGTTTGGGGGAAAAGGGAAGTAGAGGGACAGATATGTTTTTTTCCGGATGGACAGGTATGGTTTTGGCCACGCTCCGCTACCCCAGGACACCTCTGTGATTGGCATGGAGGCTGGGTCGCCTCCTCCACTGACAGATTATTCATATCACCTAGTTAGGTTTCATGAAGCAATTATATGTCTTCACACTCCGCCAACTTTGGGAATGGCAGACTATAGAAACACACACACACACACACTATACGGTCTCTGGTGGTGGGGAATGCCTGTCACAGAGGAAGAGGACGGTGGTTTGTCACATGGTTTGTTAAAGTAACAGTGCGAGGTGATTTCATTACCAGTAAAAGTCTGGTGATTCAAACTATGGACAAAAAGATTTTTATATTTGCTGCTTGAACATCTGATGTGTGGAAAGGTGCTTTACGGGGGAAACACACAAGAAGTGACTCATATTCCGTCTTTGATTTCTCTGGAATAAAGTGAATATATTCTGGGTGAAGCTGGCAGTGACATCAGGAAGAACATTCCTTGTGTGGCTCGCAGGTGGTTTTTGTACACTTCTTCCTGGTACAAACTTTTCTTTCCTGCTTGTTGTCGTAGCAGTAGTAGTGCCCTAGGAAGGGACCTCTCTTAGCTACTTGAAACTATTATAAATAAGCAGTATTGTGCATGAACACTCAACGCGTACGGGGTCAATAGTGCAATCGAGAGGAGACATCCTCTAGGAGAGGAGACATCAGCCACTCTCTACTACTACTACGCCTTCAAGGTCTCAAGACTCAACATGACAAGCAAGCGTCGAGTGTTGAGCGGTTTGCGAGCGCGTAGGGAATTAATGAACTAAAACATGAATTAATTATCATTTTCACTGATGAATTTCCCTTCAATCTTCGCCAAAGAGGGTGATTCAAAAGTAAAAACAAACAAAACCAATACATTAAGGTTGTTTTTCCACCGATGTTGCCAACAATAAATAAACTTCCCCTCCCAGTGAATGCACTATTACCTCCTGTCATGCAGCAGAAGGTTAAACAGTCATAGTGTGCCTTCATGTGTCAGAGGGAGCGATTCAACAGAAGTGGACTCTGATTACTCAACAACTACAGAAGAAGATCAGTGTAGCATGACTGCCTCTGAAAACAGACTCGTACGTTGCTGAAAGACGTGGCTGCGTCGTCGGGACCAGCACGTACGCAGCGCCGCTTCCTGCTCCCAAAAAAAAAAAAAAAAGGGGGAAAATGAAGTGAACCCACACAAGTGAACTTGAGGTCGACACCTCCTCGACCTGTGAGTGACATCATGGGAAGCTGCTTTTAAACACTGACATATAGAAGGTTTAAGGTGGTGATTTGAGCTCTTTCTCTCTTCACACACACACACACACACACACACACACTAAAGTGAGCACAGCCTCCGTTCTCACACCATCAGCTGTGACCTGGTTAGCTTTAAGCCGCTGTTTGAGCCTGGCCCTTAGTTGAGGTTGGCTGCTCAGACAGGGCAATAGTTTGCACTCACACACACACACACACACACACACACACACACACTGGCCACTGTGGCTAATTGAATGGCCAGGGCAGGAGGTCCAGGCCTTTATAGCTCACGGAGAGGAGCCATGAATATCTCTGTTTCATTTGGACTTCACACACGGAGGCGGTGGGAAAAGGTGAGTGAGTGTGGGAACAAACAGCTTCCAGCTCTGAATATTTACCTTCTTAAAAGCTCTGTGGGGCGAAAGAACGTCCTTCCAGATAAATAACATACGTTTTCTTTGATTATAGAAATGTTGCACAGCTGATTAATGCAACGCTGGCATCTTCCACACACGTGAGTAAAAGATTTCTTCCGTATTATTATTATCATCCTTATTGTTGACTGACTATGTTACACCTGAGTCCTACAGAAAACAAGCCCAACAAATGGAAATATGTGTGAGGTCAGAACGCTAACATGCTCACATGTCGACACGCTGATGTTTAGCAGGTGTAATGTTTCCCATGTTCACCGCCAGTTTAGCGTGTTAGCATGCTAACATTTGCTAATTAGCACCGGACACTGGCTGATGGGAATGTCGTTAGTTTTGCAGGTATTTTGATCCTTAATTCATATTTCATCCTGAACGGGACATGAACGTCTGATACCAAATTTAATGACAAATTTGATTAAAAAAGAAGATTCCCAACATTGCCATCCGAGCAAAATTTGTCAATAACACCTTCACCTGGAGGGTAACACATCTCCTAAAAGTTACTTTTATACACTATGAATTTGAATTTGCAACATCAACTACGCTTTGAAACAAAACTGAGAATTGTTTAACGCTTTTTAAAAAGTCGCAGAATGTTCGAGCAAAATATTCACTGACAACATATTTTGACTTATTGTTTATTTATAGCAACTAATGCATGAATTAAGTTCATTGATTTATTTATGGTGTGTTTAGGCGACATTCAAACACTTAAAGATCTTTGTCTTGGTCAAGTATTGAAAAAGTCAAAACACAGGTTTATATGTAATCAAATCTGCACAAAAATGACAAAATATGAATGATAAAATCGTTTACGTTTGACAGTGAATGGAGTCAGGGTTGCATGTTCTCTGCTTCTCAGCATGGTTGATCAAATTCTACTTCTACTGAACCCTGAAAATACATTTTGGTAAACCTTAAAACAAGGTTTTCAAAATTCAAGTTCTCACCCAGCCGTGACAATATGCAAGTGAAAGTGGAGAAATGTCTGATTTAATGGGTTTTCATTTCAGACCTTGAGGCGATCCATAGCTTCAATCGGAGAAAGAAAATACAGCATCTATGTGCTGGTTCAACCCGAGTACCAGTACATGTACAGTATGCATCTTTAATCATTTCCGTGCATTTGTATGTTTTGTGTGTGTCGATGTCCATGCATGTGGAGTCATCCCTTATCTTCATGAGGAAAGGAAGCGAAAGGACAGAGAGAAAATGGAGTCTCGAGGAAGGAAAATGAAACCTCGGAGCAGGAGTTGAGGGAGAGGTGAGAGGACGGCTGCAGATTGACGGAGCATAAGAGGAGAAGGGAAGGAGGAAAAGGAAATTGAAATGGTGTGACGAGAGTGAGGGGAAAACGGTGGGGAAAGGGAAGAGGCTGCCTTATTTGATGCAATAATGTGTTTGCTGATGTTCAGCGTTCACACAAATCAAGTCAGGTATGAAATAAATGGATGAGTCACATACACCAGGTTGTTCTCATGCACTGTTTGTAGCGAAACCTACAGAAAGTAGTGCACGGTAATTCATATGCATCCCACGATTAATTATGTTATTTATCACATAACCTCCGTAGTTATTTTAACCCTAAAATAAACCCTTTTCCACCCTAACAATGACCAAATGTGTTTAATTCTATTGTTAAAACTGTTGGAAAACGTACAAATTCTAGCACGTAAGAAAGATATCAGCACCACATGTTTAAAATGAGTTTTACCTTTTTACTGTCAGACTTCAACTAAATTCACCCACACATCACCACCGTAGACAGAAACGGTGAGACATGCCTCGTTTTCAAAACCAAAACCAGGCGACTAATGAAGCGTTGACTGAATGTTGCATAAGGCGCTATGAATGCTTTGTGTTTGTCTCCACACACACACACACACACACACAAACAATATCTTCTAATACCTTTGTAGTTTATAATGGTTCTCATAAGGGCAAGGAGGGGCCACAGCTTCAATTATGGCATAAACACTGACGGGAAAACACACACGACACACACACACACACACACATAAGAGGGAAGGAAGCATCATTAGAGCCAGCGGTTAGAGTTGAACATGGTCTGCTTCCACTGTCTGTGTAGTTACTCACTGTATTACTCAGCCTGAGACCAGCAGTTTAAAAACAGATCAGTCAGCCGCTTCTGATATTATGTGATGAAGCATAGACGCAGTGTGACCGACTGATTCTGCAAAGAATTTACACACTATTATAGCTTTGCAATAACTATTAGTACTAATACTAATAGTGGTGCTATTGTTAGTATAAGCCTTAGCAGTAACTGCATAATGATCTTTGTATTGCTGTTAACATTAGTGGTACAGTCGACTTGTTTTAGCATTAGCATCAATATTAGCATCAATATTAGCATCAATATCGATGTGAGAGTGAGTGTTAGTATTATTTATACTAGTATACCATTCCCACCATATCTTAATGGTTACTGTGATGAATGCAGCTCAAGGTAAATAGATTTGCAGTTGTATTGATGCATCCTGCAGCCTGTATTTGTTATTTAGCTAAATAATTTAGCTAAAATTTAGCGAATGAATTCATGCACGACTTAATGCATGAAAAAAAACATGAATTCATTCATGTTGTACTTCATTAATTATCAGGGATGTACTGGAATTAGTAGTATCTCATGCATGAGTTATTGCAAGAACAATAGGTTAATTAATGCAACAACTATCTCAATCGCCATGATTATTACTGATGTCTGTGTCTTCTTCATGGTTTCTGTTTGCAGTTTTTAGAATCAATGTATTTGCTTGGTATGAAAAAGGTCAATATTATTCATCTTTCAGCCGCTTCATTCCAAAACATATCAGTATCACATGAGCCTTCAAGCACCCAGATCAGCCGAACCCTCACATCAAATGTGTTCAACAATACACACACATGCAAACGCATGCAATTTTAAAAACACACACGCAGCAGTCTGGTTGAGGATGATATAGTGTACACTGGGCATGCAGGAGGGGTGACAACAGGGTGGAGGGTATATGAATATGAGAACGGGGTGAGACAAGAAATAGAAGGGTGAGACAGCTGTCAGGAGGGGTGAGACAGAGGTTGGGAGGGGTTACAATTGTTAGTTTAGCCCCACCGGCTATATTTTCCCTCCCCTGGGCCTATTTTACATACTTTTCTCTCAGACCCAATAAACAAACAAGGAGCACAATTAGTGCTGAGTGTGTGTGTGTGTGTGTGTGTGTGTGTGTGTGTGTGTGTGTGTGTGTGTGTGTGTGTGTGTGTGTGTGTGTGTGTGTGTGTGTGTGTGTGTGTGTGTGTGTGTGTGTGTGTGTGTGTGTGTGTGTGTGTGTGTGTGTGTGTGTGTGTGTGTGTGCACATGAATTAAGAGCGTGGGAGCAAACCAAAAATGATTTTCTGTCTAAAACATTGAGTTATGTGGACATACAGACTCACGTAAGGCGATGCATGTCCTCACACACACACACACACACACACACACTCACACACACGAAACATAATTTCTCATAACACTCTAATATGGTTCATTTTCAGCTATCAAAACACACATGAAAAGAGTGTTAACGCTGTCAACAAGCGAGCATGGGATGTGGAACCGTCGTTTTCATTCTCAATATGTCAAGGTTAGGGTGTATTCCGGCATGAGAGCGAGGCAGAGGGGGAGAGAGGGAGAGAGAGAGAGGGTGAGAGAGAGAGAGAGAGAGAGAGAGAGAGGGTTAGAGGGGGGGAAGGAGTGTCGTTCTCCATCCTCTGCTCTCCAGAGAATCCCATCATGAAACGCCAAAGCACAAAGAGCTCAGAGCCTTCGACTGAAACCGAGGGACCTTTAATCCCAGAAAAAAGAAGAAGAAAAGAGCGGGAGCATCGCTGGGGCAACAGCGCCACCCAGCACGCCGCTGCGCGTACTGCACCTCCTCTTCCTCTTCTTCCTCTTCCTCTAAATCCTGACCTGCCTGTCTCCATTTTTATTGTTATTTTTAAAAGAAAAGGTAAAATAAAGGGGCATTTTTGCCGTTCCACATTTTAATTCTATGATCAAAATGAGCGACGGTGAAACAATTCAAGTCAAATCCCCCCCCCCCCCCCCTCTTCCTCCCCCCCTCCTCCTCTTCCTCCTCCAACACATGAGAGAGGTAATCAAAGCCACAGTCTTCTTTCTGTGTGGGAATCTAACCCTTAATGGGCTTCACCAACCTCACAGCCAAAGCGCACTACACACACACAAAATCAAACTAATTACAATTTGTCCTTTCTCTTTTGTCCTCCTCACAGTGCTCCCTTTTAATTCCCACCAAGAACACACGAAAAAAAAGAAGGGAGGTGGTGGGTGTATGTGAGAAGTATAGAGGGGGGGGTGGGGGGGGGGGGATTTTCCAAAGTGGCACAGTAAAATAACACACTGGAGTGTATATCGGCTTCCACTCTCCCTCATTTAAATAAGCGCCAACACTGATTTTCTAACAAAAATATGGTACTAGTATAATAACAATGAAATAAGACCCTGTGAAAACTCGCAGCCTGCAGCAAGTATTTAAAATATCATTTAAAAAGGGCTGATCTGTAATTCAGAGCGGATATGGTATCAGACGGCGTGCTTGTCATTCCCGGCTATAATCTCCACTACACTGAGAAACACACTGTCTGCTGGCAGCACCGGAGAGAGGGAGGAAGAATAGGGAGGAAGAGGAGGAGGGGGGGGGGGGGCTACTTCTTTTTCCTTCTCCTCCTGGTGCCGTTCCGTTTGTCTGATATCTGCTGCGAAATCTCAATTTTAAGGAAAAGTCACAGATTTGGAGAAGTTGGTGCGCAAAAATAGGAGGCCGAGGAACCGGAATAACAACGATGTTAAATATATTATTAGATAAAGGTGAAGGTTGGTGGAGGAGATCAACGTTCTAGAGAAAACAAAGCACTGATTCATCAATTCAAGCATTGACTCACTTTCTTTAAGAAAGTTTATCATGCACAAACTCTTAAAGTTCATTCCTCAACTTGCTACATTGAGTGTCTCTTCCTGCAGCTGTTGATCATTTCACATGATCTCCCTCAACAGTCAGAGTTGCCATATCTTTATTTTTAGCACTTTAAAGGACTTTTCATGCATGTTGGTTGAAAATTCATTCCAGCACTTGACAAAAACAAATCGCCCGACAAAGTCCATTCATCAGCTGTTCTGCAGCTTTCGATTGTGTCCCACAATGTAGTTATTGAATAATATGAAAGATCAATAACAACATGTCACATCTCAGATGGGAAAGGCTGATGGACGGATGAACTGAGACAAGGAGAGAAGACGGACTTCTTAAAGAGATGCTGTGTCACGATACCGGTGTTGACAATAACCTCATTATTATCATGGGAATAATACACACATGATAATATTGTGTAAATAATCCAGCACCTCTTTAATCATTTCATACACAAAGTCATACTCTCTCTCCACACTCTCATATTTTGTGTAGATCGTGTAATTTATTTGCCAAAAAGGAGACAAAACGCACAATAAACAAAGTTATAATATATATTATTGTCACTGTGAATTCTTTTGTGTAGTGAAAATCTGATACTGTCTTATAAAGAAATAATTGTTTAAATATATCACCAATTCTGACAAAACATACTTAATCTAAAAAACGTTTAATCTTTTAGAAAGAAAAATATTTGACCACTTTTGAGGACTCCTCACTCACGTTAAAAGTTAAGATATAAATGTAGTTTTTGACCCTGGTAGCAACGTCTGACATGAAAAAGAAATCTGTTTGGATCGTATCACACGATCTAATTAATGAAGGATTTAATTGCTTGTTTTAGGATGTCAAATATGAGGATTTACTGCTCTTGTTTATCTTTTTTTGGACTGTTGGTCAGACAAAACAAGCAATTTAAAGATGTCACCTCGGGCTAATGGTGACAGTTAATTGATTAATTAGAACAAAAGATCATCAATAGATAAATCAATGTCACTCTGGAAACTTGAATTGTTGGTTGAACAAAACAAGCAATTTTTAAAGACGTCACTTTCTGCATTTTCCTCACATTTCTTTTACATTTTATAGATTAAATCATTCATCAAATAATCAGAAAACAAGATTTTTAAATAGATGAAACGATGAGGAAAATAGTTGCAGCCTCAAATGGAATCATGAATGAGTGTCCTGGACACACACTCGTGAATACACACACACACACACACACACACACCTAAACACACATTGGGTTTTGGTTAGACGTGTGGTCTGGACAGGAAAGGGCCGGGGCCGCCACACTCAGCGGGACACGGACCTCAGGCACTTCACACTGCACACACACACACATGCGGACACACTGCCAGGCCATCCTCACCCACCTATCCTGTTGCAGTGGGGGGTCGGAACCGGACAGACACACACACACACACACACAGAATCATTGGCATCCTCATATTCAAACACACACACACACTCAGTTGGGCGGAAACTGGCAGTGACATGTTGTCCGGCAGCTCAGGATCGGGGCTCTGAGGTTGGGCTGAGCCATCTATCATTCAGCCAGAAACATAGTAACCCAAGACATGAGTGGCAGGGATCACACACACACACACACACACACACACACACACACACAGTGAAGAAGACATATGTAAGTATTCTCACAAACAAAACACACTCGCTCAGACAAAGCCAGCAACCACATCACGCTCCACCGGCTGTCTTTGAGAAACCCTCAATATGAGCTGAATGTAATGAGACGTTTTGATCTCACTCCACACATGTGTGGATGAATGGCTTTTACTGTTAGCATCCTGGCTTTCAAAGGAGAGTTTCAGTGTCCTGCGGTCGCAAATGATTATGATTATTTCTGCCCTGACAAGATTTTAAAAAAATCCTTTGGGCAACACTTTGCATGAAAATTGTAATATGTTTAAAGAATTGAGAAACAATATATCGTTTTTAAGTAATTTCTTAAGCATGAATGCAAACAATGAAGACTGGATCCAGCTTCTTAAATGTAAATATTTGGTGTTATTTCAGTCTTCATGACTAGAGACAAGAGTTCACATGACCAACAGAGCGAAGGTATCAGTGTACTGTAGGCTATAGTTCATTGGTCGCCAGTCTTCCTGGTTCCAGATCTCTGAATCGCATCAGTGAATAATGAAGAGCAGTCAAAGGTTAGGTTTTACTTTATTTGTTCAACTTCCTGTCATTTATTTAACCAATTCTATGCTTATTGACTTAGGATTCTACCATTATGATTCTCCCAATTTCATTGACGTCAAACCTTCAGCTCGTCGTGGTCTTTGTGCTGACGGTGCAGTAACACCAGGGCTAGCTCTAGCTAGCTTGGCTACCACTGGCGATCAGGTTACACTCATTGTGCTTGTTGTATAGCGGACCCTGGAGGATCTCTTTTGATGGCTAAACAGACTAAATCTGAGCAGAACTACCGAGATATCTGAAGCAAAGAGGACCCGTTACTAAAGGAGCGGACTGACATGAGGATTACCATGTTACAGATACTGAACAGTGGCACTAAATATCAGCTATCAGCAGCTTTGACCCCTAAATATCAGGCTCTTTATTGGCCTTTATAAAAACCCATGTAAACCCCCTTCCCAGCCCACTTCACAATCAAGCCTTCAGCCTGAGTAAGTGCCCCGCTTCATTTGTAAAACACCCCCATGTGAATGATACAAACCGCCACTTCCCCTGTCTAAATCTCTTCCCCTCTCCCTTCCTCCCCAACAGGCCTCACCATTCACGCCCCTCTGAACCCCAGAGCCGCTCAGATTGATGAGGAGGACGGCGCTCATTTGGACCGGGAGAAAAGTGGCCCAGTTTAAGGGCTTTGCTACTGTATTTTAAAACGCCACGGGGTGTTAAAGAGACTGATGAGCCCGGTGGCGTCGACTGGCTCTGTGCAACGAAAAAAAAAACCTATTGGGGGAGAATGAGAGAGAAGAAAGAGGCGGGGGGGGGAGGAGGGGAATAAATCTGCGTGGCGGCGGGAATCGATCGTTTCTCCCTCCTTTCCCGCGCTATCTCATCTGCAGGGGCTGAGAGAGGCAGAGCGGTTTAAACGATCCTGACCTTGTCCGACATAAATAGTCAGAAAAGTCCACAGAGCTGATAGCTTTGTGTAAGGCTGGAGGGGGGGGGGGGGAGGAGGAGAAAAGAGCGAGGGGGACGCATTGAGATAAGAAGGAAGAGGGGGGTTGAATGAGATAATGCCCCGGCGTTACTACATCAGAGTCCATGTCGCGAAGCAGACGTCGCCGTGGGAAAGAGCCTCGGCCTCGCTTCCTGTCTTCCCCTCCTTCGTCGCTATCTTTACCTTCTTTTTATTCCTACCCTTCCAGATCAGGAAAAAAAAAAAAGAAGGGAGTTAAGAGCGAAGAGGAGGAGTAGAAAAGTCTTTCTCGGAGCTCTCATCTTCCTCTCTGTGATAACCTGAGAAACGGATGGAGGAAGTCAATTGGCCCCCATGAACACCCATTCTGCGCTCCCGAAGAAGACGTGAGTGTTTTAAAGCAAGAAAGGAGCTCTTTTGTGCGGCGCCCCCCTCTTCTTTTCTTTTGAGCGTAACGCCGCTGTACCTGACACAGTGGCGCTGCCCCGGGTAAAGGCAGAAATCTCTGCCTCTATTGTCACCTGTTCCTCTAATCATTTTCCGCCCTTCATGCCACAATGGAGGAGGGCGATAACGATAACGAGGTGAAGCTAATACAGAGCGGTGGCGCCGGCGACAGCGGCGCCCCCCCACCCCCCACCCCCACCGAACACAATGTTCAGATGTCTTCACTCGTTCTGCACACTCACACACCTTTATACCTTTATACACACCTTTAATGCAGACACACACACACATTTTGTCCTTTTTTTTCCTTCAGTCACTCACTGTTAGAGCCATTATATTAGGGTGCCAACTGTCAAACCCTCACATTACAGTTACACACTTTACACACAGTTTCCTTCATAGTGAAAGAAGAATCATGTTTTTTTGTCTCTGCTTTGTTAGAAGTGGTCTAGCTGCTGGTTTATAACCGACTGCTGGTTTGAATCCCGCTATCGCAAAAATACCTGAGAGCCGGTTTCTCCTCTCTGCACTCAACATTTGACATAACTTGGGTCTTATTTTCCATGTTTTGTGCCATCATTCCTTTGGGTTATGAAAACATTGTAGTTAATTGCAGAGATGTGAGCGCACAGAAACATTGCCGGGTTTTTTTCCGCAAGATAACCTTCACAAATGAACGACACTTTTATGATTCATGAAGCTGGAAGATCAGCAGAACTTAACCACCGTTCAGCTAAAGAGACGACTGGTGATTGTTAGCAACTCCTTTTGTATTAAGTAATGTAAAAAATCTCATAAGCTCGTGTTTACCACATTATTTCAGGCATCTAACCAAAAACCCATCGACTTCGAGAGTAAGAAAACGAAAGTGCAAAAATGAGTTTTCGAGTTTTAGGACTCGTTCCTGCAGCACTCTGGAGGAGAGTACAGCACACACCGATTGAGTAGCTAAGTAGGTGATGACGGACTGATTACCTTGGATATTAATGACCTGCTCTTGTTCAAAATCAGTATGAAGTGATAAGGAAAGATGCAGCATGGAGATCATGCTCAAGTTTAAGGTAATTACCACACAAATTGTGTATAAAGTTACATAATTAATGGGGTTTTTTGGCCAAATTATATTGTTTCCTTGCAGGGCTGGTGGAAAATGACCCGAGGCCTATAGCATCAGTCCACAGCACGGGGGTCCACGGCTTTAGAGAAGACAATATTATTTCATATCACGCCTTAAAAACAGCTCTGATACCAGGTGGAGTATCTGATTTCGTCCCTTACTGTTTACCTTCAGAGAAGACAATTATTACTGCGGAGACCTGCTGTTCTCCAGACTTCGCACTATCCTGACAATAAACCGCGATGCACTGTTGCACTGTTTCTGTCTGGCACAAGCTTTTTAAACGGACTTCCTGGTTATTCTTCACACCTGGACCCACTGACGTTTCCACAGAATACATATTGAAAACAGACAAAAATAAACAGACAATCTGCTTCAGCGTTCACAATTGTGACATAGGCTCTGCAGAATATGAAAATGAATGAAAAAAGCCCCCCCCCCCTCTCCTCCTCCTCCTCCTCCCCCCTTTTCCCCTCACCCACATCCATGTGAAGTTGGATTGCTGGGCCTCGCCAGCGAGGGGGAGATGGGAAGGCTGCTGCTCTCCGACTGTGTTTATCGGAGTCTGGCATCGCTGTAATTTCAGTGTTCAGATGCAATCGCTCCCCACTCCCCTCAGGAGTAAACAATAACAAGCACAAATACAATAGACAAACAAGGCCTGCAGGACATGTGCACACACACACACACGCACACGTCTATATGCACACACAGATGCACAAAAGCATACACTCTGGACACACAAACAATAATAAATGCAAACCACAACCACCTTCTGTCTTGTCTTTCTGTCTTTATTTGACAGTAACTGTCGACAGAAACCTAAACAGCATTAACATGAGAAACCACAAGATCTGTGCAAAAAGACTGCACTCGGATCAGATGCTGAATCTGAATGCAGTGGCTCAATTGACCAGAACTAAACCCTTCTGTCACATAGAAGAATGTGTTCTGTTGCCATTTCACACTGCTGGTCTCTTGGAGTTTCTCTTAAAGGCAGGTGGCTGCTGAAGACTGGCAGACCTCGCATTTCTTATCAGACAGCGCCGCCCGGTGGACTCTTAATGAACTGCAAACGATGGGCCTCTTATTGGATGAAGCGACAAATGATGAGGAAATGATTGATTGATCTCTGACTATGAATGCAATGACTACATCTGAACAAAAGGGTCAGAGGACGTGCTCAAATGCCTTGTCATTTCTTTTCAAGAACAGTTGCTCACGACATTTTCTAAATAAATGCCAACAGAGCAGATTATGCACTGAAAAAAATGTATCATATGTTATATATGATCTAATTTGGATCTCTGCTTTAGTGCCTAGCGACTATTTTTGTAGATTCCCTCAATTAAAAAAATACTTTTTTGCTTCAACCTGACCGTAATAAAAGTGTAAGCGCATGCGCCAGTTTCCCCCTAGTATCGTGCGTCTGACGTCATGACGTCCGCGAAATGTTTGCCTCGCACTTGTGTTTGGAGGTGAGCGACGGTCAGCAGACCCTCGCTAGTTTTGGAACATTTCGTGTGAATTAATGGCCTTTTCTCGTGATGCATTGGTCATACATATTGCACTCTATCAGAATTTATATTTGTTGCACTCACAGCTAATACATGTTTTTGTTAACTTTGTGCACTGGCCTAGATATCAGTCATATTTTTAGTTTTTCAGGATACCATGTTTTTTTTCATTTCACATTTGTGTATCTCCATTATATGGAAGCCCATTCCTGCCAGCAAAAAAAAATAAGATCACTAAAAAAAAATAATAATAATAATTCTAATACATTTTTTATTTTTTTTATTTTACTTTTTTTCCACCAGCAAAAAAAAAAAAACTTTTGGTGCATCCATCTGTAACCATAACACTGGCCAGATTTTTCCAGTTGCTATAGAAAGTCGAAATGATGAGATACTTTAACACAACAGTCATAGAAGCAGCTATGACATATGAATGGATTGTGAGTACATTGAAGACTTCTTTAAAACGTGGCTTTACAACACATGAAATACAGATGATGTTTCACATGGATTGTACTGAGCAAACGCACCCTTGAATAGAATGTTAAGCAAGAAGCAGCTCTGGAGTATAAAGAATGAAACCAATGTGGCGACCAATAAACAGCAACTGAAAACATTTTTTTTTCTTTTTTGCTGACAGAGAAAAAGTAAAAAAAATATATTATATATATATATATATATATATATATTTTTTTTTATTTTTTATTTTTTGTGAATTAATTAATTAATTAATTATTATTATTTTTTTGGTGATCTTATTTAATTTTTTTTTGCTGGCGTGAATGGGCTTCCATAGTTTATTGGTCGCCACCTCAGCCACATTGGTTTCATTCTTTATACTCCAGAGCTTCAAGGGTGCGTTTGCTCAGTACAATCCATGTGAAACATCATCTGTATTTCATGTGTTGTAAAGCCACGTTTTAAAGAAGTCTTCAATGTACTCACAATCCATTCATATGTCATAGCTGCTTCTATGACTGTTGTGTTAAAGTATCTCATAGTTTCGACTTTCTATAGCAACTGGAAAAATCTGGTCAGTTATAGTTACAGATGGATGCACCAACATTTTTTTTTTTGCTGGTGGAAAAAAAGGAAAAAAAAAAAAAAAAAATGTATTAGAATTATTATTATTTATTTTGTGGGTGGATTTTTTATTTTTTGTGAATTACATTTTTTTTTTTTTTTTTTTTAAGTTACTATTTTTTTCTTTTTTAGTGATCTTTTTTTTTTTTTTTTGCTGGTGGGAATGGGCTTCCATACCATTACTATACATTAGTGCTGAAAGAATTAGATTGGTCAATTGAAAGAGAATTCATCTAAGAAATTGTGAATATTCACATTAGTAAAGAACACTTTGTTCTAGATGGACAACACTCACATTAGGAAAACATGTGTTGAACATAAACATCACAATACAAGCCCTAAACATACGTATATGGCTGATGAGATATATATATATATATATATATATATATATATACACACACGAATGACCAAAACAATCAAGTCACCAAATATTCTTACATTTTTTATTGATCCTTTTTAGAAGTTACATAACTTTTCAAATTTCACATTGGTTCTCTGCAGCATCATATCAGATGTATAGTCAAATATGAGCTTTGCTGTTGAACTGTTCATTGTGCTGCATCTATACAATCTGAGCCGTTTTGTCATTTCAATGCCAGCGATAGTTTTTTGACCTTTTTCAGGACTCAAGGTCCTGGAGCAGCACACCGAGGTCTACAGGATCCACAAAAAGACCGGCATCGCCAGAGAGGGATTGGAGGGTTTGCATTACTGTCATAGCTTTATGGCTCAAGCTGAACTGTGCATAGTAAATCATAATAAGGAAACAAAATATTCCTTCAACCACGATGTGAAACACTTCTCAATATGATTTTGTTTGTCGGTTTTGTTTAGTGAAGACTTGGAAAAATGTAATTCTTCAAGAACACTTTGTTCGAGATGGACAACACTCACATAAACTGTATTGTGTGCCTTTACAATTTGGAGGAAGAATTCATAAGAGTGAAGCATCGACATTCGTATTTCTCAGTCATCAGTATTTATTGTGAGGAAAGAGATACAGGGAAGAAAAGCATGAAGGTTCTGTAAGAGGTTTATTTTCTCCATATATTTTACAAATAGAAGCACAAATGTTCATCGACTCTCAACAACACAACAGTGTCTGAAGTACTTTGAATAGCTATAGGTAATGGAAACGAAGATCTCATCCGTTTATCTGCAAAGAAAGGAAAATATAAAAAAAAGGTAAGAAAGTGAACACACACACACACAGCTCTTTAAACTTGGATGGGGACACGGTGAACCTCTGGAGATACTCTAAAACCTAAAGGACATCTAGACTACTATATGAAAGGATCAATGCTACACAAAATGATCCTAACATTACAGTGTTACCTCCTCTGTTAAAACAAGCCTCAGGTTCTGAGTTCAGCAGAGAATGATGAGGAGCAGATTAGTTCAGAGAGGAGAATTAGTCACACAACAATGTGATGGATTTTGGACATTATAAACAGACACGCATAGGTGAGAGAGCATCTTCTGCAGGACAGAAAACAAACTCTTAAAGGAGAATGATGGAGGAATATAATGAAAGAGGGCGAGACGCTGGGAGAAAAATCTGTGAAAAGTGAAAAGACTTACAGAGCAGCAGCTCCAGAGATGATCTCAATGAGCTCCTTGGTGATGACGGCCTGTCTGGTACGGTTGAAGGTGAGGGTCAGCTTGTCAATCATCTCAGCTGAAGGAACGGGAGACAAATACGTCAGTCAATGTCGGAATGTTAAACTTTACTTCAGAAGAGGAGAATCTAATGCAGCCCTGAACGTATGTGAGAAGTGATGATCAAAACACGACATAATCCACTAGAAGAGTGAGAGATGTCTCGCAAGAACCTCTAAATACTTTAGAGGTACAGCACACACACACTGTAAAATGTGTTCTTACAGGCGTTCTTGCTGGCGTTGTCCATAGCGGTCATCCTGGCACTCTGCTCAGCGGTGGTGGACTCCTTCATGGCCATAAAGAGGATGTTGACCAGAGCAAACTCCTGGTAGTTCCTCAGCACATCAGCATCAATGTCATCATAGATGCCCATGCTCTCTGTCGGGGAGGAACACAACACGTTCAGTATCTCTCTCTGTAAGGGACACCCGAGGATCTGTGCAAACATTTTGGTTCTTTACAACAACACTATACCTGCGTTGGCAACTGCGTCTGTGGTAAAGAACGGCTTCTTGTCCGTCTTGTATGAGATAACAGACCTGCATCAGAGAAAGAGATTCATTTTAATGATCGAGACAACGTCGTGTTTTTTGCTCATGCCACATGGAAAAAGTAAAAACTGAGCAGATCCAGCGTACCTGAACCTGTTGAAGACGATGGAGCCCTGGTCAAACTCATATCCACAGTCGAGCAGCTCGCTGGCGACGATTGAAGCGTCGCCGAAGGTCGGGGGCTTGCGACCGACTTCCTTACAGTTCAGAATGATGTGTTTTGCATGAGTTCTGATCAGGAACAGATGGTGTTATTGGTACAGTAACTCAATCATCACCTCAACACTTATTCTTTTATCTACATTTGGATTTTTACACAACATCAATTGTTGTGATTTAGAGTTTCTTGTCAGGCTTTCTCAACCGTAATCATAAGATGTAATAATATAAACTTCAGCAGAATAAAAATGATTGCCTTAACCCTAAACTACAAGTCATCTGATTAGCAACTTAGTTAGTTATTCTAAACCTAACACAAGACTATAAATAAACAGCGACATCAGTGAAACAGCTGCTTAGAAAAGCCCCGAGACCTGTGTCTTTCATTAAATGTTATAATTCTATTAATATTTAATGTTTCATATCGTACCTGTTCAGGATGCCTCTCAGTTTGTCTCCCACATTGATCACCATGACCTCCTTGCCAGCACCGGTCAGGATGGCGATCTCGCTCTTAATGGCCTTGGCCACATTGGAATGGATGGCACCACAGAGTCCACGGTCGGAAGACACGCCAACGATCAAGTGCTTGGCGGTCTTTTCCGGCGCTTGGATGTCGGCCTTCTCGTAGAGGGCTGGAGACCAGAGAGGAAACGGTGGAAACTTAGACCCGTGTCAAAACATTTAAAAACACACTATCAGGTGTAAAAATAACACAGAGGGAGAGACATACCCAGAGCACCAGCGCCGTACACTCTGGATGGCTTCAGCTGCCTCTCAGCACGAGCATACTTGGCAGCAGCCACCATTTTCATGGACTTTGTGATTTTCTGGATGTTCTTGATGGACTTCAACCGGATGGTGACTAAAGAAAAGAAAGGACATTACTAAGTCTGACAACTGTGATGATACAAATGTGGTTAAAGGTACATTAAACTACAATCACCTATCTGGCAACTTGATGCTTTATTACTGACAAACAGTCACACTTTACTGAGAAATGACCTTTTGTGAATCACTAAGATCGGCTGTTATTAAGTTATTTAATGTTGGTTTTAAATAGTTTGTTCTCCAGTTGCCGGCATAATCACCTTCAACCGAAACAGACCACAGTGACCTAGTTAAGATATTTTTATCTGTAAACTATTATTTTGCATGTAAAACATTGCAATGGTTTAATAAAAATACATTTAAAACCATGTTTTGAAGACTGTAAAAACTTGTAAACTTACACATTTGAATGACATTTATCTCAGAATGTATTTTAGCAGAGACCATTTTGCATCTGGTGTGTTATTAGTGTGAGTTTATAGTCTGCAACATGTTGTTGTGCTGTTGTCTTTGCATATTAAGAGGCTAGTATGCTAAAGTACTTACTGTCCTTCAAGGTAGCCATGTTCCTGACCTGCCCACTGTGGAAAGAAATACTTCATGTGAGCTTCAGCTGCAAGCATTGTCAACACGTTATAGCATTCACAACAAAGCCTAACATTAACAGCGTTAATGTCACGTTGGCATTGACTCATTTTAATTTAAAACTTGAAGAACATTCACTTTGTTTGCTAGCTAGCGCTGCAAGTGTGCTAGCATCAGTTAGCTTAGTAGCTGCTTTGACAGTTAGCCCTAGATAGCTATATTTCTAGGACTGTGTTGGACAATGTAGTTAAAATCATTCATTGGTTAAATGTTTACTCTCTTCACTGGTTTCTCGCACAATGTCAGCGCGTTTAAGCTAGTAAGCTAAGCTAGCATTAGCTGCTCTGAACTCAGAGACACACCGCTGTCATTCATTAGCCGCGGCCTCCACGTTAGCACGTCCTTGCATTATTCAATAACTGCACGTTTTACAGACTACAAGTTACACACATACTCAAATCAAATATCACATGATGTACATACAAATAACATACAAGCAAATATTGCTGTAAAAGTATTTAAATGCGTTTGACTTTACCATTGTGGGGAGAACACCAACGCGCTGGTCCTGGCGAACATGGTTACTGCTATGAAGGTCAGACACGCACAACTGCGCAGGCGCAAGCTAAAGGTAAAATGGACGAATGATGCGTTCATGAGCTGCCGAATATGTCGTTAAGAGTGAGATCCACAACGCATGAACGAACCCGCAATGTCTCGCACTTAAATTAACCCTTTTAATGAAAGAAGTATTCAGATATTTTACTTTTTTACTTTACTCCCAGTGCAGAAATACTATGTTACAAGTAAAAGTCCTGTATTCAAAATTGGACTATTGTACAAATGTATTAGCATTATAGTACTCGCACTATGTCCACCTCACATGTATATGTACAGTAAAAAATATCCCATTTTTTAATAAAGTAATGGTTTAAGTATGTTATGTTGTTGGTACGTATTTTATTTTTTACTCCTTATTTGTTAAGTATTGTATATTTCTTTGCTCTTTTTACTGAACATTATGTTAAATCCGAAGCTTAAGACAAGTCCTTGAACGCACCTACAGCTCTCGCGTGATTAAAGCTTTCGCGCGAGATTATGACGTTCGACATGCGGAAACCGTTTCCGTTAGCAGCTAGTGGCTGTTCATGGTGTAGCCGCGATTCGAGGATACTTTTTTCCTCACTTTAAGCGTTATAAATAAACACGTAGCGGGTGTTTTGTGTTTGTTGTTGCTCGTCAGAATGGGGAAAGCTGATTTTCTCTCCCCGAAGGCGATAGCCAACCGGATAAAATCAAAAGGGCTCCAGAAGCTGAGATGGTATTGTCAGATGTGTCAAAAACAATGCCGAGATGAGGTGAGATGGTCGGTTAAATCCGTCTGATTTAGTGTATTTGTTAAATTTGTTTTAACTTATTTGTCTTTTCCAGAATGGCTTCAAATGTCACTGCATGGCCGAGTCCCACCAGAGGCAGCTGCTGCTGGCCTCAGAAGACCCAAACAAGTTCATGGACTACTTCTCTGAGTAAGTACCGTTATGGCTCATAAATAAATAAATCACGTAAAGTGGAGTTCTTCAGATGGAAGAGTTCATTAACGTTTCATTTCCTCCCAGTGAGTTCAAAAACGACTTTGTTGAGCTGCTCAGCAGACGTTTCGGTGAGTCCTGATTCCACACACGCATCCAGATGTTTTGCTCTACAGCAGCTGTGTCATGAAGTTGTTTTTGTTCCTCTACCTGCAGGGACAAAGCGAGTGCACAACAACATCATTTACAATGAATACATCAGCCACAGAGAGCACGTGCACATGAACTCCACACAGTGGGAGACGCTCACCGACTTCACCAAGTGGCTGGGCAGAGAAGGTAAACAGCTGCACACCTTTGAGTTCTACACAACAACACATTTAGGAGAGGAGCTTCTCTTCTCGGACAAACAGCTTCCGTATTTACACAAGTTACTGCTACATCATTTTAAATGTGTAACAATCGGCTGAATGTTGCTGCTAGGTTTCTGCAAGGTGGACGAGACCCCTAAAGGCTGGTACGTCCAGTACATCGACCGCGACCCGGAGACCATCCGCCGCCAAGAGGAGCAGGCGAGGAAGAAGAAGCAGGACCTGGACGACGAGGAGAGGAGCGCCAAGTTCATCGAGGAGCAGGTCCGCAGAGGCCGCGACGGCAAGGAGATAGAGGTGAGTGCTGGCAGCACGGACTTCAGCCTCGCACGTGCTCAGTAGATCAATAGATTCAAAGTCAAAATATGTTGTTCCTGTGTTTTATTTTGTAGGAAAATCCAGTTTTCACCGAGCTGAAACGTGAGAGCGAAGAAGAAAAAGGTTTGTTTTTTTTGCTTTGTTTTGTGATCTGTCACATTTCCCTCGTTTCTTTCCACTCACCCTCACCTGTTCTCCTGCAGTTGCTTTCAACATGGGCGCCTCTTCAGCTGTCGCCGGTCCTTCCAAATCGAGGTACAGAGGTCTTAGCACGTTGCTAATTGTGCCGGCTAATTATCAAGCAAGTATAATTTAAACGTTTCGTGTCTCCCTGTAGCTCTGCTCTGGGTGCTAGTGCTCTCAAAGTAGCAGCAGCAGCAGCAGCGTCCTCCACCAAGAGGAAAGACACCAGTTCAGACACCCGGAGCGAGAAGAAGAAGAAATCTGCTCTGGAGGAGATCATGGAGGTAGAGAAGATGATTGTTTTGTCGTCTTACGCGTGTCTGCATTCAGTCTGTACTCATCCCGGGTTGCGGTGCGTCTCGTTCAGATGGAGGAGAAGAAGAGGAAGAAGCAGTCGGTCAGAACAGATTACTGGCTGCAGCCCAGCATTGTGGTGAAAGTCGTCACCAAGAGGCTGGGAGAGAAGTACCACAAGAAGAAGGCCGTCATCATGGTAATGACGCTGAGCAGCTGGCGGCGTGTTTACGTGTTATGTTATGTTGGGGACGTGTGTCGCTGAAAGCCGTGTTTTATTTTCTTGTAGGAGGTGCGAGACAAATATGGAGCCGTGGTGAAGATGATCGACTCCGGAGACAAACTGAAACTGGACCAGAATCACGTGGAGACGGTGATACCTGCACCAGGTGAACCACCGGAACGCTTTAAAAGTCGCTCTACAGATTACTGAACGCGGCGCTGATCGACGGTGGGAACACCTTGTACCTCAGCTGTATCTTTCTATCCTCCTCAGCTTCTTGTTGTCAAACTTCCTGCAGGTAAACGGGTTTTGATCCTGAACGGTCCGCACAGAGACACGGAGGCTCTGCTGGAGGGAATAGACGAGAAGAACTTCAGCGCGACACTCACGCTCGAGTCTGTAAGTGTCTCCAGAGGCTCCTCCCACATCTGTACCGGTCACGTGTTAGTGGTTTATTATCTACTGCACGTCTTTTTCTTTTGCTGACTGTTGCCAATTTAAACTGTTGATCGGAAGCATAGCATAGCTTATAAAAAAGCATATTCTCATTTTCCGCTCGGGTTATCTCACCATGCACATAGTTTGGGTTTTGTTTCCCCAAGTTTTGATATACAAGTCTCTGAAACTTTGTGTAATATTAGCACCATAAACAAAACCTGGCCAGATTTATTTATATGCATCTACTGGTAAGGTAGAAAATCTGCTTTTACTGAACATAAAATGAGGAAACCAACCCTTTAATCACCCGTGTGAGAATAAACTTTAAAAAGTCCCGAAAATACAACTTGGGACTAAAATATTTGATAACACAAATGCTGATTAACTCGGCTCAGCGGGCGGACGTGACGCTCTACCAGAAATATTCTACATTCATTGTGAAGAATCTATCAAATGTGAGACTTAGTGAGTTATTGTTCATCATTAAAGTCTTGTCTTCTCTCGTCTTCAGGGTCAACAGAAGGGGAAGAGAGTGGACGTCGCCTATGAGGATTTCTCTAAACTGGCCTGAACCTTCAACCTTTCCCGTTCAAACCTCAGGGACTCTACTGTGTCAGAGTTATTTTACCCCACGCTTTCACCTGTACATAAACGCATCGTCATCCCGGGCAGTGCGTTCCCAGGGAGTCATCACAGAGGAGCAACGTGTTCAATTTGTTTTTTATTTTGTATTAATATTCAAGTTGATCTTCACATTGCAGATGTAAATTTTGTGCAAATAAACTCAAATGAAAAAATTATTCCGGTGTTCTTTTGGAAAACAATTAGGAGAGAAACTTGAAAAATAAAATTGCTACATAAACACCAGTGGGAGAGTTGTGTTCCCATCTTTCTTCTGGCTCCCACGGTTTTAAATGCGTGTAATACTCGAACGCGTCTCAGAGCGTCTGCAGGAAGCTGTTGAGATTCGGGACGATGTAGTCGGTGTAGTGGCCGTCGATGAAGCCCTTCCCGCTGTTGTGTATGAACCAGCAGTAGACGCTGGAGCCGCTTGTCTTATCGTGCCTGTAGTCCTTCTGCCAACCCCTAAAACACACACGAGCTCATGGTTTAAATAAGAAACATGTTGAGATGTTTGAGATCTTTTATAGGAGTCTAAACGTACCTGGTGACGAGCAGCGTGTTGCCCTTCACCTCCATGGTGGCCTCCTTCTTCAGAGGGTCGACTCCCTCGTGCACATCGTACAGGCTCACCTCAGGCTCTCTGGAGAACTGCCCTGAAGAGATCACACAGAATATATATCATTTTATAGTATATATGTTTTCCCAGATTTAGGTTAAATCGGTCCAGCAGCTGATGAAGACGTCCTCCCTTTGGAGACCTCTGGGTGACTTCGTCCATGTCTTTCGACAGTGTGAAGCTTGATGTCTGACTCACCAACAGCATCCCAGTAAAGGTCTGTAGCTGTGAGTGTTTCGTACCTATGAGCCCATGGACCAGAGGGGAGTACCGGTTGTCGTTGGGAATGTAGACGCCGAGGAAGTCCACATTGACGGGGTTTTTCTTCCACACGCGGTGAAGTAGCACCATCACCTCGATGTCATTATTTAAGATGATGGAAACATGAGAGTTCTTCACAATGGAGATCCTCACACTGAAACGCAGAAACAAAGAGAGAATATTTAAAAAAATGAGCCCGTTGTTGAGGCAGACGCTGTAAGTCAAGTGTGTGGCGGTTTACCCGTCCTGCGTGATCTCAGCCGTGGCGCCCCAGGTGAAGGAGTGGTTGTTCTGGCCGTCGGTGAAGGCGATGCTGTCGGTGTCGACGGTCACGCTGACTCCATCCGGTTGGTAGTAGACTGAGATGGCGCCGAAGTAGGTGCTCAGTTTGCTTTTGATCGCCTGCTTGGAGCCGACCAGCTGACCGTTCACCGCCAAGCCTTTAGGACGGGAGTTCCAATGTCACAAAACCGAAGCTCAAAATACGAAAAGTTGGTATTTATCGTCGAGGTTAAAGTACGGTTAGTTGAAAGTTGCAGCAAAATAGACGAGTGACACATTATAGAGCATCTTTTGTCATCTGATACCCAGGTTTTTATGTATTAAACTACGTTCAGTACAGTCTGGTACCTGTTCCACTGTCAGACACCAGGTTGAGAATGTGTCCAGGTGTGGAGTCGATGTTGAAGCAGACGTCCATGTTTCCTCTGGGCAGGTGGACGATGAAGTGAGGGTCGTTGTCCACTGGAGGAGAAACACATCGAGTAACGTTTTAACATTTGACACTGCAGCTGGAAGAGTACTCGTGACTTTAAGGAAGAAATCAGAAGTGTGTGTGTGTGTGTGTGTGTGTGTGTGTGTGTTACCTAAGTTGACGTGCTGAGGCAGGCTCAACTCCACGGCGCCCTTCACAACCTCTTTCGGGGGGGCCATGGTGGTCATCTGGACCCAGGGCGGCGCATTGTAGACCATAAGCGACGGAGACAGATCCTTGGACGCATAGCCTCCTCCTACTCCCATGCCTACATACACATGATGTATTTAAAGTTAACGCAGGTGTCGTTTTAATCGTCATTACGGATTCCATTAGGAACATTAAGTTTAATATTTTATTAACCTTTCTGGCCAGATAAAGATCCAATCAAAAATCTAATCTTGCTCAAATCTGTCCTGTCCATGTCATACCCCTCTATCTCCTATTTCCAGTCTCTACACTTTAAAAAATAAGGTTTAGACATCAATCAGCACCATAGAAGGTATATAAAACCATTGGTTTGTGACCTGCAGTTTTGAATCCTCGAGTGTGGCATTTTGGCCGTCGCCATCTTGTTTTTTTGCAACCAGAAGTGACCATATTTGGACCCCGTGCTATAGACCTGTCATTCACAGTAGCCCCGCCCCAAAGCATCCCCTGCTTTATGGTCTGTTTGACTCTAAATGGACCATAATGTACTAAATGAACATCATGCTGTATTGAAGAAGACTTGAAACTAGAGATTGAGACCATAAACTCATGTTTACAATGTTTACTGAGGTAATAAATCAAGAGAGAAGTAGAGTCATTTTCTCATAGACTTCTATACAACCAGAGGAGTCGCCCCCTGGTGGACACTAGAGAGAATGCAGGTTGCCGCCTGATCAACACTAAAACGGTGTATCTTCTGTCGGGCACCTGAGCAGCAGCCTTGCTTGGGGTCCCTCGGCGAGTCGGCCAGCAGCCTCTCCCTGCCGTCCTCGCTCTCCACCAGCAGAGCGGTGAGAGGAGTGACGAACTGATGCTCCACGGCCAGCGCCATGATCTTCTGGGTGATCTTCCTCTTCTTGGTAGCCGTGGGAGCCAGAGACCTGCGGAAGAGAAACACTGCAGCTGTCAAATACTGACCAGATTACCATCATGCTTCCACACTTTTAGTCTACTGGAAGGGTCTTGGACCCGGTAACCATGTTTCCTATGAACCTTTATGATTGAATTGTCATCTGTAGGCCTGATTCTGACCCTAATGTTTCTTGATTTCTTGATTTCTTTTTTTACTAAATCCTGTTGGTGAATTCAGGACCTTCCTACCACCCTGCCATGTTTTCATGTTTCAACAGTCCTCTCACCTTTCAGAGATCAGCTGTTTGACGGTGATGTAGGCCCACATTTGTCTGGCGAAGCCCGTGAACGAGTGCTGCTGCTTGGCCAGCTCCGTGTCCAGCTCCGCGAAGTCCCCCTCCGTCTCCAGGGTGAGGTCCAGGCGGGCCTGCAGGACGAGAAGGGACAGAGGACACTGGTAGCACCATTCCATTCCCTTCACCCGTGGCCTCGAACCCTTCAAAGCGTGCATTTTGTTTTTACTCACGCCCGCCGCGGTGGTGAAGCTGGTCAGGGTGTTGCCCTCGGACGGCAGCACCTTTCCGGCCACCACCAGCTCTGAGCCGCTGAAGTATTTGTCGAAGCTGTTCCGGGTGACGTCCGACACCGCGTCGTCTGGGAACTGGATGGTGATCCTCCTCAGCAGAGGAGAGGAGACCTGGCTGTAAAAGGCCTGCAGGGCGAAGAGGAGGAGGGGGATGTAGAAGATGTTAATCTTTAAGGGGCATAAAGGAACTAAACCCTGATCTCCTGCATGTCACAAAAAAACAAATTCAACATATTCCATCTGAAAATACAAGTTTTTCCAAAATATAATACAAAACAAACGATGCATGAAGCTAATTCCTCTTTCACGAAGAGAACAAAGATGTATTGTGATGTTAGTGACGTAGAGGTGAAGTTTCCCCCCCAGTCGTCGTACCCGTAGCTGTTCTGCAGCGTCGTGGTTGGCGTAGATCCTCTGAGCCATGCCCCTGTTCTCCATGGCGATGCGCTCCAGGAAGTCGTAGTCCACGTCGAAGCCGATGCCCAGCGAGAAGAGAGAGAACTCCTCCCTCATCACCCGCTTCACATTCTTCTGGATGGTGCTCAGCTTGATCTCACCTGCAAGAAATCAGCATCTTACTGAGACAGTTCCCTGTTTTTTTTCCACTTTTTAAATCAGTGCATTCTTTCTCCCTGTGGGTGGATGAACCAAGAAACCTAAAATCTTTTTAACAGCAGCTGGATCAGTCCGTCTTACCCACAGTGGGGTCTCCATCAGACACCAGGATGATCATGGAGACGGAGCGAGGGTCGATGAGCCCCTGGTTGGACGCCCTCACCAGCATCTGGACCGCTCTCATCAGCGCCTCGTTGATGTTGGTGCCTGGAGACGGTAAAGTAGAGTCATAAACACACAGAGCAGCCTCATCAGAACAATCAAATACTCGATTAAAGAATAATATTCTCTCTCACCTCCGTTGGGTTTGATGTCCTCGATGTATTTCTTGGCATCTGTGACCTGAATGGAGGAGCCGGGGACCAGATCCTCGCTCCAGCAGCGCACGTTGTGGTTGAAGTCGATGATGTTGAAGTGATCATCTATGGTCAGGTCGTCCAAGATAGCCTGCATGGCCGCCACCGTCTGTGAGAGAGGTCAGCGATTAAATGCACTCTGCAGAATGACCACAGGGGGGGCAGCGCTTCACGAAGAGAGAGGTGTAGATTGGGCCTAACCGAGGATGTGTGGTTGAAGGAGTCAAAGTGCACAGAACTCTTTGTAAACAAACCACTTACTTGCTTCATCTTGACTCCCCACATGGATCCACTGACGTCAATGACAAACACGACGTTTTTAGGAAGAGGAGAGAGGTTGGAGGGAGCGAAGAAGTGGACAAAGTGGCCGTCTGACACCTGGAAGACAACGCAAAATGAAAACTGTTTCTAGCCTCACGCCATGTTAAAGTTAATTAATGAGGCTTCAGACAGTAGATGTTGACACCTGCAGTTCCCCGGCATTGCCGTCTCTCGTCACGTCATATTTGACCATTAAGGCGCCGTCTATAGCGCTGTCGGTGCAGTTGTCACACTTTCTCTGCTGCTGCAGGCTTGGCTTGAAGACGATATGAGCCTGGGGACAAAGACACAGTTCATGAAACAAACCGTCAAACCTGCTGACGCATTAAAGTAAAAACTCTATATTATTATCTCTGCCAAGAAAGCGTATGATTTCCATTGAATTGGTCTCACCTTGTCTTTGGACGATGTAACTTTGATGAGCTCTGCAAACTTCTCTCCGAGGGAGTTCACCGTTTGCACCATGGAGATTCCATTGGGCTCATAGATGTACACGTCCACCTGGAGAGATGCTGGGTTTAGCTGACGATCGGTGGTTGACATAGAGGCAAAACACATGGATTCATCCTTGTTATCCTCACCTGGAACTGTGGCACCAGCCTCCCGGGCTGCAGGTAGAGCGAGTGCTCGTAGGAGCCCAGCTTCCTCTGCATCATCTCCTGGTAGTGGAGCTCGAACTCGATGTTGCTGCCTGGAGGCACGTGGACTTCCGTCTTAAACGTCTCCATGTCCTGGGAGTTGGCCCTGTAAAGCAGAAAACATGTTACAGTGATGCTGGTGAGCTCCATAGTGGATTGAGCTCCAAGAGGGCCGGTCCGGTACCTGACGATGCCCGCCGCCTTGCCTCTGGCTTTGGCCTGGGCGTACAGGTTCCTGGCCACCATCTTGTCCTTCACCGAGCCCTTGAATATGATCCCGTTCACGTTCCTGCAACAAAGACAGTGACAGAGTCAAAGCTCTCTCTATACGAGGCCGCTTGGGACGGTGTGGAAGCGGGACTCACATGGTGAAGTTGGTGATGAAAGCTCGCTTGGGGATCTGGACGTTGAAGCCGATGCTCTGGGATTTGGAGCCCGAGTTGACCACCGAGCTCCTGACGGTGGTGTGGGAGAAGCGCGACGTGATGCGGCTCTCCACCTTGTAGCTCTTGACGGTGATGTCATCTCCGCGGACGGCCTGTGAGGGGGCGAAGACAGAAGAAGAAGAAGAAGTGATTCTCTTAGAATTCTTTACTGTTTCCGACCTGGACGTGAAACTTTACAGGTGTGTTGAGATCAAAATGAAGCTGGCAAAGAGGCCATTTTTGCCATACTTTCTCCCCACATATCTTAATATTTGAGAGATGTCTTTGTCTCACTTATTTCCTACTGTGCACCACAAACAACTAAAGATCTCTTTATATCTTCTCTTAAGTTTGTTTAAATTTAGAAGACTTTATGACGATATCAAACGTGAATGTGCCCTGAGGACAATGTCTTATAGACTTCCCCTAAATGTGATACAACCACAAAATAACAACCCAACTGATTTGATTTGTTGTGAAGAGAAAGACGGAATGAGAGCAGGATTGGTGCAGAACAAAGTCAATAACCCGTCAGTCATGAGAATCTCTTCAAACAGCAGCATATTGACTATTAGATAAGGTTAAACTCTGTCACAGTGGAGAGGGCTTCAACAAACAAACAGGGAGTCATACCTCAAAGTCTTCCTCCTCGTCGCTGGTCAATATCGCTCTCTGAAACACACAAACACATCAGCTTCATACTGTCTTAATCTGCTCTCTGAGAGAAGATTGTACATTTAAAAAACTGCCGTTATTAAGAACCAGATGACACAGGATTAAAATCAGGATCCGTTGGTTTGTTTCTGATGATGTCTGTGTAATCAGTAACACGCTGCCCTCCATGGATCGATGACGCCGTTATTGCAACACCAACGAGAACATGTTAAATAAATACTCAGGTTTTTCCGAAGGAGATCTCACCTTGTGTCTCTCCCGATCATCCCGTATCTCTGACTAGAGGCAGAGAGAAAGAGAAAATACAATCAATATCATCAAAACTGACTTTAAAAGATGTAATTAAAAAAACTAAAACATACACAAGAAAGAAAGAAAGCTTTTTGTAATATTGGTGAAAATTCATCATGCAGAATTTGCGCGGTAGGATCTACAAGATTTATTCTGCATGATTCAGAGAGTAGACGAAATAAAAGAACCTTCTGCTGTACAGAGATGAGTTGTAACGGTCCAAGGTCAGGGCAAGGATTTAGATCTCATTTTAAAAAATTCACAAATACACAAAAAAAATCTCAAATGACTAGAATTCACTGAAAAAAAAAATACTTTTTCTCTTTGAATTGAGTCTCAATTTGACTTTTAAAAATCCTAAAATCACATAAAAACCAATGATATGAAAAAGGAAGTGACCACCAACACATGCACAATCTGTTCATAAATGTATATTTTTGCTTTCTTTCAATTTCTAAATCAAAACAAATCCTTTAAGATTGATATTAGTCTAAAGAATGGTCGCTAAACACCCTCCAACTCACCGTGTCTTCCTCCCATTCTCCGTCTATCACAAACTCAAAGCAGCGGCCCTGCTGGAGCAGCAGGAGCCCCAGAAGAAGTAGCAGCAGACGCCTCATGTTTCCAGGCCTGTGGGCTCAAACACCCTCACACACACACATATAAATACAGATAAACAGCGTCGGGAGACAGACAGTCCTTCTGCAGAAGAGCCTCGAGGAGACACAGCCGAGCTGGAAACTGAAGGTTAAAATCCACTGAACTGATCAACTCCCCGTTCCGGTCAATATTTGTTGTGGTTCATGTCAAACCAGAGAAGAGAAGGACACTTTGTGACTTGACCCTGCAGTGTGTAAATAAAACAGATTTGACTCATTCTCAGAGATTTCATGTCAAACAGATATAAAAGTGACAAACTGGACTTTGGGTCAAATATCATTGTGGTGCGTTTCTGATATGAAGGTGGCAGCTTTTTTAAACAATACAAAGGCAAAGAGATTAAGTTTTTTAAAGCACATTTACATAATTTATATGAGAAAGATGTTATGTTGCAATGTGCCCACAAGGTGGCACCAGAGTAGATCTGCAGAAGAGTTTCTGTCTCCGCTTGTAATTCTATAGAATAGAGGTTTGATTTTGACTAAATGTTAGATTTCTAGGGAAATAATAGATTTGGAATTATGGGGGATTTTTGTTTTCATCGTTATTGAAAAAACAATAATCTAATGCAAATAGTGAATGAATAAATATAATAAAAACTGAGGTTAAACAAGAGACATTTAGAAGAAGCATTCTTCTGCAGAACGACCTCGTCAACGTTAACAAAATCATAAATGGAGGTTTTCCATTGTAATACTTCTTCAATCAGCACATGCACGTCCTTCTAACAGGGTTTGTACTCATATGTATGTCCATGCTCCTCCTCGAGTGGTCACTGTGAGATAAAGACATTGTCTTCCCATCTCTGCCTTTCCTGAAACCGTCTAATGTCAAATGCAAATCAAAAACTCTATAAAAAGGACTTAAAGCTTTCATTTAGCATCAACGCTAAATATGGAATGCATCAAACTCACCTGTTAAAACACAGAATTTCAAACATTGGGATCATTTTGAATGAATAGGTTCCTGTCCGCCCCCTAGTGGTGATTACAAGTAGCACACGTGGGAGACTTTCAAATGTATTTCTCTCTTTGACCATGATGAACATACAAGTGATGAACATAGAAAATACACTCATATCAGACTCCTTCACTTTATACTTCTACTCCGTTACATTTATAACAGCTTTGGTTTCAGCATCTCATGGTTTCAGATTCACAAATGTGAAGATTTGCTGCTTTTCCTTCAAATAATTTAAAGTCCAAAATGGTTCAAATTGAGCTCCACCAACTAGATTTCAATTATTTCGGGGTTTAACTCATACTTGAAACAATTCCGACACCCCCTGAAAGCAGCAGCAGCAGCCCAAATTGCCCCTCATCTATAGGAGTGGGACTGAAAACACCGCGTCTCTCTCCTCCAGATGGGTGGGCGTATTTTCTCCTCCACCCCGCGTCCCCTCTCTGATCCGGTCACTCTGATCCGGACACACGGAGACGCGCCGCGCGCTGGAAAATAATGTCCCATTCATCTTTTTAAGTTTTACCGGAGAAGGACTGCAAGATGCTGCTGCTGACGTTACTGCTGTGCTTCAGCCCGAGTGTACTGGGACAACTGGAGGACTCCCAGTTTGGAGATGACATTGATTCAGAGCTCGCAGACTTTGAATTAGACATCGTAAGACGTTTAGAAGTGTGTTGTACATTCTGGTGTTTGGATTTCCAAATCTGACTCCTTTTCTTTTGCACACACAGGCGCCACGCAGAGTCCCACGGCAGGTGAAAACTATACTCAGCAAGGTAAAGTCACATTTACCTCACAGATATGAAGATATTTAGAATCTACGTTCTTTACATTTAGAGGCTGGAGGAGAAAGTTTGGTTTAAGTCAAACTTTTAAATATGTGCAAATTGAAAAAAAATATTGCAAGTAGTTTGTTTAAAAGGAAGGATAAAATGAAGGTCCTATCTTCGTCTTGCGTCTTAGATACTTTGGCACATTAACAACATTTGGGTGCATTTCAATCTGCCAGGACTCAGACTTCAGGAGTTTATGGTGAAGTGACCTCCCTGGCATTCAGAAAACATTTGATGAAACAGACCTTTATACTTTTTAAAAGTCACCAGAAAGCATGACCTAGTTTCTGTTCGTCTATTGTCGCCCTCAATTTGTGCGCTTTGTTTGGGCGTGACGCACAAGAGATCCGCCAAGCGCGCAGATGTGCCAGAGTCTCTGTAATGGATATGAGCTCATGGGAACAAATTCCGTTTGGTTGTTGTAACTATTTGGAAATCCAGGCTGTCTTGTGAGGAGATAGACAAACATAAAATGGGGGGGGGGGGAATACGCGCAACAGTGCCGCGTAAAATTGTGCCAAATAAGCGTTTACAACTGATCTAGAATCCAGCTGATATTTTGGTGTGGGTGGTTCTGCAGTGATTGCATTTCAACGTTACCTCTGCAGGAGACTAAACCTCACATCCAGGAGCTCTCCATCAAGACCACCATCATCTCCCGCTACGCCTTCACCGCGGTGCACTGCGCCATGCTCAACCGGCACTCCGCCGCTGCAGAGGGCGTCTTCCAGTTCCAGATCCCCGCTGGCGCCTACGTCTCCAACTTCACCATGTAAGAGTCACCTCACAGAGAGTGGACCTATCATAATAACATGGTCCAAGGATTATCAGGATCAAAGGGGTTTTACATGGAAACCTTTGTATCTCCTCAGTGGAGAATGTAAACTTTCAACTGATGTTAAAACATAAAACTCAGAGAAAATGGGATTCAATGAGAAGATACAACAGTGACTCCAAACCTTTTTGACTCTTTTCTCGTTGTGACACTTCATCTCCTTCAAAAAAGGAGAATAGAGTCACAGAAAATATTTAAATCTTTATTTTTTATCCTTTTAATCATCTTGTGACCTCTAGAAGGAGCTTGAACCCCAAGTTGGGGAAAAACTGCTCAACGATTACTATATAAACATCCTATAAAGATGCTCATTCTAACTCCTGAATATAATCAAATATTGTTATCAGAAAGATTTAGCAAGTTTAAGTAAGTGCCACTTACAGCTAGAGTCCTGACATGAAATTATAAATGCAGTAACTCTTTTTGGAAGCCCAAAATAAAATCTCATCAGACAAAAAAGGATGAAAGTTACCACTTTAGAACTAAAATACAAAATAACATCCTCCTGTCTGACTCTGACTGGGAGGATTTATGATGTTTCTGCTGCCATGGAGATGATAGGAGACAAAAAAGGGTGGAAACTTTTATACTGCTGTTAAACACACACACACACACACACACACACACACACACACACACACACACACACACACATACAGTGACCAGAGTTCATCCTCGTACACCCATAAAAAGGTAACAAGAGGATCCCCCCCCCCCCCCCCCCCCTAAAAAACGGTGTCTTTTTGTGCGAGGGCACCCTGTTGAAACGTGACAATGGGTGGTCCTGAATATTTAGCGGTTGCTCTAATCCTCCACCTTTGACCCCCCGTGAACCAGGATCATTGGAGGGCGTGTCTACCAGAGCGAGGTCACGCCGAAGGCAAAGAGGGTCAAGCAGGAGAACGGCAAAGCCCGGAACAAAGAGTCAGGTGATGCAAGGTAAGAGGAACCTGAGGGTCTGTGTGTGGCTCCTAATCACCTCTAAAGCTCCTATTTCTGCAAAATCACAAGTGAAACCTCAACTAAACGGCCACAAACAGAGAGAGTGTGATGAATGAGATCATTTATCCGTCGTGTGAATCTGTGACCCCGAGAGGCGACATGTGGAAGAAGTGACATCCCGTTTCCAAGCTGTCAGATGAAGAGTGACATTTCATTAAATGAGATTCGGTGACTCACTGACTCCGCTGTTAAAGAGCAGAGAGAGGGAGGAAGATGTCATGAAATCATCACTTTGTCCTCTCCTCTCCTCTCCTCTCCTCTCCTCTCCTCTCCTCTCCTCTCCTCTCCTCTCCTCTCCCCTCCTCTCTCCTCCAGTCCTGAGGAGGTGGAGGTGTTCAGGATGGCGGCCAGCATCCCGGGTCGGAACCGGGCCGTGTTCCTGCTGACCTACGAGGAGCTCCTGCGGCGGCGGCTGGGACGCTACGAGCTGGTGACCAGCCTGCGGCCGCTGCAGCTGGTCAGCCGCCTCAGCCTGGACGTCACCATCGTGGACCACTCGCCCGTCACGGACCTCCAGGTGCTGCCGCTCCGCAACGGCCGGAGCACCAACGCACCCAAGACTCCAGGTCTACAGATACATCTTATTATTCTGTTCGTTTGATCACATATCTTTGTGGTTTTTCATTCTTATTCTGCTTTGTTTTTCTTCACTTCTGTTATTTTGATCACGCTGCACAAATATAATTTTTTGACTATTTGTTAGAATTAAAACAAATAATTAAACTGTATTTATCTCAGTCCAGCTGAGCTAAATACACAGATATTAAGTCACAGAGACACCGTTTTAAACCCGCTACTTGTTCCAGGGTTTTGTTCTTCAGCCTGTCAAAACACAAACACACTTCCTGTCTTTGTGCCGTCAGCCAAGCCCGAGCCTCCCGTCACCACCGCGATCAAAATCGAAAAGAACGTCTGCAGGATCACCTTCAGCCCCAACATCGTCCAGCAGGCCAAGATCACCACCAACGGCATCCTGGGAGACTTTGTGATCCGCTACGACGTGCAGAGAGACATGGGGATCGGAGACATTCAGGTATTGAAACAGAGAAGGATAATGAAAAGCAGACTGTGAAACATTTTCATATTTTGGAAGTGTGCACACATATTTCCCATCCAGCGATACGCACTAACACACACTAATCCACCCACCTGTTGGTGATTCATTTCTCTGGTTGCCTGCCACCGCAGTCCCTCCGCTGCCAAACTTCTTCTCTCTCTCTCTCTTCAGAACCAAACTACGTTTTGCAAACAGCTCACTGCCTGTAAAACTTCTTTCTTTCCCAGGTTTTAAACGGCCATTTCGTGCACTACTTTGCCCCCAAAGACCTGCCAGTTGTGCCCAAGAACGTGGTGTTTGTGATCGACACCAGCGCCTCCATGTTGGGGAGGAAGATCAGACAGGTAAAGCAGCACACTCAGAGGATATCTAGAAATCTGTTGTTAAGTCTAAGCTAATATGTGCAAAATATTAAAGGACATTCTTAATGCAGTCAGTATATCTGAGTTATCTACGTTCACACAGGACTCGAACATCGGTCTCCTACGAACACTTTGTCGCCCTTCAATATGGGTCGTGATCACAGACTGTATATACAGTAAGAAGGGGACGTAGTCGTCATGACGTCACTTATTGGTTTGTGGACTGATGTTTTGAAGCCTCGAGTTCGTCACTTTGGCCGTCGCCATCTTGGTTTTTTGTAACCAGTGAACAGAAGTTTTTTATATTGTGATGAAAAACCACAGGTGTGTTTGGTCTATTTTACATTAAATCTTACATAATTAAGCTAAAAGTTCCCCCTCGGACCAGAAGTAGATATGAACTTCTTACTTTTCCAGAGTGTGTCAGTGCTTCGCTTACTACCCTGATTTTAAGCAGAATTTCAATGCCTGTATTGGATCAGAAACCTGACACCCCACCTCCTCACTCCCACACTGGAATATCAATATCAGACCTTTCTCCTCCATCTGCAATAGCACGATAATCCCCCTCGGCCAGACTCAGAGCTGATCTCTGCAGCTGCCTTGAGCAGAGAAACAGAGGAGTGGAGAGGAAAAACAGATTTTCAGTGAGAAAAGAAAAGTGGAAACATACAGCACAAGGCCGTGCTGTGAGGGAGGAAGGTCAACGTCTATGGGGTAATGGAACTTTCTAGACAACAGCATCCTCGACCCCTCGACCCCATTACCCCACCCATCGGCAGCCCCCAGTGGGCTGCAGGAACAGAACAACAAGTGTGTTTTGATGTGGCTCCACAATAGACTGTTTCAGTGTGGTTCAGTCTGTGGTTCTGACCCCTGATGTATACTGCCAGTATAGACATCTATAAACCCCCCAGAGCCTAATTATATATCGCGCCCACGCTCAGGGCAGCAGAGACACTGACATGGTGAAGAAAAGTAGGAAGAAGTTTTTGTACTTTTGCTCGTTTAATTTCTTACACGGACACATTGAAAGCAAACTAGTAGGCCGTCACAAGACGTCACCCGTTGGTTTGGGAACTGTTGGTTGGTTTAGAAGCCTCGAGTTTGGTGTTTCGGTCGTCGCCATCTTGGCTTTTTGCAACCAGGGAACGGAAGTGATCATATGTGGGCGGCGGAGGAGTGATGTAGGGATGCAACAAACTGAACCGAAACTATAACCTCCTTGGCGGAGGGGATAATGATTAAAGAGGTAAAACGCTGAATCATCAGCAAACAGACAAAACCCTACGTATCAAACGTTCAACAAAAATCCTGTTTCTTCGGAGTAAAATCAAACTAATCCCTCCTGGGCCCGATTCATAGGTGGAGGGTGTGTGTGACCAAAACATCACATCTGGTCAAAGGGATGGGCTTCTGGCTTCTGGTGTTGTTTCCAACCACTGTAGCTCTAGTGTTAAGATACATTAAGCATGGCTGCACCACAGAGACCATGACCAAGTTTTGTGTCCAGCATTGTCTTGAATGGAGTTTTCACATTTGTCTGTGTTAACCCTAGTCTTGTTTGAGTGAGATTGACACAAGATTACATTATTTCTCTTTGTTTCTCAGACTAAAGATGCTCTGTTCACCATTCTGAGGGATCTGCGACCCGGCGATCACTTTAACTTCATCAGCTTCTCCAACAGGATCAAAGTTTGGCAGCCGAATCGCCTCGTACCGGTGACGCCCCTTAACGTCAGAGACGCCAAGAAGTTTATTTACACGCTGATGCCCACTGGAGGTGAGGCATTATTACCCTTTTGGCTTCGTCTTCTTCACAGTTGTCAATAACAATTGCTTAACTTGAAGTGACTCCGGTGCAACATGTATGCATGGTTCAATGAAGACTTTAAGTGCATATGAGAACATATTTATAGTTTAAATGTAAAGGTCAAGGCAGGAAATGGTTGTCTGCATTGAATACTACCGTAGGTTCAAATTAGAAAAACACCTTGTTCATAAAAACTCTGTCAAATTTGATTTCCAATCCTCCTCACTGCAGGTACAAATATCGATGGTGCCATCCGGACCGGCTCCACTCTGCTCGGTGAGTACCTCTCGAGCCCCGACACCAGCCCGAACAGCGTCTCCCTCATTATATTCCTGACGGACGGACGGCCCACGGTCGGGGAGATCCAGTCCACCGCGATCCTCGGGAACACCCGCTCAGCCGTGCAGGAGAAGTTCTGCATCTTCACCATCGGGCTTGGGAACGACGTGGATTACCGGCTGCTGGAGCGCATGGCTCTGGAAAACTGTGGGATGATGAGACGCATCCACGAGGACGCCGACGCCAGCGCTATGCTCAAAGGGTAAGCGAGTCTATATGTTGATGGAATACTTCTTCCATCCTCATCTTGTGAGTTTTCCAAACCTAATGGACATTTTTGTCAAATAAGAAATCACATTTTCCCAGATGCAAACATAGCAGCCATCTTGGATGTGTGAAATGACGACCAATATGGGGATTGCTCATTATTTTAGCTTCTAGATGACCTACTCTCAACATACTGGTGGCCACACCTATTATAAGGCCAAGGAATCCCATGGTGCTAATTGAGTCGAGACAAATGAAGAAACTGCTCTTAAAAACAGACCTATGGAATGTTACATTCACTGGTTCATCTACGTAGATTCAAATAATTCATACAACATCGTCATTTTCTTTTGTCTCCATGTTTGATCCTTACATTTGCCCGAAATTACTCGTTAATCAAACAAGATTTTCCCGTCAAACATTCTACACATTAGCTGTTTCAAACACAAAATAAGAAAAGACTAAGAATCCCTAATTTATAAGACGATATCGTTGATTATTACTTTTAATACCCTTCCACATGTGTATAATCCGGCTCTTATTAAGCAATTAGCTGTCCTTAATCCCTCCCCTCTTCCCCTTTGACGCGTCCGCCCATCTCTCATCAAGCTACGAGGGAACGCAGAGCGCAAATGTGACGGTGCTGACAACAGTCCTCTTTAATCAACTTCAACATGGCACAGCCACAGACTACAACAGCCACCCTTTCTCTCTCTCACACAATTTTTTTTCCTTATCCTTTACACACAACCCTCTTCTCTCTCCCGCACTCGGACACACAAGATGTTTGTTCAGTGGAGCAGGAATGCGTGTGTGTGTGTTGTGAAACCTGCATCTGAGTTTGTACTTGGGGGTTAACAGATAGACTCCACAGATAATAGACTTCGTCCGGCTTGAACAAACACGCTGGTTAAGAGGTGAGGAGGTTTACGGCGGCGTGATAACAAGGACAGGACAGAGGACTTGTACACGCACACACACATGCACAAACACATTCACAACCTTTGCTTTACACACACACTCATTATGAATGTGTGCACAAACTCTGAAGTGGGGTTGAATTAGCTTTGAGAGGTTAGACAAGCAAGGTTTACGGCCGGAAGGTGGCCTCTGTTTGAATAAGCAAGACATTTGATGAAATCTGTAATAACATGTTTCTTTTACTGCCTCAACAACTGATGTGCCCTTGAGCAGAGGCACTGAACAGGTTACTGATTGATGATCAACAGAGAAGAATAGGCATATGTCAAGTGTAGGTACTGTGTGAATAATGTGTGAAAGTAAGCAATGAGGAATAAGGCTAACAACCCGTTCTCACTCTACACTCAGCGCCCCTTGGCGTCTGATACAGGCGCACTGAGGCATCCAATGTAAAAACCTGCACACATCAGTATTGGACCAGTATAAGTTTCAATACTTGGTACTGGGTTATTTAGGTTGATACCCAGCCGTAGATGCAACAACATAGGCAACTTTCGAGCTCTGGTTGTTGTGGAAGGCGACGAGAAACGACTTATTTTGCCGGTATGAATCCGAGATGTCTCCTCGTTCCTTTTCTAGGTTCTACGATGAGATAGGAACTCCTCTGCTGTCGGACATACGGATCAACTACACCGAGGACTCCGTCCGGTACGTCACCCAGCATCTGTTCACCAACTACTTCAACGGCTCTGAGATCGTCATCGCCGGCAAGCTGTCCAACAACAGCGCAGAATCTCTCCACGTCCAGGTGACGGCCAGCAACAACGACAAGAGCATTGTCCTGGAGACCGACGTCCCACTGCGGCACCAACAGATGGAGACTGAGAAACACGTGAAAGCAGCCACAGCGGCGCTGGCGGCCGGAGGGTCAGGGGTCGCACAGGGATTAGGAGTTGCTTTGAGTTTGATAGCGGACGACTTTGTGGAACGCCTGTGGGGTTTCCTGAGCGTCAAGGATGGGCTACGATCGCGGCTGCGCAGTCAAACCAGCAGGGAGAGGGAGGACCACATCCAGCAGACCACCAATCTGTCTCTGACCTACCACTTCCTCACCCCGCTCACCAGCCTGGTGGTGGAGAAGCCCGAGGTCCAGGCTGACGGCACCATGGCTCCGGCGCCCACCACCCCCCCGTCGGCTGGCGAGGCTGTGTCAACTGCCAATGAGCTGCCAGATGAAGCAGAGGACGGAAAGCCAAAGAAATCCAACGGGAAGCCGGGAAGCCAGACTTCCTCTCTGAGCAACATGATTGGTGAGGTTATGCCTCCTAGATTAGGTTATCAAGGGTGTCTGAAAGGTCTGTCAGGTAAACTGACAAGTACACAAAGAGAAAAACTGATCCGTCTAAAGTGGGATTGAAGCCTGCAACTCCATCCAGAAAATTGGTCCTTTGCTTGGATTTACAACAGTAACAATACATTTCAACTGTGACCAATGGCCAAAGAGAAGCATCTTAATGTCCACTAAATCTCCTAAAATCACTATTGTATGATAATCCACTTCAACACAGTCAATGCAAATTAATAAACTTCTTCTGCTGATAAAAAGGAGATCTGAGAAGTTTTTCTATGATACTTTTTTAAGCCATTTAACTGGGTCACCTTTGGAAGCCATTCCAAGCTAACTAAAGCTATTGACGTCTAAAAAGGTGCAAACTACAAACTTTTCAGAGGCATATTTTTTGGTTGCGAGAACATGCAAGACCACGAGGCTTTCCTCTCTCTTCAGACACCCTGTATGACCCTCCAGAGGTTAATGCTACTTTAACAGGAAGCATCAAGCAATGGCCGCCCTCTGACTCAATGCAGTAGATAAATATTCTCTTCCTCGCAGGTAAAGCTGAGAGACGACCAGCCAAGAAATCCATCACCTTCTCCAAAACATCAGGTGATTCCACATTATCTCTCTCTCTCTCATGTAAACAGTTGTACATTTTCCTCCGGCCTGTTTCATGATACCATCCGAAAACCTATATACTACGAGCACATATGGCTACAAGACTCCGAAAGACTTGAAAGAGACGAGAGGGGGAATGTACAGGACACACTCTCTCTCTACACTCTCTGTGTGGGCGGCCTGTAATTTGGATGTTCGTCAGACAGTCTGAGGGAACGGTCCTCTGAACATGACCTGAAAAGAAACACGCAGGGTCTAATTGAAATACCGACACAAGTGGCACTTTAAAAACACACACCGTGGTCGAATGGGAGCCGAGTCGAGCGATGAGAAGTTGGTGTTAGAGTAAAGAGAGGGACCCCATCAGAGGCCGTTAGTGAGGGCTAATGACCCCGTCATTACTGTTGCTCTCTATTCATCTCAGCCAGGTTCTCACAAGCCTGAGGAGACGCCAGCTCAAAAGGTATATAAACCGTCTCATGAGATCAGATCTGAGAAACATCGACAAATTAAAGACCGCTACTGATCAGACGTCGTCTTTCTTTAGAAGTTTTAAAGTTTCATTCATCAAGACATGAACAATTAACTAGTCAACTAGTTAACTAGAAGTGATACCAAGGAGAGGCCCTCTCTGACTGGTTCACACGGTCACATAACGTAAACCTGATGCTCTCAAAAAATCACTTGAAGCAATCTACTTTCATGCCTGTTTTTTTTAAATAATGTAATTTTCCTCTCTCTCCTAACCTTTAAACTACCTCAGCGGATGGTGACCCCCACTTTGTGGTGGAGTTCCCGCTCAGTAAACTGACCGTGTGCTTCAACATCAACGGTGAGCCTGGACACATCCTGCGCTTGGTGTCCGACCACAAGTACTCAGGTAAGACTCCTCAGAAAAAAATAAATACCTAATTTCAAGTCAAGATCCACATAATTTATGCTTCGGGTTGGTTATTTATGCCACTTGTCTCCAGGTGTGACAGTAAACGGTAAGCTAATCGGCGCCGCGGCTCCGCCTGGTAGCCACAAGCAGCAGCGGACCTACTTCAGCACCATCACCATCGTGGTGGATCAGCCCAGACGCGCCTACATCGAGGTGACGCCTAAGAAAGTCATCCTGGACGGACGGGACAGAATGGTGCTGCCCTGCCACTCCACGGTGTCCGTCGACAGCGGCGCTCTGTCGGTGTCCGTCGTGGGAAAGTCCAACGTGACCGTGACGGTCGGAGGGAACATCGTGTTTGTGATCCTGCTGCATCAGTACAAGAATCCGGCCCCCTACCAGAGAGACCACCTGGGGTTCTACATCGGTAACAGCAAGGGGCTGTCGCACAACTGCCACGGCCTGCTGGGTAGGTTTTTAATGAGGGCTTGAAGGGTTAATTACATAAAAACAGAGGTGTGGAGTCACAAATTTGACAAAAATCAATTAGGTTCAATTTAAGTATTTAAGGATAAAGCCAATATTTTGGTCAGTACGCCATCATAAAGGTAAATTTGCCAACTAACACCATGATTTTTGTTCAGACGACCCTATTTCTGACGACCTCACATCAACACAAAGACCCAGAGTTACTGGCTGGCCTTCAAAGACTTAACAGAGACTAGAATAACGTTGCTTCATGTCTACTTTCAGGTCAGTTCCTGTATGAGGAAGTGGGCCTGGCAGAGCTTCCGGCACAAGGAGACACGAAGCCGTCGTCCGTGCTGAAGGTGAAGGAGCGCTCGGTGCCGGTGGTGCAGAAGAGCAGGAGGATCTACAGCGGGACTCAGAGCGTGGACTGCTGGTTCGCCCGCAACAACGCAGCCAAGCTGATAGACGGACAGTACGAGGACTATTTGACGTCGCACATGTTCGACACGGGGGACCGGCCACACGGGACCAACAGAGTGTGATCCCGCGGACCGAAGCATTTACGGGACTCATTGTACTCTGCATCCATATCACATCCCAGCAGACGCTTCCAACAGACACAACTTCACATTTCAGTTTTCTTCCGCTCTCTTTTGAATATATTTTTTTATTATTTCTAATGAAAATTAAATGTTTTTATTATATTATGTGTATTATTTTTGACAATAATTTTGTAACTGTAAATAAAACACTTAAACACACATTTTGTGGTGTTTTTCTAAGATTGTTGGGAATGCATGTTTTCTTCCTCAAACGACAAATATGTCGAACATGTCTTACGACGTGGCGACCTCGAGCTGAAGATCACACCTGGTTGGTTAGCACCGAGACCAGCACGGAGACCAGCACGGAGACCAGCACCGGTCCCAGCGCCAGTGACTAGATGCACACCTAACGCACAGCTCCATAACCCCCCCCCCCTGTCATCAGCTGGAGGTCACAGGGCTGCTGGCCCCGCCCACACAGGTGTGCTCTGGCCAGGTCGTCTGTCATCACCCCCCCCCCCCCCTCCCCCCCAGAGGAATTCAACACCAAACACCAGTTCATGTGTCAATCATCTTTATTCATAGCACAGATTAAAGAGAAAGAAGCACCGGGGCGCTTTACGGCCTGCTGATGATTATAAACATGTTCGTGATTTGGTTTGTAATAATAATAATAATAATAATAATAAAAATAAAAAATACACAAGTTACATTGGAATACAAAATAAAACATTACAGAAGAAGTCTGTAGACCTTTTAGCCTTGAAACAGTGAATGTTAACAGGAGAATTTAAATGTTTTAACACCTGCAGTTTGGAGATGACTCTCAAAAGTCTCACTAAAAACCTCCTACTCCAATGTAGATACCACATATTGGACCACAACATATGAAGCCAAATACATATAAAATATGAGCGGAATAAATCAAAGAAATGTGCCATAACTTTAATACAGTTGAATACACAGCTACCGTATCATCCCACTGAGAATATCACTGTGACTATGAGTATTAGGGACATTTTTAGGGTTAAAAAATGGGAGATTTTGAGAGTAAAGTCATAATATTTTGAGAGAAAAGAAGTCAGAATGTTGAGAATATAAAGCTGTAAATTAGAGGCTTCATTGTATGAAAAACAAGAACGATAGCAAGAATTAATACGTAGCATTTTCAAGAAAAGGGTTTTTGTATTTTGAAAAATATCACGACCGAAAAGTCAGTCAGGTGCTATGTTTTGTTACCTTTGGACTAAGCTAGGCTAGTTGTTTCCCTCTGTTTCCAGTCTTTATGCTAAGCTAAGCTAATCAGCAGCTGGCTGTGTTTAAAAAAGCATAGAAACACATTTCCCAAAATTACCATTTGTCAAGCTGACACAGGAATATTAGGTGATTATAACTTTTTTCGTTGTAATATTTGCAACTTTGTCTCAAAATATTCGGACATTATTCTGAAAATCTCAGTGTTTTTCCCCCTCAACAGTGTCCCCAGTACCCCAGTACCTGGTCCTTTAAACCATGACGTGAAACAATTTCCTGCCCACATATATGTATATTTTTTCCATATAATCACTTCTTTCAACACGTTTGGTCCGTCATGACTGCAGCAGTCCAAAAAAAAAGTAACATTTGCATGGTTTTAATACCATTAAACTTAAAGTAAGCAGCCAGAGGAATGACTATAATCAAACCTTAATTAAAAAGGTGGATTTGACGCTCGCTCCTCTTTGGAATACGATACAAGATAAATGACTCTCTTTAGAGCAACATCATTTCCAAAAGTCCCCGGTGTGCAGAGAGGACAGATTTATTTCAGTCTTTGTCGTTACCACCCGCACACTTCGCCCTGGGGGGCGCTGCCCTCCTTAATGGTTTCCCTCCGCGCTCGTTCAGTTGTGGTTTCTCTGATGTTCTCTCGCAGCAAACGGAGGCAGCAAGGTGAGAGGATAAAGAGCTTCTAATCCCCAAAATGCTATTTGATTTGCATGAGGAAAGGCACATTCACAGGTGACACGAGCTTTAATTGTGCCTTCGCTTACAGGGAAGCTGATATTTAGACCTTTGAGGGGTTAAGCATGCATGGTTTTGTTTGCGTTTGTGCTCATATTTAGGCTCTTAAGAGCGTGTTGCGTGTGGATAGCGGATGGACGTGTGGGAGGTAACATCACCTGGGTTTAAACCACCACCCAGCTGGGTCTCTGTGGTCCTCCAGAGTACTGCACAGGAGGGACTGGTCCCACGTCGCCAGGGTCTTCCTCCCCCTCTGAAGCCTCGTCTGTGTCCGTCTCCGCGGTCAGCAGGACCTGAGAGAAGAAGGACATTAAGCTAAAAGACAAAGTACAGTCGAGCAGTTATCGGCCCTTTTATGTTTGGATTCTGGGAAATATCTCAGTTCTGCATTCCCGATCTAAAGTGGAACATGTACGTTTATTCGCTCTCCTGCAGCAGCAGGGATTCAAGTCCCACATGAGCAAAATTCCAAAACTATATGACATTTACGGCATTATAAATCCCTCCATATGTTGCTTTGTGTTTGACATGTGGGGAAGCTGACATGAGGAGAGTCAGATATTGGGATGAAGACAAAGAGGGTATCACTGTCTCCAGCAGCGACATCATCGTCTCCACTATAACCTAGATGTCACATGCAGCAACAACTACAGCATTGTGACCGTAGTTCTGACCACCACGCCCACCAAGACCTCGTCCTAGTCAATGCCTCTCTATCTGTCGCCCTCCTCCACCGCACTCCACTTTCCATAACTTCAGCGCGTGGAAACGACTCCTAAATGTCACTTTTCTTCCCGGGAAGAAGGCTTGATTTATTAGCTGCTTTGGCAGCCGACCAAGGAGCAGGAAAGAGGGAGGGATCGGCACACGAGGGTCGTGAACCCCCAGACAGTCATCTGCCCCGATGTCTGTCGGTTAAATCTTTCCTGAGAGAGGGGAAAGAGAAATGACTTCTGTGCCGTGTGGAGGAGAAGGAGACTAATAAAGTGATTCCCTGAACACAGGAACAGGCCTGTTACAGATAAACCAGCACTCGACCCAAAACTCACAGGAGACCATTAAAATATCTGATCATGTGTGATGCATACCAGTTTGATTCCATCTCTCCAGCTTCCATTCTATTTCTTAGCCTTTGTTTCTCAACTCAACTGTAACAAAGAAGGAAAGAGGGAACAGCCTGACTCAGTGTTTCTTGGACTGAGTTTGTTTCTCATTAGATCCAGTGTGTGTGTGTGTGTGTGTGTGTGTGTGTGTGTGTGTGTGTGTGTGTGTGTGTGTGTGTGTGTGTGTGTGTGTGTGCGCTGTGCTCATCCCCCCAAAACAACAGGTGCGGTTGACACCCAGCGTGACCGTGTGGGTACATCAACCATCGACGCCCATTTTCACACACATTAAAGTCTTAAAGGCACATTCTTGTTTGGGAAACGGCTTCAGAGAACTTTTTCATTACATCCAAAGTAATCCCCTTAAAAGGCCAGTGAGTCACTTCCAGAGCAGATGGGATCCGTCCGACTGCTCCGAAGTGGTCTGGTGAGCAAGCATTTGACTTATTGAGAGTGTTTTATTATTAAAACTTTAAGACTTTTAAATGCTAACTGGAATTTAAATAAACACTGAACTATCAAAACATGGAAAACAAAAATCAGGAAAATGATCAAGACATAAGAAACATTAGCTTGAAGCGTATTTTTGGATGGACAAACAAGAGCTCACTCTGCTCTGTGTTCATTAAAGTATCCGTCATTCTCACCCGTGACTCCTCGCTGCTCGCCCAGGGCAGCGAGTCGGCCTTCTTCACCGAGCAGTCGCAGGAGTCGTCCAGGCTCTTCGTCGTCTTGTACTTCCTCATCATCAGGCTGTCCACCACCCAGAACATGATGGACTACAGGGAGAGCCGGAGAGACGAGACCCGGGGTCACTAACGCTGCAGGGGTGCACTGAAATACATTAAAGGACTACAAAAAACCGTTACATCCATCTTCACAGTCACCAGACTCCATTGACAAAAACAGACATTTTAATCTTGCATGAGTTACTGGTCTACCGCTGCCTCCATGGGGGAGTTTGTCTGTGTTATCGTGTCTTTGGTGTTTTAAAGGGTTAGTTTGGATTCACCAAAGTCACACAGTAACACAAACAAACTAGTAAATACACCGACTATGGAGAAGAACCTCATTCAACCAGACTAATAATCTGTACTATCCCTTCGACATCTAGCTCATGAGAGTGCTGCTCACGTTCACTATGAAGGGCACGATGAGCATGACCAGCACCAGCTCCAGCTGAGGGTTCGCAATGTAGCTCAGCAGCACCTCCTGCAACTGGGAGAGGAGAGAGAGAGAGGAGGAAACGTTAGCGCACTGACTTCAGGTAGAACAACAAGCTGCTGAGAGTGAAGAGGCTCTAATGAACTAATAGAGTGTTTAAATACCACCGTGTACATGTGATTATAAAACCGAATTCTTCTCATTTCACTTCAATTAAGATCGTATTGTAAGAATATCAACGGTGCAATATAATTAAATCTGAATGAAATGGAACATAACCATGTAGAACAAATAGAAAGAGGAAGACTGAAGTACGGAGAGACAAGACTACATTCTGCACCACATGAATTAGTGTTACTATTAATAATACTAGTATTTATAATCAGAGTTTCAAAGAGCATGGAAACCATCTCTAAAACAAAGTAATTAGTGTCTCCAGAGCTTTACAAAACCAAACTCCTTCCATCTGGAGACGGATGAATGAGGAATAAACAAATAACTCGCCTTTATACTCCTCAGAAGGGCATCTGTTGCAAACTGTCCTTCTAATGCGTAAACACGGCCTCTGTGTTTCCATTAGAATCAAAAGAAAGTCATTTTTTATCCTCCTCTTGTTTGTTCTCACTAGTCGTGATGGTGCACATCTCTCGATGCTAGCAGAGGATTTCAAACCCCAAAATAGAAATGAGAGAAGATTGTTCAAATCTGGTTGACCTGGCCAAGATTGGTTTGGGTATATTAAAAAAGATAACGATAAAAAGATTGTGTTTTTCAGCGGCTAGAAATATAAAAACATCACGAGACGCCGTCTTTCCCGTCGGACCTGATGCACAAGCTTCTGTCTCGAGTTCTTACTTTGGACCACCCGGGGACGAGCAGCACCAGGCTGATCACAGCTTTCTCCAGCACCATGATGAGCAGGTAGACGCCACACTGACCCAGCCATGCTGCCGCCTGGGGGGGGTCACCTGGAGAACAGGAGGGGGACGAGCATCACGTACAAACACTTCAGGGTTTAGGATTTCAAGCAGACACAAAGGAGGACCGGTCTGTCATTAAGACAGGAAGGAGGGAGGAGAGAGACAAAGACAGGCGGAGAAGAGGAACTAGAGGGTGAAACAAGAAAGAAACAAACCGCTGATCAAATATAAACTGGGAAGTTTCCAGTCACACAAAGACGGAACGCAAAAGAAAAGAGCAGCAGAGAGTATATAATAATAACGTATAATGATCCCCCTCTGAAGCCACTGGGACTGTCTTCCAGAGGTTTGCAGCTGGAATGCTGGCTCTCCTCCCCGTCCTGCTCCAGAGGGTCTCCAGCGCCCTCCGGTGGCACAAACCACAGCTGCAGCTTAATGTTCAGTTTGATTTATAAAAACAACCCCTCGGGCATTTAATGTTTTAGAAAGGGGAAATAAAAACTGGAAAGACGTAAAGAAAAGCACTGATTTCTCCCTCACCATATTCTCCAAACATGAGCAGCGTCCACTGCTTGTACTCCACTAGTTTGAACACCAACTTCACAGCCAGCCAGATGACCAGCATCCCCAACACGGCGTCCAGCAGGAAGTTCATCAGATACCTTTGAGTAAAGAAAAGGGAAACCCAGGTTCTCAGTGAGACACCGCTTTACGTCGTACCGTGACCGGTTTGTGCTGAGCAACAACTCACAGGGAGCACGGGTCCTCTTCAGTGAGCGTGGACAGGAAGACGTTGGCAAAGTGGATGAACAGAGCACCGATGGCCTGCTTGGACGTGTCAAAAAACCTGGAGAACGTAGGAAAAAATGAATTTGACTTCTTTATTCCACTGTGTTCTGTCTTTCTCAACATTTGAAACCCTCAGGATGATAGTCACAGACTAGACAGCAGGATAATATTGGAGGAATGTGAAGCTTCTTATTGTCCGGATTGGTTCGTTTGATGAATCCCTGAGAGGAATTAAGGGTTCAACCAACATGTTCTTTACTTTAAGGGACTTTACTCGTCTCTGTAAGTGTGTCACATGTAAGAATGAAGGACAGGATGACGTAGGAGGAGAGAAAAGAGAGGAAGAAACATGTCTGACCAGATCCTCCACGGTCGTCTGATCCCTGCAGGCTCCCGGAACCTCTTCACTGCAAACAAACAGAGAAAGTCAATCGATGAATCCACAACGTTACCACTAGACTTTAAACGACACATGTAATGCGGTTTCGTTTGATCTTCATCGTGAGCCTCGTCCCTCTGCGGGACGGATGAAACACAGACGTTCACATATTATTGTGTGTTTTTCTCACGTAGCCACAACACTCGGTTCCTCCCCACCGGGCTCAGAACAGACGCCCACTGTTCCTCTATCTCATCTAACAAGGTCAGAGAACGGGCCTCGGCATGTGAACACAGGAGCGAGCGCACACAAGCTCAGCATTCACCGATTCCAGCTCCTCAAATAGTTAAGAGTTAAGCTTTTCCCAGATTTATGTCATTGTAAACGGAATATTTTGGGGTTTTGGGAAATTGTGACGGGCATTTTTTATTATTTGTTCTAGAATAAACGATGTATCTATGAATCATAATCGTGTTTGCAGCCCGACATCACTTACAAGTTACATCTTTTTTAAAGCTTTAAGGGTTGTGAGGATGTTGGACACACAAAACAAATGTCATTAAGTGGATATAAAGTGTGTCAGATTGATCTCAGAAGTCTTTGGAAAAACATGCATTGCACAAATTAGACACCAGAGTAAGATTCTCAACATGTGCTCTGAAAATAAGCTGGCTAATAAAACTAAAAAATGCTTAAATCTGACTGTTTTTAAGATTAAAGAACTGTGTTGCTCAGCGTTTCGTCGTGATTATGCGAGTGCAGGACTAGTGACGACTCAATGGAAGGAAACCCACAGAAATAGCTCCGAGGACTCTAAACACAGGGGACGCACGAGGCGGCCTCGGCTGTGACTTGGCACTCCGCCACCGGGATCATAGCTGAAGGGCCGTTAATGCTCCGCTGCACACCAATAATGTGGTATAAATATTAACAGATGCATGTGCTTTGACCAAGAACGACACACCAGACGCATGCTGAGAACAGGAAGGGGAGGGAAAGAAAGAGGAGGGGGTATTGATTTCTCTTCTAATAAGTAACTGAGTGGAGGTCAGAGCTCATTGATCGCAGTCACACTCAAGGCCTAATTCTGCAACACTGCACTGCTCTCAAAGTGGCTGCTTACATTTTTAAACTACACTCTAATAATTAGATGATATGCCGACACTCAAGAAATAAGTTTATGCTTCACACGATGTACAGGCGTTTTCATGTTGCATTATGGCTCTGATTTGAGATAAAAAGAAAGAATATACAACACGTATAAGTCAGTTAGCTCAAATATGTGAATTGATTTGTATGTTTTTCAATCAACTGAGAGCCGAGACACCTCGTAGTGGAATAAAGTCAATGTGATCTTAAATGTAATCCAGGAAGTCATAAGGAAATCATCAGTGAACATAAGAGGTTGCATTTGAGTGCTCGTGCATTGAAGCAAACCATAATAAGTTCCTAAATGACTCAAGTGTTTCCTACTTGACTCAATCCCACCTTCCAGTCTGGGACAGCTGCAGAAGTGTTAAACATGGCCTGTGGTGCCAAAAGTGGTTCAGATGCCCGACATTCTCCAAGTCAGCTGCCTCGGAATCACAAGTTGTTCAGCAGTCAGCAGCCATTGTTCAGATTAAATCCACACCGTGGCTGTGAAAGGAGCATCTTGTTTTGCTGTTAAGGCATGGCACTCGAGAACACTGTGGAAGGGGCTGAACTTTGAAAACAGATCGGGAGTCCAAGTTGCTTTAAATCAATCATCAGGGATCTGTTTACTCGATGTTGAATTTCACTGAGATTTAATATGCATATTGTTGGCAGGTGTTTTGGGCACCAAAACCTGCCATAGAGAGAGACCATCACGACACTTCCCTTCAAAATATGGCAATTTGTGATGCTGCTTTGCTTATAGGCTCACATACCAGTATATGCAAATTATCATTTATGGTTAATTCGGGTCTTAAGGACAATTTATTACAATATGTAAGTTAGTGGAGAACATGTATTAGTGAAGTTATGTTCAACATGTGTATGTTTTTCTGTTGAAAAGCAAAGCAATATTAAAAAGTCATATTTTTTAATGGGATTTGGTGCGAAGCCGCTGAAGCTCTGCAGAAAACAAACGTCAACACAACGCCACGTGGACTGGAGCAGCCCTTTAAATAGCACGTTTGTGCACGTTGTGTTTCATGCATACTCTCCCCGTATAACACACACATAAAGACTGTGATATTGAACAAGATGTTCGCCTCTACTCACACATCAGCGTGCTGAAGGCGACGATGGCCAGCAGTCCCTGGATCAGGACGCCGAACTTGTCCGTCAGAGCTCCGTTATCGCAGCCGTGAGGACTCGCCTTGTTGATGTCGGACATGTTTGTGACTTCAAACACGAATCTTTCCACCGGGAGCACCCCGCTGTATCCGTACATGTCCATGTTGACGCGATAAAACAACAACAACAACAAAAGGATCACTGAGACGCGCTTTACCTTTCTTTACTCGAGGAAGACAAACCACCAGATTTCTATTTCCGGTTTTTAATTAGAGGTTACGTTTTTCTTCAACGTTTCCAGAGGCTGATGCTCCATCTCGTGACGCAAAAGAGGACAAGAGAATCGATTATCTGACTCACATCCATGTTTACGACATGGACAATACACAGAAAAGTGCTTGCTTCTGGTTTAAATATTTCAAAATAAAAGTAACTTCCGGTTTCTCTTGGAACAGTTTGGCAGAAAAACAAAGGGATGGATTACAAACTGTGACAATCTGTTTCTCTATGTGTCCTCTAATTATTACAATTTCTACTTTTTAATACAACCTTAACATGTTTGGATCTATGAGCTCAGTTGATTTCTATTCATTTGTATCATTAAATAGTTATAAACAAAGTAAAATAACAACAGACAGCAACACACAGACTCAGTTTAAACAATTATGGGCAGATATCAGATGATTATTGAAAATAGTCTTGAATATAAAGATGGCAAAAGCCTATATATATATTTTAATTTAGGTCTTCCCTAAATATGTTCAGGTATCTGCTGTCTGTCCTTAATGTACGACCAGAGATTGGAAAGAAAGCCTTCATGTGACTCACGCCACTTATGTTTGCAACAGAAATTGAGGAACCTGATACTTCTGGCAAAAGTCAAGACTTTTGTAAATTCTATAAATGACTCCTATTTCAATTGACTGTATTCTTTTTCTTCTTACTATCTGATTTAGTAGGCGTATTATTTCATGTGCTGCCTTTTATATAGTTTTGTTTCAAGTGTTTATGCTGCTTGGGATTGACATGAAGAACAGTAAAGTAAATAATCCACACATTCCTATTCTTTTGTTCCCATCTTGACTGCGTTTATTTTGAAGTAAAGTTTACTTAACTTCCTGTTGGTTAGTCGAAATTGACGCAGAACCTCGCAGCAGAATTCACTTAAAAGTGCGCGAGGTCCTTTTTGGTTTGTGTCAATGGCACTGGGTTGTGCGCACGAGGCAAATCTCTGCGTGAAGATATAGGATATATTTAAATTCAAAGTGTGTCAATAAGATATATGTATGAATGGAGATGAGAGGTAGAGGATCATTAATCACAAAATGATCTATTGATTGTCAATTTAGAGGATTAGAAGCCCTACAGGTGAGCCAACATGGAGGCTAACAGTAACTCAGAGAAGACAATTAGGGATATTTATTGGTTGCACAATTCCTCTGATTTGTCTGAATACGTTAAAAATATAGTTGGCTTCAAAAAGTTTTGACTTACACATTCTTATGTGCGTATAAAAGTCACATTTCAGAGAACTAACTGCTTATATAGATTACGCATGACAACACAGCCCCATTTATACACATTAACATTATCAAAATGTTCTTCAGCTGCAGACGGAACGCTTTGACACAGTGAAACTTAAAATGTAATGACTTAACTTATTAACTGACCTACAAACCTTTTTTTAATACTCCACATGCTGTATTTTGCCATTTATGCACGATTGTTATCACCATTATTCCGCCAGATTTGTTGGAGATTTGGGATTAAAGCATAATTAAATGGCCTAAATTAATAAATGACTTGCTTTATTTGACTACAAAAAACTACATAAAAGGACTCAGACATGGTTCTGATAATAACTTTAGTTTCACGCTTTATATTAAAGAGTTCATTGAAGCTGAAGATGCTTATTAACCTGCTTCTGGAACCTGAATCGTAGCCAAAACAAAAAAGAAAAACCGGTTCTCTGCCTCGTGCAGTTTGCGGTCACATGCACAAATTGCACGCTGTGTGTGTGCGTGTATGTGTGTGCGTGTGTGCGTGTGTGTGTGTGTGTGTGTGTGTGTGTAAGGGGGGGCGGATTTAATCCTTTCTCGCGCGCGCTTGGAAAAGCCTCTTCTCTGCAGATTAATGGAGCAGGGCGCGCACGCTCCAACCATCTGTTCCTCCAGCGGCATCACAGCGACACGAGCGCCTCTCCTCCGGTGTTTATGGTTCCTTTGTGTCTTTATGAATCAGATCCGCCGCCGCAAAATGCAACACTGGACTTCCCGTTACAGGTTTCAAAATAAAATCCGTATCGCAGCTATGATCAAATAAATTGCACCACTCTGTCATAGCCTATACACTTATTTTGAAGCCTATTTGTTGGAGTCATTGGTGACTTTCTCCTTAAACCTGTTTTGGCTCCTGTTTCTTTAAGATTAAGCAAATGTATACTTCTGATATTATTGAATTTGAAGGTTGTTTATTGAAGCTGAATGTATGCAGTGTTTCACATTAAAAGAGCAACAGCTTTAAAATATAAACTGAATTTTGCGGAAAATAAATATTCCTTTAGTCTCTTATCCTTTTATTTATCTGGTGACCCCTCATATTTTGCTGACCCTTGGGTGGTACGACCCACTAATTGATTTCTGCTTTTTCTTAAAACCATAATCAGAAACACCTCGGAGGGATCTCTTTAATTTGATATCATAATAGTTTTTAGGTGACATGAAATATGCACTAAAGAAAATTTACTTTTATACGTGACAACATGTATTTTCCAACATCCTTAGAATGTTGTAGCCACGTTATATTCCAGGTGAAATCAAGGCAAACAGACAGAAAATCAACCAAACTATAAATATGCATCACGGTTTTTTTCCTTCCAAATATGCATTGACTCATTAATTTGAGTGCGTCACATATTTCATTTTAGTTTCATGATCCTAAGATAAGAAGATAAGGGTGAAAGTCGGGGGATTTTGGTGAAGTTTCCAGGGGATTCCCAGAAAAATAACAAAACAATATACACTCAAAGGTTCAGTGGACAATAAACCTTTGACTTGTATTTTGTTACACATGCTGTTTCCCAAATGTCAAGAGTAAACTTCCATGTTTTAACAGGAACATGCTTTTATTTAACTTTAACCTTTAGAAAATGCCCCAAACAAACCTCGTGTTGTGCCGGCGGTAATCATGTAGGTTTCACTTTCTATGAAGCCAAAAAGATTTCCATGAGAGTTCAGGGTGGTTCAGCCTCACTGGGACTGGCTTATGTTTATGGAAATATGTGGCGACTTTTGAACCCAAGGCATGACTATTAAACGTGGTGCAATGCGCTCCTACCACTAGAGGATACTGTTGACTTTGATAAGACATGGCCCCATTAAAATAACAAATTCTTTGGGTATTTCTCAAGAGCTGTTTGGAGAAAAGTGATTGCCAAAACCCAAAAAAGAAAAAAAAATGGAGCAAGAAGAAGTGGTCAAAAGGACAAATGGTTATAAACAGATCATAAATTATTGACTTTTCAGGGCTATTCGTGCACAGAAGCAGCTTAAGATGAGGGGACATTTGTGTTGCTGCAATAATCATCTATAATTATTTATTTGATGAACACTTTTATGTTTTGTTGATGATTATAGGAGTGTTTTCTCCTCCTGTTAATGATACAACTTTAGTGGTTATTGGCTCAAAGAAGTAGCTGTAAACACACACAAAATGACAGATTAGTTTTAATTTGAGCTGCCACCAATAATTAATTGATATATATTTAAATATATATTTATTTCAACATCAGAATAAGCTTTAATAAGAAACCAAATAACGTCTCTTTGGAGCGTCACACCGTTTTCCGGGTTTTACTGGCGACTGAACTTAACTTCCCTTTTTTTAATATAAAACAAAATGAAGAAACGTTTTGTTTGTTGCTACACACAGAAAAAAAGGTCCATGAAGGAGTTGGCTTGAAAAATATCTGTAGATGGGTTTTTTTTGGACATGCGCAGAAGGGAGATGCCATATTGAATCGGGGGCAGCAGCTGAAAGACGTCCCTCGCGCTGCTGTGCTCGGGCTCACGCGAACGAGGAGAAGAGAGCGAGCGAGAGAGAGAGAGAGAGCACGCGAGAGAGAGAGAAAACAGAGGGGGTCTCGAGACGGAGAGGCGACAAAAAACTTGGACAGGTAAGACAGGTGACGGCTCACGCGCGCGGTCCTGGAAGGGTTTCCCGTGGTTGCTGCGTTTTTTGTTCTGTCGACGGAATAAACACGGGGAGAGTTCATTTATCTAAAAAAAAACACGAAGTGCTCCCGAGGCGGTTTCTGTAGAAACGAGAAGATAGTCGCGAGCGTTCGTTCACGAGCCCAAGTTGCTCAAAGTGTCTCTCACGCGCTGTAATTAACAGCTTTCACCGGGGGCTGAAAGGACGCTGTCTCGTGGCACTCTATGGTTTATTGCGTTGTGTTTTTGTCTGTCATGTTTTTCAATGTCACGTGAATTTAAATTATCTGCAAGAGTGACAGTTGGCACGTTATTTTAAGGTGTTTTAATGTTGCGTTTTTGTGTATAATTGTGTGTAAATTTGGTGTTTGATGCGCGCACCAAGTTGTTTCCACAGTGACTTATTGCAGTCATTCACATATAGATGAGTCATTTGGGGGAATTTTCTTTTTCCTCCGTCACCCTAAGGTGCGCAAAAGCCATCGGAAAATACCGGACTCTGCCAAAAAATGTCAAGCCACTTTCAACATGGCGGGTTATGGCGTTCAGGAGGAGGAGGAGGAAGAGGAGGAAGAGGAGTGGTGTGTGGGGGGGGGGGGGAAGAGAAACTGCGCTTTCAAAATCTTTGAACGAGGAAAAAATAAAACGATGGCAGATAACGCGCCCGGTTCTGTTTCTTTTGATGGACACACACGAGGTGTAATCAATTAAATCCAAAGTGTGCGTTTGGCGTTTCCGTGGGAGTTTTTTTCCGCTGCAGTTTTTTGAGTGTGCAAAGTACACGAGCGGAGTGTCAGCCAGCCTGCTGGTCGGCTACACCCCTCACAGCCTCATCTTCCTCATGTGCACTTAACGTTTCCTCTTTCACTTTTATCCAACAAAAAAAAAAATGCTCGAGCACATGCGCATTATATCAGATTAATATCGTTTTTATTCCTAATAAAACACAGCGAGATGGTTTAATTCCACCTTTTTTTTTGGTGATCTGAGATTAAAATGTTGATGATTGCGCAGTCGGACCAGATATTATTTTCCAGCCAGTTTATTGTTTCTCTTTTGGGTCAATTTGTAACGATTACGCAGATAATTGGGTGAAACCGCGCGTGTGTAGCTTATATATGTTTAATTATTTCTCTTTTGCGGGGTGGTCTGCAAATCCGGGGTTTATGCAGCTTTGCGTTATTCGAGGATTCCGTCCCTCCGGATTAAATTCGTCACCATAATGAAGAGAAACAATAAGGACCGCGCGTTATGGAGCCGACGCTGAATGAATAAATCATGCTTTCAGACTTCTTGTTGCTCCTAATATATATTTATTTGTTCCACGGAGCTGAGAGAGGAGATGTGAGAGCGGCAGCGTGAAGATAAATAAAACCTGCCCCCCCCCAAAAATAGAGCACTTTTAAAGGGAATGAATGGAAGGAAACGTGGTAAAACATATACAGGGTCTATTTCCTCCACGAGGAGAGATCAATGACAGTCCTGCTGTATTGATACGTTATTGATGGTTTGGACTGTTTGCCTTCTTTTTTTTTTGTAAGAACCACCCACCAGCCATTTCTTTTGGATAATTTATCTGTTTTTTTGATGAAGGCATTGTGTGTTAATGTTCTGGTGAATGTTTCCTCTCAAAGACAATCAAAGAATTAAATTAAAGAGAGACGGAACCACAGAGACACAGAGAGGAGGACACTTTACAGGAAATGATGAGGTCAGGACCAGTTCTGTCTGTCTCTCTTTCTGTCTTTCTCTCCTTTCTCTCCGTCTCTCTCCCATTTCTCTCTGTCTTTCAGCTACTAAACCAGCTCCTCATGTATTTGAATAAGGCGGAGGACTTATTGAAATGTCAGATTTGACCTCTACTGTGTGTGAAACACAAAGAGTCTCAAAGCTGCAGGTTGTGTCGGCTTTAAGTGTTGAGCGCACACACAAGTGTGTGTGTGTGTGTGTGTGTGTGTGTAGGAAGTTGTTTCCAGTCATTGATGTTGAAATTAGAACTCTTTGCCCCCCCCCCCCCTCTTCTTTTTTTTTGCTGTTTGCACTTCATCATTTTATAGCGAGCTGATCTCAGTGAGCATCACAGCCTGTCGTAATTGGGCATGAAGCACACAGGCTGCATTGTGTACACATTAAAAAAAAAAGAAAACTGTAGGAATCAAGAGGAGGAAACAGAGAGCAAATTGTTATATGAAGGCCTCCTGTTGCCAAGAGGACACAACTCTTGGATGGGTCTAAAAGAGGAGAACCTAATAGGGAGTAATGCAATAAAACCCCAAGCTCATGCAGTGGCAGTTAATCTCCTAAATCCCCCCATTAAATCCTTGGCATGGATGGGTTTAGGGAAAAGGCAGGAGGACAACATGTGGATGCCCAGCGACCCATCAGGGGCTAATCAATAAATAAAAAACCCTCTCAATCTGAGACCACGGGGGGAAACAAATGTCCTGAGATTAACTCTCCCGGACCAGTTTAATCCCCCAGTGCCCAATCTGGATTGTTCCCTCAGGGACGCTGCAGGCCAGTAAGCTCCATCAAGTACAAAAAAAAAAATGTCTCAGGGAGGAGTCACATAGTTGACATTGACAGCGACCTAGTTTAACCAGTGAGGGATCAAATTAAGAAGCGCTCACCGGGAGCCAGGAGCGTGAAGAAAAGTGTGATTGAAGTTGACTTTTTATGGTTGTTTTCTAGCTGTGATTGATGATAACGTGTTGCTTTCTGTGCAGGATTTAGCTTTCAAGTCGCTTGTTTTTCACCTTTTACAAACTATTCACATGCACCCTCGGGTTTCATGGGAGAAACGTAGACGTGATAACGTAATGTGAGACCATGAGCTCGGTGAGAGGAAGAGTAAAATGTGTGTTTTAATCCAAAAAGTTTGCTAAGATGATAAATATGTCAGGGTGCATTTTGGGGAAATGAGCAATGGAGTCCAAAAGTATTTGGACAATGACACATTTCCTGTTTTGTTTTGGCTCTGAGCTCCATCCAGCACGTTGGATAGTGGAATGAAAGAACTTTCAGTTTAAAGGTTTTGATGCTTTTCACATCTGTGTTGAGTAATCAGGCTTCTTATGTTTCTTTATACGTTTTGCCTCCAATTTCTGAGAACGGTGGGGCTTCAGCTCCTACACTTCATCTGATGTGGTTGTTAAAATCCTTTAATTAAAGCTCAGAGTCAGCACTTTAACCACATGCATATATATATATATATAGACTATATATGTATGTTAGGGCTGCACTGAATCTACGGAGCAAAACAAGAATATTTCCATCGGGGCTGCAATTAATCATCACTTTCATTATTAATACATCTGTTGATTATATTTGTAATAAATAGAATAAAATAGTTTAGTGTATAAAATGTCAGAAAATAGAGAAAAATGTTCCCAGAGCCCAAAGTGATGTCTTTAAATTGCTTCACTTTTGTAATAAACAGTAAATACATAGTTTTTCTGAAGTGTTGAAATGTCAGATTTTATGTGATGCTGTCGTGCAGTGTGGAGAAGAAACAAAAAAACTGCCACTTTAGAGGACTTTTAAGGGCAAAACCCAGCTGCTGTGAGGTACTCCTCGCACTATTTGATACCAGCATTTGAGTGCACTTTCCATCAGGGCCGCAATTAATTATCATTTTCATGATTAATTCATCTGTGGAAGATATTTATGACGAATAGATTGAAGCTTTTAGTGTATAAAATGTCAGAAAATAGTGAAAAATGTTCCCAGAGCCCAAAGTAATGTCTTTAAATCGCTTCACTTCTGTAATAAACTGTCCAAAACCCCCAAAATATAGAATTTACATGAACACCTCAGTTGTCAGATTGTTTGAAACATTAATTTCAGCTTGATGTAACTACAGAAACAAGACATCTTGGGTTTTAATATGTCCCTCTGTCCTCGAATATTGAAGGTCTGAAACAAGCCGATTTAGTATTCATCTTCGTGATGCTGTCGTGCGGTGTGGAGGAAACAAACCAGCCTCTTAAGGGGAATTTTAAGGGCAAAAAGCAGCTGCTGTGAGGTACTCCTCGCACCATTTGGTACCAGCGTCGGAGTGCACTTTAATGGGTTTTAATGAGCGCCGTAGAGGACTGCATGCTGACGACAGCGATGTGTCAATGCTGCTGAAGATTGTAGTGCTCTTGGGCAAGAAACACTGATAGTCTGTGAGGGGGGGGGGGGGGTAGAGAAGAGGGGAGAAAAGGGCAGCGAACGGAGTCATGTGAGCCAAATTAGCTCAGCTTGTTGTTTACGCAATGTATGTTTGCTTCAGCCACTGTGGGACGTCAGGGGTGTGTGTGTGTGTGTGTGTGTGTGGGGTGTGAATAAGGGGGGGGGCTGTCACTGCCTTCGTAGCCTCACAGTTCTGTAAACACACTCGGCTCAAACAGCAGCTTGAGCATCGTCTGCGTGTTTTCGTCTCCTCTGGATTCAGACTTTGTCATCAGAGGATCGTTGGACAGTTGTTCTCTCCTCCATCTCATCAGGATGTGCTTCTTGTCTAATCCCACATTAAGGAAATGTTTCTGCTCTTTTGTGGGAGTGGTTTTGGGAGAGTTGTGAGAGGAATGGCCGTGTGACGGCAGGGAGTCGCGGTGTTAATTGCCGGGTTGATGAAAGTGGGTGGAAGTCCGCGAGTGAGTCATCGGTGATGTTTCACCACATGACCTCCTGCAGGACAACCACCAGGCAAGTGGGTCTGTTGTTGTGTGAAGATGACCATTTCTCACATATTTCTGTGCAGATTATTGAGAAATAAGTCGGCTCTGGATGATATATTCTGTTTTATTATTAAACATGGGCCCTTTTTTCATCTTTAAGACTTGAAATTACAAGATATATTCTCTGTAATTTACCTGTTGATGGATCTCATTTGTCTTATTTTTAAAACTTTAATGACGTCGTATACAAAGAGTGCATTAAGTATACACACAGTGGTTAAGACCTATAACATAATCCTGTGTTTCAACCTTAACTGAAATGATTGGTCGGTTAATCAGTTCGTTGATTGGCAGAAAAGTCAGCGTTTATGCAAATCTTCTCGTTTTTAGTTTTGTATCATTTTAAACTGAACATCTTTGGGTTTTGGATCGTTGATCGGACAAAACAAGAGATTCGATTGAGAAATACACTGAATGAGTATATATTACTAGAGAGGGGAATGGAGAATCGCTTCGTTGTCTCTCTGAATATCGAGTCCTCTTATCGGTGCTTTCCATCAGTTTTGCATGAACGGTGACGCAGCGTCATACGCACGTTGTATCATGTTCTGTTTTTAGAGAGAAAACAACGTGGACGCATTTCACAAGAGCAGATGACAACGGCTCAAGTTGTAATATTTGCAAAAATGAAAATTCATCCTAAGATATAAAAAAAATCAATATGTTGAAGTATTTGTAAACACATCGTGACCTCACAGTGCAGGAATGTTGTGTTTTTGAGACTCTGCGAGCGAATAATAATAAAGCAATCAATAACAGGAATCAATAACGGAATCGGAATCAATAACGTCTTATTATTCTCATCTTTATATACCAGATCACAAAGCAAAGGCCAGGAATTCAATGAACGAGGCGACGGTTTGAACTGTCATCCTGTAACTTTATTGATAACGAGACGTCTCGTTCGGCTCAGCGGGTTATTGATTAATTGATTAATTGATCAGATCGTATGTTTGCTTCACGGTGATCAATCAAAGTCAGTGTTAGTGAGCCGAAGAGGACGACACTTCAGTAGAGAACTGGAAAAGAATTGTACGGAAGTCAAAAGTTATCTTTACACCAGACGACAAAAAAAGAAAATATCACAAGAGTTCATATTTATAAACTACTATCTTTGCTTTTTTAAGACCCGTTTTGACAAAGAAACATTTGCTAATTGATGCATTAATTAGCAGAACTAATGACCTCATTAGTGAAACTGAGTGTACTTAATGCATCACAACATTAGGAAGCCCCTCTTGTATATAAATACACATATTTACTGTACGTTTCCTCTTTCACCTTCCATATTCAGCTTCTTCATCCTGCACTTCTCTTTAATTCTCTCTCTCTCCTGAATAAATATCTCCAAGTCGCACTAATTTGCCGGCGTGTTGTCTCGCTCGTGTCGTTCCAGTTCTTCTGCTTTGTTTGACTCTGATTGGTTATCTGATGCAGTTGTTGTTTTTTTTTGCTGTGGTATGCAAAATCCAGGCGGCCCGGCAGCCAATATGCATAACCTGATATTACAGAAGAAGAGGTTGGCCTGCAATTAGACACAATAGCAGACTTTCTACTCGGCTTTAATTATGCTTTAAAATGAGTTTGAGTGTGGAAAAGTGCCAGATCTTTGTCCTTGTTTCTTTTCTTACACTTTGCTTTGGCTGCTAAGTGTTGTTGCTCCGGACTTCCCCAGAGATCAGCTGTCTTTTCCTCGGATCTCGCGTTGGTTAAGTTAATGTCTCTTGAGGTTCTTGGGTTCACGCTAACGATCCTCTTCTGTTTATTCTAAGGGAGCTGGAAATGCAAAGTGTCTTTATTTTTCGAAGGAAACTCGTAGAAAACATCGTGGGTGTTTATTTCAGCAAATGTCAAAGCGTTTATCAACTTCCTTTGGTTTTAATCTCTAAGGGGCGTTTTTTCCTCAAAATGTCATGGATTGTTTTGTGAACAATAGACAATATTTGATGAATCAGCAGCACATTAATTAACTGCATTCATCCACAGCTGTCAGGGAAAGTGAGAGATGCAGTGAAGAACAACCGACACGCCTCGGCTCAAAGGTTAACAGGAAGTGGAGGCGCAGAGGATGCAGTCTCTCGGCAAGGAGCAGCCGTTGGCCCCGGCTGCGGTGATGTCACACCATCCGACCAATGGGAAAGAAGAGGAGGTGAACACAGGTGAGGAGGCCCCGGAGCTGTGTCGTTACCCTGAATGTGGCCGGGTCGGTTCCGCCCTCATCAGATCAACAGATAATGGAGGAATTCTGGAAACATTCTTTATTTACCGATAAATTCACTCTGTTTGGTCTCTTGTAGATTTATACCTTCTCAGTTTGCAGTAAGGCTTTTATTATTATACTATCAGGAATTATTGTTGTACACTAATAGGAAGTACTGAAAACAATAGGATATAAATATCTATTAATTCATGTACATACATAATTGTAGGCTTCATCATCCCGACTGGTTTTTCTTCATATTTTCATACTCGCGTTCGCTGTCGTAGGGGCGTCGACATATGTGACCATAACTGATATTTAACATTTTGATATGTTAATAATACACATGTGATAATATTGTGGGAGCACTTCTTAAATCCTTTTATATGTACAGTTATGGTTACAGACCCTCTCTACCTCCCTTCAGTCGTATTTTGACGGTTATTTATTTATATATATATATTAAAAAAGCGACAAAACACACAATAAACACAGTTAAAGAAGAACTTGACAGATGGATTTTCTATTTTTTTTCTTCTAATTTGATATAGATATTGAGATAATATCGCTGTCGTGAATACCTGATACAGTGAAAGCCTTAAAAAAGATCTTTGACAGTCTTGAATTTAACTTAGTGCTTCCTGCAGAAACCCTGAATCTGCACATCATAAAGATAAACTTGCTTTTGATGCTGAATTTGTTGATTATGAAGCAAGATGAAGAGAAAGTAATGTTTTTAATAATTCCAGCAGTAAGCGTGTGATTTTTGATTCGTCTATCGGGTGCTCACTAAGCGTTACGCTCTGTTTGTTAACAAGTGTGTGTGTTCACCACATGCCTCAGGACGAGAGAGTTAAAAGAGTGTTTCTATCGACGGTGACTGACTGTTGGTTCATTCCGATGCAGATTCCATGAAGGAGGAGGAGGCGGAGTTTAACTGGGAGGAGTACATGGAGGAGAAGGGGGCCAACGCCGTCCCTCACACCACCTTCAAACACGTGAGTGATCTCCACCTGAGTCCCATCCCTCAGTGATCCTTTAAACACATAAGTGCCATATCCAGAAATCCTTTAACGACATATTTGGGAGAGCCGGGCCTCGGCGTCACCTCCACCAATCGAGCGCTCCCATTGGCTGTGTTCCCTCATGACGCACAAGTTGTTGGACGACCTGTGCCGTTTGTTTATTTTAAAACACAATTGAGGGTAATTACCGTGGATACTAATAAGCAGCTTGGTGTGTGGTTTCGAGGAAGGTCATTAAACTAATAGTGACAAATGTAAAAGGCAAATATTTGATATCAACAACTGCTTCTGACGTCAATGCAAGTTCAGGTTATTAACTGTCATTTGCACAACAATTACAGAGAAGCAATGAAAATCCTCTCAGATCGCCCAACAGTGCTTAAGACCTAAAATAGTGCCGAAGACTAAGATGATACATATATTCATTTTTAGGAATCATTCTACCCACGGGACCATTTTTATGTTTGTCTGTTTTTGTTCTTTCTTTCTTAATTTTCCAAGTATATTTACTTTTTAGAAATGAAGTGTTTTACAAAATAAAGCATTTCCGTATTACCCGATAAAATCAAATTATAACCGTATGATTTCCTTAAAGTCAATAAGACGTCAAAAGTGCCAAAAACATGTTTTTAAATGAGCCGTTTTGATGCTGAATTACACCAAAGTCTGTGGTACAAAGGGGTAAATTACTGTAAGTGTCTGTTCTACATGAAGACAGATCTTTATCTCAGATATCTGAGTCAGGAAACTAATTCTAGAGAAAACTGACTCATCAGAATCGTCAGAAATGTGGCGACACGACTTTTAAAAACAGTTTGAAAAATGCCCTCGACACAAACGGGGAACAGTGGAAGACTCTTATGAAGAGTAAGCATGCTGCCATCAGCAACTGGGCGACCTGTTGAACATGTCAAACTCACCTGTTTAATCTCTGCCTGCTGCTGCTGCTGCTGCTGTAAGAGCCAAACTAAATCTCTGTATTTACACTTCTTATTTGAGTGGAAAGGTTCCTCTCCGGTATCTGATTTGATTGAGCTGATAGCTGCTGCGTGTTAACGAGACACGTGGGCGCAGAGTCACTGAATTAAAGAATCAGATAATATGTTTTTCCTGCTAAATGCTGTTGTTCAGCAGAACTGCTGCGGTGCCAAAATTACAATGAATTTACTTTCCGATTGAATATTCATCCATTCATAATGGCCAGATTTTAATTAGACTCTTTGTTTTATACTAAACATGCAGAAAACAACACAGATTATTAGTGAAACAGCATCTTTTTTAGTGCCAGTGGAACACATTTTTAGCGTTGTTTGTTAGGTGCAAGCCTGTGGGGAGATTATGTATTTGGTCGTGTGTGTGTGTGTGTGTGTGCGTCTATCCGTCTGTCCACGGCTAATCTCGTATACTACGTGACCCAGCTGATATTTTTTTGTGTTCAATCCTATTTTATAGACTATTTTATGCCGTCATTAACCGCTGAATCATCACTCAGTGTCTGGGAAGCAGCCACAATAGAAAAACTGGCATCCATAGAGAAGTTTGGTCTCATTTTAAACCGGAGCGTCCGCAGATTTATTCCATACCGGATAAATTACGATCCAATAAAGTCAGGAATGCCACAGGATGAATAAATCAGTTTTATTACTGATGCACTTTTGTTATTTACTCTTTGATTCGATACATCCTGATTTATTTCGGCACTGCTATTGTTCGGCTGTTTTTTGTTAAAAATGGCACTCAACCCAATTTGAAGTCGAAGCCGGTTGACAGAAAATGTTAAATACTCGTCTTCTGCATCTCTAGAGAATGATTTGAGTTATTCCAGTTTGGGTTTAGAGAGTACAAATGTTTAACAAAAAGCCTGCATTGGACGTTTTAAGGGGAAAGTGGAGGATCCAGTATTTTTTGGAGCTTCACCCAGACGAGGGGCTACAAGTCTGAACGTCTTGTCCTCTGCTGCATCATTCTTCTTTACGTCTGTCCCTCCATCTTTTGTTAATCTGTTCTTACAAACCTACACTGTGCAGAGTAACATTGATTAAACTCCACAGAGCTTTATTTCTATTTCTATTCGAGATTTCAAAGTTTCCAAAGCCGCCAAATATGACGTTATACATACTGTAACTAGTTCCATTTGATGAAATGATGCATTAAAAAAAGACATTTAAATGAAGGGTTGGAACACGCTGACACTAAATGAGGCTGTCAGACGGTGTGGAATTAGATTATGTTTCACTTTAAAGCTACACGAGAGGAAAACTGGACTCTGGACATTGACTTTTGAGAATTTTGACCGGTTTAGACTCAGCAAACTAAGATATCTAATAAAGAATAGTTTTGGTGCCTAAAGGTTTGGTAACGGCACCAGTACTGAGAGACGCTTTGAGCTGCAGTGTCTTGAGTTGTTTCTCTGCCAACTGGAGTGGTTGCTTATTATTCGCTTGTCAGTCACCTGTAAACTACACTAACCAATATGAAAGGTGCTAATTTTAAGTTTTATAATAAACTGCTGCAGGGCTTTTTTTTTAATAACAGATCTGTTTAGGCATGTTTCCCCAACAGACTGCAACACTGATCACACATCAGGAATGTCAAATATTTGAAAAGAATCCTTAATTAATGGGTTTGCAGAAGACTGGGAACCAGTACTCAAGTACTGTACTGAAGTACAACTTTTGAGGTACTTATACTTTACTTGAGTATTTCCATTTTTCCATAATATTTGTCCGACAGCTTTAGTTACCTTTCAGATGACAGTTTATAAACCACGTATCTCCAGATGTGTTGATGTTGAATGTTTGTGATGAACTGAAGGATGTTGAAACAAATATTCTTCTACTTCTTCAGCTACATAAACTCTTTAAAAAGCCTCTTGGATCAGCTGGAAAATACGTCGTCACAAAGCTGAACAGAGACGCTACAAACACATGATCTTATAGAATATGATGCCTTGCTAAATTAAACGAGGCAACAAGATATAAAGGAACTTTACTGCACGCTCAATATTATTACTTTAAGTATTTAAAAGTTTCTGTGAGGAACTTTTAGCTGGTTATGAAACGAGACGGGAGAGAGAAGATGGTCTATTTCTATAGAGTTATTCTTAATGCTCATCATCGGAGCCATCGGATCGGATTCTTATGAAATCAGATGACATCGTGCAGGTTCACCAGAACCTCCTTCAGCTCAGACTCCAGACTGGACGGAGCACATCGTCAGACCCTGCTGCAGTAAAATTAGAGTTTAAAGGGTCTCTGGTGCTCAGAAACACTACCACTTCAGTCCACAGGGGCCGCCAAAATCAACACAAATTGAAAGTTCCTCGTAGTAAATGTAGCTGATAATACTTTTACTTAAATAAGGTTTTGAATGCAGGACTTTCACTCGTAGGGGAGTATCTTCAGTGTGGTATTAGTGCCCTTACCTTAGTAAAGGATCTGAATACTTTCACGACTGGTGGGAACATTAAGTGTTGTGCATTTTAGCATATAGTTAGAACATTTTTAGACATTTCAGCGTACACGTTTTGCTCACAAGCGGCCTGTTCCCAAACGACTACAAGGCTTTGCCTCCATTAACGTGTTACATCACAGCAGAGGGCCAGATGGGCGACTGCAGTTGATCCTGGATGCGAAGTCTTTATCCGTCTCGACCGACTCTGTGTTTTACCGCGCGGAGCAGCTGTCCGCCCCGATGAGACGTGTCCGCTGGTGAATTAAGACTTAAAGGAGTGTGTCGGCGTTTCAGATACTTACATCACTCGGAGCGATGAATGGTAATAAGGGGCGAGATTAAGAATACGCGGGGTTTCGGGTTTTTTTTTACGAGCGAGCAGCCGATGTCGGACAAACTGTCTGTGTGGTGATTTTGAGCGGGCGAGGTCTCCTGGGAAGCTAAATTGCCTTGTTGTTAAGTGGATTGAGTCACTGGGAAGCAGACCATGAATTCCCCAGAAAAAAATGTGATTCACTAAAGTGCAGCCCTCATTTCTCCCTCTCTGTGCCTGGACAAATTGAAACAGTGATTTCTCTTGGGCCTGTATATATATATACACACACACACACACACACACACACACAGTGTTTGCTGCCCCGTAGCTCTCTTACATAAGCCAGCCGGAGTGATACAGCACGTTTGCATTGTTGTAGCAGGAAGTCACAGGGCCATTTGTATTGTGTTTATTTCTAAGATGTTGCCTTTTTTTTTTTTTTTTTTTTTTTTGTTCCATTCACTCGCGAGCGTGTGCGTTTGTGTTGAATGTTAACATCCTGTTGGGCTTCTCGAGAATTGTATAGCAGCCTGTGGCTATGGTGGAAAAACGCATTATGCCGTGGTGCATTCACTGACGTACAGATTTATCACTTTCTCCTGAACGAGGACAGGGCTGAAGTGGAGTGCAGAGGTTTTGTTTTAAGCTGTTTGATTGTACTTGTTAATGAAATCGCTTCATTTTAATAATCGAAAAATCCTGCTCGTCAAAGTCACTCGTCTGCTGCTAAATCTGGGGGATGTTCTGTTCTATTTATAATGACTATACTATTTGTTATGATTAGGGCTGCAACTACCAATTATTGTCGTCATCAATTCATCTCTTGATTCTTTTTTTTTTTCAATTAATTTGTTAAAGGAATACTTCACCCACAAAAAGACCCCTGTGTAAAACTGACGTAGAGACTTTGTATACGTCTCTGGTAGCGACCTGTCAATCACTGTGTAGCCCCGCCCCTAAAGCATACCCTGCTTTATGGTCTGTTTGACTCTAAATGGACCATAAGTTACTAAATGAACATCATGCTGTATTGAAGAAGACTTGAAACTAGAGATTGAGACCATAAACTCATGTTTACAATGTTTACTGAGGTAATAAATCAAGAGAGAAGTAGAGTCATTTTCTCATAGACTTCTATACAACCAGAGGAGTCGCCCCCTGGTGGACATTAGAGAGAATGCAGCTTTAAGACACTTTAGCATTGACATCCATTTTTAAGAGATTTCATTCTTAATCATTCTACTTTAGTGATATTAAATGGCTACTCCAGCTATTTATTATACATTTTCATTAAGTTGATGGATCACAAGATACAGATTATAAAAAAATGAAGGGGTTGAGAGATCCTGGATCCTACAATTCCCAAAATGCAACTCAATGGCGTCTTTGTGTTGCACGGTCGGTCGGAGCCTCGATGCCCTCATCTTGTAAAACAGGCTTTCATTTGTTGTTTTGAAAATCTCAACGTCGGGACAAGTTGACCCTGTTGACATCATCCGTACTATTTACAAAGCTCCTTTCAGAGACACAGAAGACATAAAACAACAGTTGTCACCGGTTGTCTTTATGTTGTCACATAAACTGACCTTTTCTGAACTTTAACTTTAGCTTAATCAAGAAAAATCTTAAGATTTGAAACCAAGTTTTCAAGTTCTTTAAACAAAAAGGTAACATTTTCATAGTTTGACCATCACTTCTGTTGGTTTTGATAACATTTGATAACATGTGGACAGATCACCAACAGAGTCCAACAGCGAGCAATCAGACAGGATGTAAACGAACCCAACGTTAAACTTATTACCCACTCTGTCCACAAACGTCCTCCCTGGTTCACCTTTGACCTGCCATATTTACTCTAGTTGTGTGTTTTTCTTAACATTGTAACTGACATCTGCTGAGTAAAAAGTTGTTATAACTGAGACCCAGGTTGTGTGTCTCTCAGGTGGAGATCAGCCTGCAGAGCAGCTTCCAGCCGGGCATGAAGCTGGAAGTGGCCAATAAGGGCAGCCCGGACTCGTACTGGGTCGCCACCATCATCACCACGTGCGGCCAGCTACTGCTGCTGCGCTTCAGCGGCTACGGCGACGACCGCAAGGCCGACTTCTGGTGCGACGTCATGACGGCCGAGCTGCACCCGGTGGGCTGGTGCACCCAGAACAACAAGACCCTCATGCCCCCCGAAGGTAGGAAGAAACACTGTGACGCTCACGCATTCACTTTTATTAAACGCTCATTACTTTTAGTTTTGGGGGGAATTTTATGCAAATACCGGTATCGGAAATGCCTTTGATTCAGCCTAAAATGCTGCATCGGGTAACGGCAAGTATGTGAGTTACGCTACACAGGAACAACAACAATAACGTTCTGCCTAATCGGTACTCTCAACAGAGATGAGCCATTCAATCATTAGCATTCATTTAGTAATATACAGCTGTTTAAAAATGTTAATAGTATATCTATTTTTGTTTTTAACGCAGTGGTATCGTACGGTGCTCGGTAACCGCCGATATGTTTAGGGACTGGAATTGGTAATAGGAAAAAATGGCATCGGTAGATCACTAGGATCAGCTTCTATGTTTATATTTAAAAAAATAGTTCAGATGTCCTTAAATCTGTGGATAAATAATGTTTTTAATTAGTGTAGGGTATTTTAGTTTCTTCATTTTGTCGGTAAAGAGGGAGTTTTTTTTGTTTTTGGAGAGGGGTCTAAGGATAGTTTGAGGAACATTTGGGATTTGGGGCTATATAAATAAAACTGATTTCATTTTATGCCTTTTTAAAGCATAAACTAAATCATCAAACAAAGGTTCCTGGTCAGACTTGAACCGTCTGCTCCGTAACCTTCAGGGCACCCGGTTAAAACAACGTTTCAAATGGAAACAATGAGCCGTAACTTAATTTTGTCTTGCAGTTATCGTACGCAACACATTTGTGCCGTGTGATGCACTTTGTCCACGTTTCATGGTTGTTTTGACGCGTTTCCGTTCTGAATGTAAAGAAATCTGTTTGAAAACTTTAAAATCTTTTGCATCAAAGGGTCAGTTTGACCTTAATGCTCACACACAGACTAACATGTTTCAAAGAACGCTTTACATAAACTGAGTGGAAAGACAAGTTTCCTTCTAAAGTGCTTTGATTGTCACGGCGGCTCAACTGTCGTTTAAGACGACGGGTCGCCATCTTGATTCTCGTAGAGCGTCTTTCACACCTGAACTCCTTTTCCAAAACAAACACCTCCTTAAAGTCTCCAGCAGCCCTTCTTCCTACTGTCCCTCTCACATCATCCGACACATTTCCACCTGCAGATAGATGACTCACCCTCCCCAGCCTTGTTCAGACCATTTCTTTTTTTTCCTCGACACTTTTCCCCACTGATGGATGGCGCGCGGCTCCGTTGTTGTGGAGACGACCTGGATATGTTTCCACCTGACTCGGGTGTCCTCGTCCTCACGCCAGCAATTCTCAGCAGCAGGAGGTTCATAAAAATGACACATCTCAGAGGATTATCTACCAAGCGGGGAAACAACCGCGCTGCTTCAGCTTGTATTCAAATCCCCAAACGCGATACGACTGAAGCAAGGCATCATTATTTTTATGATCGAGCAATCTGTCGATTACTTTCCTGATTAATGTTCACATTAAAGGAGCTGGAGCCAGTGGATTTTAACGCCCGATTATCAAACAAGTCCAGACAGAAGAACAGCGTATTTCAAATCACATATAGGTGCTACATTTGTTATTAGCACTGTTAGCATCGTTAGCTGCTAGCCGCCGGCTCAGCTGCCTCCACGTTGAGAGCCGCGTGGAGTCAATCCCTCAATCACAGATATGCTTTTAATTTGAAATTCAGCCCCTTTTACAAGAAGCTGGAACCAATTAATTGAATGCATTTTCCTTTAGAGATGATTAATGTTGCTTTACTTTGTGTCTCTGTTTTAAAATACTAAAACTCTTCATCCTCTAATTTCTTGCAAAGCAAATAATCAACTTGCTGCTGATGAAAATGTGGTAAAAGGTTTTTAAACTATATTCAAACACATTTCTGTCTGGAGCCATAATGCTTTGCATATTACGATTTATTTTAAGATAACAGGGAAATGTTTTTATTAAACGTACCTGACAAATGGGGAGGAAAGTGTTCCTAGGTAAAGTAATCCAGGCAGCATATGAACATATTTTGTCAGTTGAGAATATTTTGGTAGGCGTACAAAACACGAGTCAGAAATGTACTCTTGTGCATGTTTGAATAAAACAGATTGTACATTTTATTAAAGTATATTTTTCAGTGTTGCATCAGCTGAAGCTCATCAAGAAGCTGATGTAATTGACGGTGATAATTCAGTGACCGCTGAGCTCAGCTACTATTAACCGTCTCTCAGAAAGCTCACATTTCCCCTTTTTTCTTTTAATAATAACGGACAGCTGACATCCGCATGTTTAATGATGCAAACTGAAGCATAAATCATGTAATGAAGGCAGTTCTATATTTCCCCATAGAGGCTTCTGCAAGATACTGTCAAAAAATAATAATTTCAAGGCTTTGCATCATGTTGTGCACATTTCTGTTGCTTAGTCATGAGAGAAAGAGTCTGTATTCCACCTGTGTCACGGTTACCTGTTTTTATTTGTTTCCTTTTTTGTTTCTCAGATAACATTTACCTAAGAAAAGGTAAGCCGCTCTAACAGCCTCTGACTAACTCGCCTTGCCTCACTAGTGGCTAACATGAACTCAACACTGTGTTAGGGCTGACAGAGCTGCATGTACAGTGTGCTTCCTCCTCTTCCTCTTTTCACCTCTCTGCAGGAAGTGACCTCATAGCTCAGTTGCCTTGCCTCCTCTTGCATGTGACTCCTTTCTAGCCGAGTGTGTCTTAGCAGAGTGATAACGCACACACGCACACACACACACACACACACACACACACACACACACACTGCTGTTTGTGCCAAGCTGGGCTTGTGTGATAGTGCAAAAAAAAAAAAGAAACGCAGCAGCTCAGCCAGAAATGTGACGCTTTGATAAAGAGGCCTCTTCTCATGCGCAACAAACAAACTGTGTCCTGCAACATGTCGCTAGACGTTGAGTCAAGTTAAGAAAAGGTCACAACTTAAAGAACTCAATACGCGGCGTTACGTACAGACGTCTATCGGCTGACTTCATGTCCGGTTTGTAATTATACACAGTCTCTGATAACAATAACACAACATTAGTTATTAAGGGCGCTTTGTTGAGACACGTTTAGAGTACATGTAGTTTGTTGTTGTGTCTCGTGGGTTGTTTTTCCCCATGTATGGATGCGAGTGTGTTGGTGTAGTTAGAGATGTGAGGATGTCGGCTTTTTACGGCTTGTGGCATTAGTGAAAATCATAGAAAATATATATATATAGTGTGTAAACCATGTGCTCACTGAGATCAATGTAGTTATTGATCTCGCTGATATTGTGTCAGCCCTAACTCGTACAAAAACGATCCCTCTCATCATCACTTATGACCCACTAGAATGTGAGTCTGTATCTGAAGAGACTCCGCCCCCTGCCTGGATTTTCTCTTTTCTTTTCATTTCGTCCAAGTTGTCTTCAAGTGTTGGATATGTAAAGCTAAGGAGATCTGCACGAGAATGACTCAGTGCCTTAGTGCTGCTCTGCAGTGGTGACACCTTTTCTGTGAAGAAATACTGCATATTCCTGATTTTATGCTCTGAGCGATGCAAAAAAAATCTGTATTCAGATGGAGAAAGACAAATATGATAATAAGATGAAACCAACTTTATATTCAGCACATTTGAAGCAGTGATACAAAGTGTCATTGTTACAGATTCAAATTTAAAAAAAAAGAATCAATTAGGAGACAGTTTTTAAATAATCCTGAGCTTTAACTGTGATTGTTCCAGCCTGAGATCTGGCGTCTAATTGGCCGCTCTGCTTTAAAGCAGCAGCACAGAGCTTCTTAATTCCCTCATGACGTTTGCTTCTTTCTTCTCGCAGCTTCTTTTAACAAACCTGCAGGCCTCCCTCCTTTTTAATACGCATCTTACTCTGACTCTTCATTCCTCAAAGTTTATCAGAAGCTGCAAAACCTGAAGACAAATAAGTGTTTCAACTGGACAAACCGCATGTAACAAACACACCTTAATCACTCGTCAAACTCGCTTACTCCCTCATAAAACACACACACACAAACACACACACACTCTCCCTCTCAGCTCCTCCACTTCAAACGCTACTTTCCTGCTAACCGATGCGTTCACTTTTGGTTGCTCATCAAATCAGCGCTGGTATTAATCAGCGTCTGTTTGCAGGAGCATCGCATGAGTCTGCAGCGCTGCGAGCGCTTCTGTTGCGTAATTTGCTCTTTTATTTTAGAAATTAAAAACTCATTTGAACGACAGTGGACCAGGCTGAACTTTGTTTATTTTATTTTTACACCTCATCTTTAATGACTTCATGGCCCTGCTGCCATTATTATATATGTGGGAACTCGTTAATAATGTGCAGGTTTCAGATTAAAATAATGAACCTGTGTTTTTATTCTAAAGATTATATTGACATTTATTTGAGGATTAAAGGCAGATCTTGTAAAATAAGTCTTTTTCTTTATGAGCTTCTGGCAGGAAAGCCAAAAAGTAACAGAACCAGAGAGTAAGAACTCAATTAATCCCACTACCGTACGCACAAGCTCGTTTCGTGTGCGCGTGCGCGGTATGTGTGCGTCCGCATGAGGCGTCCATCCATTCACGTCGAGAGCTTTTTAAAGCGACATCACAAGTTTGGTCATGTGATGAGGTAGCTGCTCGCTGAACGGATCCCGACAGATCGTTTGCATAATGAATTCACCACACTGCTTCCTGCCAGAGCCTGCTGGAGATGATGCTCTGAGATAGACCCTCTGCTAGTGTGTGTGTAGTGTGTAGTGTGTGTGTGTGTGTGTGTGTGTGTGTGTGTGTGTGTGTGTGTGTGGCGTGGCTCCCTTCAGGCTGACATGTGGTGAGAGAAATACAAAGGGCTGCTTTAGCTTGGGGTGTGACCCTTATGAAACATTTCGTCCTTTGTCACTTGATGTTAAAGGTGAATTCACGCTTCATGCCGTAGATCGTTTTTTTTTTTTTTACTGTGAAGGAATTGATTGAGTGTTAGAATTTATGGCTCCACCGCCACAAGATAAGGAGGGCGCTTTGCTTCGGTTACGTACCGCGAAGCAATCCTGATTCAAGGCTCAAACTAACGATCGTTTCGTTATCAATTGAACCGATGATTCTTTTATTGATTTGATCTATAAAATGTCTGAAAATGAAAGCTTCAAATAGTTTGTTCTGCCGACTAACAGCCCAAATAATGAGATGGAGGCCTGTCACAATAATCAGCCACTGATATAATGGTTGGATAATAGTATAATAATGCAAGAACAACCTCCTCAGAGAGAGAATAACTTGGACATTGGAATAATTAAACAATTAAAGAAACCCACACAACCAAAACAAAATGTGAAATGGATTCTCTGGCTCCGTCACTTCTATAGATAAATATTTGGCACATGTGTAGAGAGAGTCAACCGATATCCTGCCAATCCAGTTCCTCAACGGTTTGTGCACATTAGTAAGATATCAGTATTTGATGCTGATACATTTGTGATTTTACTTCAGTAAGATTGTGTTTACATGAGTTTTACTCCGATATGGCTCCGATCTGATGGTCTGATGGTCTGATGGTCTGGATTACCTATAAAGGTCGTATCGAGGCTTCAGGATTAAACTGAGACGGTGTCAGAACCAGTTAAAAGTAACACAGTAACTTTAAGTCAACGGTCTTTGTACTTCTTCCACCACTGGCAACCTGAGCAGGTTTTTCATAAATAGAGACACAATGATAATCCCTTCACACACACACACACACACACACACACACACACACACACACACACCATGGCAGTATGGGCTCTGTTCCTGTGGGCCTCTTCAGCACTCACCGCAAACACACATCACTTGAGTAATTCATATTTACACAAATTGCTCCAACATCCCCGTCCCTCTCGTGAAGAGGGCAGTAAAATACGTTAACAACACGGCGTCTGAAACCGTCCAGGGCGTAATTCGGCCACACACACACACACACACACACACAACTCTCTCGATAAACACACACATTGTGTGACATTTCATGAACCGGCCGCGTGCTGCAGAGATTGAGCTCACGGCCTATTTGGAAAAAAAAGGCCGCCGGGTTAAAATGGAAGGAGGTAATTGTTTGAATTGACTCGGCTTTCCACCCTTTGTGCGTTCATCTCCACGCCGGCGCATAATGACTGGATAAGACGGAGAGGGAATCGGGCGTAATTTGCTCTCATTAACTCTGATTAGAATCTGTTGCACTGCTGTGATCGCTGCAACAACAAAAAAAAACAGACGATTTTTCTTCCTTAATTAAAACATTGATTATCTAAAGTAAAGCTTTTAAATAACCCCTGAGCACAGACGGGTTTACAGGGAAAAGGAAGCTGCAGCACAATATGCAAATATCAGGTTTCATGCGTGTATTTTTGTTTATTTAATGCTCGACATTTGCATGAGGACTTCAGCCAGCTTTGGTGCAGCCTGGGAGGAGGAGAGGGAGAAACGTGGGGGGAGGTTAGCTCAGCGAGAGTGGAGCGGTATGAGAGGGGGGGGGGGGCTCTTCCCTCAAGGTTAATTATGCACTTATTGTTATGTGAAAGTCAGGCTCTCACCTCTACGAGTCTGCTGCCTTTGGGATGGAAATAAAGAAAAATAGATCATTATTTATATAATAAAAAACTGAATAATGAAACTGCAAGCAGGGGGAGGGAAAAAAGGGGGAGGGGGGGAGAAAGAGAGTGAGAGAGGGCGAGGGAGGTGGAAGTTTGCATGTTTTAGCTTCTGCTTCTACCGTTCGGCTGAGCTCTCTAAATGGCTTCATGAGTAATCTGGGCAGGATCTGTAAAAATAGTTTATCTATTTCTGCACACCCGAGATCAACACAGGAGTGTGTGTAGTGTGTGTGTGTGTGTGTGTGTGTGTGTGTGTGTGTGTGCGCTCTTACAAAGTCCAGCAGCAGCAGCAAGGAAAGAAAATAGTCTCACAGGAAAAAACACTATTATTAAACAGGCGTACGAGGAGCGACGAGGCCACAGAGACGCTCAACGTTCACGTTAACTTCACGGGAAAACAGATTTATTTGCACCAAAAGAAAAATCCTCAGTTTTGATAAAAGGGAGGACCTCTGGAGTCCGGAGCCACGAGATGATTCATTGATTTGATCTCATTAGGCAATTATGTATTTTAAAATCTGGAGCAGCCTCTGTGGAGCCAACTGTGGGTTTTATTTCCTCAAATCTCTGATGTATTGTAATAACCATAATAAGAAAGTTTCAATTCAATAAAGAACAGTTACGTATCTTAAAAACTAAAACAGATATATCACAAAGAAAGAGCTAGTTGCTTGATGATTTGTCCGAAAGGAGAAGAACATTTAAATAACTGCAGCTGTAAACACTATAAAGTGTCAGGAAAGACAATTATTTGCACGTTATAAACGTTGCTTTGAAGTTTCAGTTGATGGTACAATAGGATAATTATGAGGCGTGTTGCATTCACTAAAGGGGAAGTAAAAGTCTCATCTCGTGATGATAACATCTAGTAACAGGTGTAACAACTCGTCCTGTCACCCGACGAGGAATTTCACCTCCGCTGACACCGCGAACATGTTTGTCATCCTTTTTATTTTCGTGCCGTGACGGCTGTGAGATCCATAATCGTGAGGTCGTTAATCGAGCAGTAATGAACTGCTGGAGAATGTTATGTTGTTCGGCAAAATGCTCCTCTGAAGATAATGTGATGGTTAGAGTGTCGGAATGGGAAAGTTACAGGAATTTGACAGCTGTGACGAGGACTTCGTTTGAATCATAAAATAAATAAATAAAAACGTGTGATCGCTGAAAAAACCAATAGAACAGTAGGAGATGTTTAAACGTCCCAGTTTAAAATAGAGTTTCTTTCAGTATTTAACTGGTTTATAGGAACATGTTAAAGTGGATTCTTCTGTGATGCTTATTGAAAAAGAAAATTATTCATTTATTTTAGTTTTGTGTATTAGGATGATTATTTATGCGCATATTTAATAAACATTAAGTTAATGATTAAAGTTGTAGGAACTTTAAAAGTGATAATTTGCTCTATTTGTTTACTGTTCATTTCATTCATTATTCTTGTTTTCTTATTATTTGTTACATAAATCGATCTAATCTAAATTCGGTCTTTTGCCCGGTGAGCTAAACTGTAGTTTATACTTTTCATCTGTTTACCAAAAACAGACTGATTTGCTCTCTTGGCTCTTTACAAAAGAAGAAGAAGAAACGAACCCAGAAGCGATTGTTTCAGTGTATCGGCTCCGTTTCGTTTTCACTTCGTCTTGATGCTAATCACTGCTGCGGGGAATGTCGGCTCACACGCAGCGCGTTGGAGTCATTCTGGAACCGTGACTCATTTGGCAACGTTTCACTGACTCCCAACAAGTGTCTGACTTTGTGGAGGTTTTTTATTTTATTATTGTAATTTGTGTGTGTGTGTGTGTGTGTGTGTGTGTAAGTGAGTAACAGGGAAAACATGCAGCGCTGTGAAGGCCGCTCAGCATCTTCCTTGGAATGTAAGCTCTGTATTTTGGGGGGGGAGGGGATAAACGGGAGGCTGACATCACGAACGCAGGACTTATATAACACTGTTGCACTCTGGGAAACGGGAATCAGACACAAAAATAACAAAACGCATAACGGCCCCATGAAAACGTGCTGAAGTGGACTTTCCTAGCACGACTCTGGAGACAGAGCTCAGGTCCACCTGGTGTGTGTTTGCATTTTTTATTCATAGTTTGCTGGAAATTACACTCAACTTAAAGGGACAGTTCACCCCAAAAACTCTAAAACTGTTTCCTCTTACCTGTGGTGTTTTTATCAGTGTGAGTTGCTGAGTCTTGGAGATATCGTCCGTAGAGATGTCTACATCGTGACATCTTTTATTGTCACGATGTTCTTTCATCAAGGTCTGTGGATTAACTTGAGTCACCGGGTCAGGATTTGTGGACAGAGCTGCTGCTGAACTTTATTTTATGTTGTTTTTTTTACACATAGTAAACACAGAGACGCGTTGCAACAAGGCCCGGCCGCTTCAAAAACGCTTCTTGGCAAAGCTAGTCGGGCAAAACAGCTGATGAGGCCGGTGGAGGGGGGGAGGGGGGGGGTTGCTCTATTGTTGAATGACGAGGAAGGGAAAAATGATACAGTCATCGTATTTAAAAACCGCTCATAGCAATGTCCTCTCTTACCACATCAACCGTCATCAAAACAGGAAGTCAGTGGTGAAGTAGTAAAGCCCGCCCCTTGCTTGATTTGATTGGCTGCCTTGGTCAGGCGTGACACTGACAAGCGGTGCTGAAAAATTGAGAATATTTTTACTTTAATATGTGTCAAAAAGGGCTTATTTTCCCCAATTTAACGCTTGAGACTGAATGTTTCTTTCTTTTGTGTCTGACTTTAAGTTTGTCGCTTTCTGTTTTTCTGGGTTTTTTTTAAAGCGGATTGATTTAAAGCACAGAATACGTACCAACATTAGACAAAGAGTAGACCTCTTCTCAGGGCAAAACAACTTCTCTCTTTGTTAATTGTCTTTGTCTGCCACCATGTGTGCGTTGCTATAAGAGAGCAAGCTATTCCCACTCTCCTGTCGCACCTGTTAAGGCCAGTTTATTAGGTACACCCATCTTAATACTGCAACAGTTCTGCAATAACTCCTCCTCAATGGAGGTTATAATGTTCATCTATAGAGGAGTTGATTCAACTGTGTGATCGTTTTTTGGAGGATGCTTCAGTGAAGTGACGTCATTTCCCTTCATGTCTTCACCGAGCTACAAACTGACTAACCAGCAGAAAGCGTAACACCACATTGGGGATTTTTAGGGGGAAGCCCTGACATGAATACACGTTTAATACATTAGTCATCAATCGTCTATCTGGTGAACTTAGTATTTCCCCTTAAAATTCATATTATGTTAGCATTATTAAAGATTTTAGTGCTTTCTTTCCTATTTGTGCCCCAGATCTGTTTCTTTGTGTCTGAATCTGGCTTCTTTCATACGTGGACTTAAACCCGACGCGTATCTAATTAGTGGCAGTGTGACCTCCTCAGCCTCTGTTCATTCTGAATTAATGCACCATTTTACACCCGCTAACATTCGACACTCTGGATGAAACCTGTGATCTCACTTCTCTGCACAGAGAATAGCCACTAATCAAAAGTTCTGACTTTGTTTTGCCTACTTACCTTTTTTTTTATTGTATTCTCAAACTTGCATCTGTCAATCTTCACATTAACATGTAAATGGAACCGCTCACCACGGCGTTAATCAGCGTTTTTCATTTTGATGTGTTTACATCTACAGGAACCTGCCAGATGCAAGTCTTAAAAACAATATCTGATCTCAGCCATAAATCAGAGCATTAATGTTTTGCAGCGCGAATAAAGCCGTCAGAGCTTTTCTAGGGAAGATAAATGAATACCTGTGGGGGGTTTTCTCTCACTACTTTTGCATAAAAATTAGACACTTATTGTTAAAATACTTCACATGTGCAGTTTTAATTAACAAAATCGATATTTCCCTTTAAAAAAAAAAATACATCTAAGTAGTGTGTTTGCAGGAACATGCATGCACTGACTCATGCATGCTGTTGTCTGGTGACACTTAACAGTTCAATGTAGTGGCTCACCAGTAATTATTCACCACGACACAACAGTTTGCTCTCTTTCCACTCACTCTGATCGTTTGTGTGTTTCTCAGTCTCGACTCTTGTGTGTTTCTTTGTCGTCTCTTTGCAGCCATCAAGGAGAAATACAGCGACTGGACGGAGTTCCTGGTTCAGGACCTGACCGGCGCCCGGACGGCACCGGCCAACCTGCTGGAGGGGGTGAGTGGGAATTTACACAAAGTATATATTACATTTTTAGTTCCTTGAAATATGAAACACTTACTGCTTTTGATGCAAATTTAAAAACAAACGTCCTGGATATGATCTCTAGAAGAAGAGCAGGAACCCTGCTTTGTTTTGGGTCGTTTGTTGCATGATGGGTAATGACATGAGTTGACCCCTCAGAGAGAGATGAGGAGATTGATGCCGCTCTCATGTCTGGACAGTAAACATGCATCTGGAGCCAGAAGGCCGCTGCCGGCTGCAGCCTGATTTATGACAGATACGAGAGTGACATCAATCTTCTCATCTAACCCTCGGCAACAGAGCCCATAAGTGTGTTTCTCAGAATGTCAAATGATTGTTTTGTTTTTTTTAACTGGAAGAAAAAACACAAAAAGGATAGAACACACTTTAAAGAAAAGCTCTTAGAAACGGAGCAAAAACAAGCTTCAAGCACTTAAATGAAAGTGTTTTTTGCGTCTTTAACACTTTCTTTAAGCAAGTACATTAAAGTGTTTTTTGCTGTAAAGCATCAACTTCCTCTTGTGTTACTTATTTCACAAGTGTAACAGTTTGATTCGACCACTGAACCACTGAGAGGATCTAAACCCGTCTCTGTGCTTCTGTCTCAGCCTCTGAGAGGTAAAAACACCGTGGACCTGATCGTCGAGGGCTCGGTTCTGGAGCTTCGGGACGTCTCGGGCCCGTTCCTCTACTGGCCGGTCCGAGTCCTCCAGAACGTGGGAGGGAGGCTCCGCCTGCGCTACGCCGGCCTCTCTGACGACCACCGGGCTCAGGACACCTGGCTGTTCTACCTGGACGTCAGGCTCCGCCCCCTCGGCTGGGCTCTGGAGAACCGGCTCGCCTTAGAACCGCCCACAGGTGATAATCATTTACCGCCGAGGAACCTTGTTTTCAGTGTTAATAAGACATTTAATGAGCCATTTTTCATTGTTTGGCTCTTTAATAAATGAGTTTGTAAAGTTTAAATCAGGACTCTTTTCACTATCAACTAATCTGCTTTTTGTTTTCTTGATTCATTTCTTAATAGTTTGGTCTATAAATTGAAAAATCCTTCTTCAAATGGCTTGTTTTGTCACAGATAATGTATTTTATTCTGTCAAACAATGTTTCTTTGTAAGTTTAAAGATATTTAAGTGGGAATTTAAAGGGAAAATCAGGAGTTAAACGCAGTATAAAGTCATTAAACATAAACAGTTATCATTAAAATCCTTTTAATTAAATTAGTTTTGATCCGTAACAATTGATAACTGCTTACAGAAGCTTCTGTATATTAAAAGGATCACTGACTTTATGTATTTTAGTTTTAACGTTTCACATCATCTCCTCAGGGTTCAGGTCTCTGAAGAGCGCCCCCGACTGGCAGGAGGCTCTGGAGGACGCTCGACTCGACGGACTGAAGAACCCGCTGCCGCTGGAGGTGTTCAAGGTGAGTCACACACACCTGCTCTTCACACTGTGTGTGTGTGTGTGTGTGTGTGTGTGTGTGTGTGTGTGTGTGTGTGTGTGTGTGTGTGTGTGTGTGTGTGTGTGTGTGTGTGTTGGCTCAGAGCCAGACTGCAGGGCAGGACTACCTGGTTGAGATGAGCTTTGTTCTGCTGCGTCTGATTTATGATATGAAACTGGAATAATAAACGGTAATATTTCACACGCCTGTTTACCGGCAAGTTTACTTGACAGAATTGTGTAATTTGGCACCAATTAGGTTTAAATAGATCTTTTCATCATTGTTTTTCCCTCCAAGTTAAATGGACGTTTTTATTAATTTGTTATTGGGAAGTTTAATTGTTTAAATTGTTTACTTGCATGAAGATACGTTTCCCGTTTATGCATGTTCAGCGAACCTGTTGTGCACTTAGAGAGAGTTAAAACAAGTATGTTGCCTTTTTCCCATTATTACCACCAAATGACATCGTTAACTTCCAGAGAAATTATCAGGAAGTTTGAAATATGAGAAATATTTGTGACGGAAACACGGTTAAACTCATTCACACTCACAAATAACGAGTGAAACAGCAATAATTTACACCACAACCTGAAACCTCTCGGATGAAACGATACGATGAAGCTCACACAGTATTCCATCAAGCTGTCACTGACTACAAAGGCAGTATTTGTTTTAATTTGAAGTAATGGTCTCCCCTAGTTTCCCTCCGTCACACAGGACGTGATGTGTTTACGTTTCCATTTGGTTTGGAATGAATAGAAGAAGAAGAAGAAGAAGAACCGGGTGGTTGACATGAGGAGTGACCACGTGGCTGAAATGTGAATCATCATTATTTTGGCCTAATGATCACAACACACATCTTTCCTCATTCATCACACGCCCACCCAGCAGGGTTTGCATGACCTACATTGTCTTGTGTGTGTGTGTGTGTGTGTGTGTGTGTGTGTGTGTGTGTGTGTGTGTGTGTGTGTGTGTGTGTGTGTGTGTGTCACACACAAAAGTGGAGCACATTTGTCTAAAAAGTCTTGACTTTACTGTGTCAGGACCACGTGGACCTGCCCGAGCACTCCTTCAAGACGGGGATGAAGCTGGAGATGGTTTCTCCGTGGGAGCGGCTACAGATCTGCCCCGTTTCTGTCACCAAGGTGAGTCACGCCGAAAACAAAAAGAAAATTCTATACATCAGGCGGGGCTCCTCCCGCGAGCATTCATCAGCTGCCTTTTATTAATGTGGCATTGAATTCTCAACGTGTTTCTGAAAAGAAGGGAGCCTTGTTTTTTAGGTTTTACCTTGAGGACTTTATCTAATATGTGTCCCTCTCGTGCTGACTTCTGTCTTTTCACAGGAATATCATTATTTTTGCATGCGAGTTATGCATGTTGCATTTCAAGTAGACTCGCTGTATGACTCTCTTTTCTGGAATAAAGCTGCTAATAGTCAATCTTTTGTGTTGAATAGTTATAGTAATGAACAACAACAAAAAAGAAGATGGAGACTAAAAAAACAACCGTATTTTTGCATTTCTTATGAAAATGAAAGATGTTTAAAGTTCCTCCGCTCACTTTTCCCTCTTCAGGTCTACAATGAGATCTACTTCCAGGTAACGCCGGACGATCTCTCCGTTGACGCTAAGCCGCGGTTCGTGGTGTGTCACGCCAACTCGCCCGGCATCCTGCCCGTCCAGTGGAGTCTGAAGAACGGCGTGGGTCTGGAGCGGCCCCGGGGCTACGAGGGCCAGGACTTCGACTGGGCCGACTACCTGAAGCAGGGAGGGACGGAGGCGGCCCCCGACGCCTGCTTCCCCGATGTAAGTCTGGACCGATCGGACGCCATTTTTTAAACCGAGGAAGTCCTGATTTCATTTGACTAATATGTTGCAGAATTAAAAGGTCCTGCGCACACACACACACACACACACACACACACAGCTATAATGGGAAGCACCATGTTTGACAAGAGAAAAGGCCTCATGGGTGAGGTCTAACTGGTTGGTTTGACAAATGTCTTCGTCAACTTCCCCGCCTTCGAAAAACAGCAGAACACGCCGATTTCCCAATTTTAGGAAGCTCTGGCGATCAAAGACGGAGTCCGAAATGCAAGACAACATTCTCCCAATGTGACTAGAACCCACGTCTACAAACCAACCATTCCGATCAGATAACACATAAATGAATTCATGCTGGCGCCAGCTGAGTAAACAAAACAAACAAACAATGCGATATGGCCAAAGCTGGTTGTTCTCTGCATTTATTTTACCTTTTTACTAATGTATCAGAAACGGTACGTTTGCACATACAAGGAACTTGTCTTGGTGAAAGGTACATAATAAATACTGTACAATAGTATACAACATCATTTACAAGAGCATATCTTGAGTCCAGGTTTAGGTTATCTAAGATTAGATAATTTTCCTAAATGTAAAATAAACTGTAGCTCTCTCTCCTCCGTGTGTGTGTGTGTGTGTGTGTTCAGACATGGCAGAACAGGGGCTTTGCCAAGGACATGTGGTTGGAGGCGGTGAACCCTCACCGGCCAGCGGAGGTGTGTGTGGCTCAGATCACACAGGTCAGAGGACGCCTGCTGTGGCTCCGACTGGAAGGTACAGACGTGTGTGTGTGTGTGTGTGGGGGGAGGATTAAGTGTCGGAGGATTAAGTGTCACAGGACTCCTGCTGTGCCTCAATAAGTGTGTTTGCGTGTGACAGCTCCCTCACCCCTCCCCCCTCTCTCCCTCTTGGCTGTCTGCCGGTCTACAGGTGTGGTGAAGCCGCTGTCAGAGTGCATCGTGGACGTGGAGTCCATGGACATCTTCCCTGTCGGCTGGTGTGAGGCTAACGCTTACCCTTTGACCCCTCCACTCAAACCTGTCTGTACGTTCACACACACACACACACACTCACAAAATGCACACATATTTTACTTTGGGAGTGGCAGCTTTAATGCAGACTCTCCCTTCTCTGCAGGCCAGAAGCAGAAGAAGATAGCGGTGGTCCAGCCAGAGAAACCGTAAGAAAAGACATTTATCGATCACAATTTATCACACGAGTTTGACTGATTAAGATTGGGGTTAATTAACTACTACTTCTGTCTGCAATGTCTGCGCAATGTGCAAGAATTATGATGGTAGGGAAAACGTCTGCTGTCTGTTCTGTCATCATGGTGGCCGAAATGTTGGCGACATTGTTATGTAAACACAACTGGTCCGATCGAGGTCATGTCCACGTATCATACGATGAGTCGATGATGTTAAAACTATTGAGATCATGTCCACATATCCATGATAAATGGTTATAAATGTGTTTATGATGCCTATAATTAACAAGTAGTCTTATTAACACATAATGTTATTAAGCATCTTATGAAGCTTTACCGTGTTGGTTTTCTTGTACGTACATTCAACATTGATTCAAACTGTGTTTTCAAGTGTTAAACGACAGTTAAATGGAAAATTGAAACATTATCCACACGCATCCATCAAACCACAGCCGTCGTCTGCTTCCCTTCAGAGCGGCGGAAAAAAATGATTTCCTTCAACAGCCTTTTGTTTTTCCATCTTTTTTTCTAC